>JAGFMF010012294.1:2337555-2410932 GCA_019455555.1 Galemys pyrenaicus
GGAGAACACTAAAATGTCTTTTTAATATTTAAACACATTCCAATTTTTCAGACCAGTGCAAATTTTATGTTTTCAGGCACTAGCTGACCACAATATAAAAAAATACTTATTTGCTAGAGTGATGGTGATTCCCAATGTGTCACCGATGACACCCTTTCCACCCGTTTCACCTGCAGCAGCTTCTGACACAGAAGTGCTCATATTTAGGAAGGCGATTTAGGGAGACTCTTCTAGCTCCCCAAAACACTCGTATGAAGCTGGCAGCATATCACGGTGCTAATTAACCCTCTATCAGTCCTTCAAAACAACCGTCCTTTCTTACAGTTCGAGATTTTCCTAGCGCGTCCAGAGAGTAGCATCAGACAGTACCTGGCCTTCACCCATTACATAACAAAGACTTTGCACTAACCCTTAGTATAATGCTTAAAGCGAGAGCATAAGATCCAGGGGTTGGGGGGGAGAATGTTAAAGGAGCCCCAGAGTGAATGCAAGTGGACAGAGGATATAGAAGTGGAACCTCACAGAAACACAGACCCAGTTATATGCTTAGAAATGAGAAAAGGATGCAAGGACTAAGAAGTATGAAAGCAGCGTGTGTTACTAGTTTTTACTACGCCTCTCTGTCCCAGTTTATAGTCCCCGTTCCGGCGAGCTGTGAATGGAGATACAAACGCTACAGACACACCCACTTCCAAGGTGTTAATGACACGTGGACACCGACATCACGGCCCGGGATCTGAGTACAGTCTGGGACTAGCATTTGGAACTACACTGTGTGAGGTCACATGGGACAGGCAGCAACTGCTTTCATGACGTCATGCACGACCAGTATACCCCCCAATTAAAATTATAAATAATTCTCCACGGCCAAATCCCACCTCCCTGATTCCGAAGCCCTGGTTCACTTCCCACAAGGCTTCTACTTTCTCCACTCACTTTCCATTCGCAGTCCAGAAAGCTGGGACGAGTCAGACTCGTGAAAAAGAAGTGACAGAAAGACCAGTACTTCACGATCTTAGCCAGACAGTTCTGTGACCCAGCCCTGCAGGCCTCTCGCAGGCCGCCCTGGGAACTGCCCATGTTACAGTAGTGCCTGCGCGGTGCTCAAACAGGGCACTCAGCACCTAGCTCAGGAACAAGCCCACCCCCGGCGAGCTTCCTGATACCTGCCTCACCCCACCCGCCCCACCCAAGGCCGCCATCTGATGCAGCATCTCGCAAAAGGCCAATAAGACTTGGGCTTGTCTAACCGAGCCTTCCCCAGGTACCTGAGGCTCGCTGCTGAGAACCACACCCACACACCTGACGTGCCACACGGCTGCTTTACCATCAAACCCCCACTTCGGCCTCTGCGCTGCCGGCCGGGAAGCCCGTGGTGCACACGGCGTGCTCCATGCCGCTCCACCGCTGCTCCGAGGCCGCTACAAACGTGCCCACGCTTGCTTTGTCACAACGTCCTTCTCTTAAGACCCAACAGAACAGCTTCTCCAGATGACTCTCCTGCTCCTCCTGAACAAGAGCTGACCATGGCACCCCACTAACCCCTGTCCCACTGCCCCGCTCCTCCTCGGGCTGGGTCTCCTCCCTGGACCATGTGCCTGCAGGGCCGCCACACCGACATCCGGGTCTGCACCAACAGCAAACTCCAGAACCTGCCTGATGGGAGGAAGCGGACTCAGTGCCTTCTTCCCTCCCGTCAACACGCCAACACCTCCCTTAGGCAACTTTAGACAAGTCAGAGAGTAAAGCCTTCCAAAAGGCAATGCCCTTCAGAAGCTGGAAGGGAAAGGATAAAAAGAAGTCAATAAGAAAAAGTCACAGAGAGCCTCCCTGGTGGTGCAAGGCATTAAGCACTACACTACGAAGCACCCGCAGCCACTGCAGCAAGAGTTTGATCCCTGGCCAGGAAGAGACCCACAGAGCGCAGCAGACCTCTCCCGTCTCCCCGCTGCTCCCCTCAGCGGTGTGTTTCAGCAGCTCCGCCTGTTCCGTTCCCTTCTCTGTCTCTGGCGAATCCTCTCACACACACACCCCACCTCTGGTCTGTACCTCAGCTCTTGTATGCTTGAATAAATAAATCTTTTAAAAGAAAAAAATCACAGAACAGGCAAGACAGAGCAGAACAGTGCCACACCGCTGCTATGGGGGGCCGGGGGTGAAGGGAACACGACATACGTGTGGTGGCAAGGAGGGGTACCCAGGACACCGCGGCGCCATCTACAATAAAAAGAGTGAGCACCTCAAGAAGACGTGGTCTTCTCACTCGCTGCAGAGAAGAGGCCGGCAGTGTCAGCTCGGAGCCAGGAGGCCCAATCACTGTCTGCTTTGTTGCAGGCCCTAAGACGGCCGCCCTGAGTACCTCCACGACCTGGCTCATGCGCGGTGGAAACTCAAGAAATACTGCCCCACAGGACAACAGGGAGCTGCGGTGACAAAAGCTCTTTCCAGTGGCCAGGGGGAGAGCCCACAGCGCTCTTCGGGCGTGGCTCGTCTGTAAACTTACCCCTGACTGTCCCCTGGAAAACACCCTGCAGTCATCTCTGAGAAGGAGAGTTTGCTCGATCTAAATATTATAACTGAGATCGCTCAGATTTTCAAACCCCAAAGCAATCGGTACACAAGAAACATAAGACGATGGTCACTCACTATTTGAAAGTTACTCCAAGGACTTTAACACCAGGGATGTTAGTGTGTTTGAATGAGGAAGACAAAAATGTCGACTTCGCGATCCTCAATAACAGGAAGAGAAATGCAATTATTATAAGAAGCTGCTTTAACTGTCAAACTAAAGACACACTTCTTAGACAAGAAATATTAAAATATTATATCGATAAAATATGTAATACACTTTTATTTCTGTTAACTCAGATTTCTTCCCAAACTGAGAGACGCGGCACTTTACGTTGTTACAAGCATAATGCAAGCCACAGAATCAAACAAACTTTTTCTATCTCTATCTATTTAGCGAAACAGCCAGCTGAACCAAATACTTATTTTATTTGGATACATCGTAGTTATGAGGAGTGTAATTAATTGTTCAGCTAAAAATGCAATACCATGGTGCTTTTAATGATTTAGGTATACACAGCTTTAGTTCTCAGAGCAGACTAAAAATAGTGATTTTAATTTATTCCTGCTGCCTACAATTACCCACAACCATGTATTTTTAAATATTTCCAGCCTATAAAAATTACTAATTTTTGCCACTTGTGTTTATCTGCATTTAGACTTTGATTTGGATAAATTAAGCTCTCAAGTGTTCCTTGCTTTATGAAACTCTGCATGTTGTACACTTCAACACAAATAAATGACTTGTACCATTAGAGGTTTAAATAATGTAATGTATTTCATGCTCAGCCTGAAGCTGGATTCCAATGAAGTTGCTAATGCACGTAATGATTAAGTGTAACTCAAATACTAACTGTGTTGTTGAAAACATGACAGGCAATAATTTGGTCTATTATATTCTGCCATTTAATTGCCTAGTACAGACATTCTCTGACACGTTATGAAGCAATGATTTACAATTATTCAAGCTGCAAAGGTCAGAAAGTGACATTATAATCATCTACATAGAGATCCCTTCTAATGCACAAAAACTAGGTAATGCCACACACACACACAAAAAAGAGTTCTGCTGCATTAGTAACTTTCTATTTAAGGTTTCTTAAACCAACTAAGAGTAAACAGTTCATAAGCACACTAATACACAATAGGAAATGTCTAGAATCGTTTCAAGGATCTAAAGGTGACAGATACAGAAAATACCCTTAATCTCTCCTGACTCTGTAAATTCTATTCAAGTATTTAAGCTCCATATGCAAGCTTTAAGACCAGACATAGAGGTGTCACTCAGAAAATTACATAATCCCTAAATCTGTGTATGAATCCCTAAGTCTTTGGGAATAAAGGCACACCAAAAAGCCTAACTATTATTTCCTAGGTTTATTGAAACCATAGGCCATTTACTAGTTGTCTACCTTTTTATTAGCAACTGATATTAAAAAACAAAACACTAAACCCAAATTGACTGAATTGATTCCTCTCACCCAATTGAAAAGACAATAAAATCTTCACTTCTTCAGGCATATATTCTTTCTATTATACCAACACGTTCAATAAATTATCAACACACGAGTAGGGGAAAATACCACAATTACTTAAAACAATCCTTTCCGGTGACAAAGTGAAAGAAAAAGATACCAAAAAATAAGGACATTGAATACCAGAACACTAAAGTCAAACACTAAGCAAGCAATTTTTTAAAAGAACAAAAGTGTGAGCAAAGGCAGAGAACAAAAGTGGCGAGGGGCGAGAAGGAGGTGGGCTACAGTTATCACACACCAGCGCGAACATCCTGGAGGGAGAAGCAAGTACAAATTAAAACTGGTAACCAAAACAACAGATATTACAAACAGCAGAAAAATAAGGAAAAGCAATAGTTAGAAGGAAGGAAAACAGTGGTCTGCCATTACCAGCAGTTGGATAATTTAAGTACATAACTAAAAATACTTTTAATCTCAAGTTTACCATCTGTAGAAGAGGGGTAATAAACATGAGGTAAACAACCTCATAAAAGTATAGAAATCAGCAATGAAATGAATGTTAATTAAGTATACACTGAACCACAGCACTACAGAAATGCTATTCTTTAAAGTACCGTACTTACTACTACGTATGTCTACACACAGAGAGAATTAAAAGAATTGAACAAAACATGGTGTCTAGGTACTGAGACTTACAAGTTCTTGCCCAATAAAAAAACCCAGATCTTATAAGTTTAGTAAAAATGTGCTTTACCTATTTTTCAACATGTTTCCTAAAAAACTACTAGCTCCTGCATAAAGGTGCTTCCTATCGTTTCTTCTCTTCTCCCCCACTAGGTCAGATCCACCGCACGGCTCCATCTACACCGTCCACGGCGTGCTAAATATTATGTAAATACACCTGTATTCTACAAAATTCCACTCACAAGCACACTCAGATGTAAGAAAGGCATCGTTAAGAAACTGGACTATTCAAAAACTGCTCCTCCCAAAAGTGAAAGTAAAATGAAAGGCTTTTGGGAAGTTCTCTGTAACATCGTCTCGTCGTCTCTAAGCAGAAGGCAAAGCGACGCTTCTTTGAAACTGTCCCCTGACCTGAGCTTGGACAACCCAGACAGACAAACCCGAACCCGGGCTCAGAATCCTGGCCACCCCAGGAGCCGGGAGCAGACACCCTCAGCTGACTCACATCGATGACAGTGGAGACAGATTCACAGGCGAGGGGAGAAAAAACAGTATCTTAGAATTGAACTTAAAGATTTAAAGAAAATCAGCACAAACTGAAATAAAAGTTCAAAAGACAATGGCTCAAACTCAGTCTCAGTATCTGGGTAGTATCTACGACCTACTCACGTGAAGCTATGAAACCAATCAATTCACATGTAATCTAAAACATTAATGCAGAACTCAATTCACAAAAATGCGGTCTGGTGTTTTCATCAAATTTATCATAAAAAGTCTTTTCAAGAAAACCAAGAGATTACTAAGCAAAAAACAGTACAACTTTGTGAGTAACAATTTCATTTTTTAATGTGCCCTATTTTTGCATATAATTAATCAAAACTATTTGGGAGAGTTGATTGCTTCAAATTCAAATAATTTAGAGGTTATTAATAAAATTCTAGAAGAAAACTAAGATACTACCCACTACAGAGAGGAAAACACAGAGCAGGACCTTCTGTTTGTGACAAAATTACAGAGTTAATGTTCCTGAAAGATCACTTCACCTTTTAAAGCATGATTTTTTTAAAAGGTAAAATTTATAGCAATTAAAGCTAATGAAGAAATGCAGCACGAGCTGCTTATATTCAGGAACTAATAGGTCCACTGAGCGTTTCCGAGATTATTTAGCCATCAGTGATAATGAATTGACATCGTCAGGGGTGTTAATGTGCCAATGCTCTCTACTGCCACTAAGCTGATCGCCGACTGGGGGCGCACGGGAGGGGGGCAGCGGGCTTGTTTGTTTTCCACTTTAATTTTTAATCTACGTATTGGCCTATCCTTTTTGAAGTGCATGAAACACAGAACACCTATGACACTTTTTCTCCAACGTTAAAGGACGCCTCACTCATCACTGCTCTGTTTCAACTACATAGATTAATACGCATTCTCCAGTGCACAGATTCTTCAGCCCTTTCAGCCTCGCTGTGAAATTGTCTACCCTGTAAGATCAGTATTAAGTAACTTTTACATCAAATTTCACTTTGAAAATTAGAACTGTGATTTCACAGTCACTTAATATTCAATGACTATCATAACTGTGAAGACACAATTTTGGATCTATCAGTCGATCACTTTTTATACACACACACACACACACACACAGCTCTATGACAGCCACATATAATTCAGTATATCTACACACATTTGTAATTCTGCATCTTGTGAATCAAATATATAAGTCACTAGTACACCATTTCAGTAGTAAGTGGTAAACCAGATACTCATGCTAAGTGTGCATTATTCAAATTATATAATTAAAGCCAATCAAATACATATTGTTTCTATGCTACGTTATCTTAAAAAACTGTTATCTTAAAACTGTTATCTTAAAAAAAATTCTTCTTTTCTTTCTAGGATCTTAGCAACCCTAAAAAAGTGAATGGAATTAGATTTCTAGTAACAGAATATGAAACTGCTTACTTATTTTGCAGAAGTGAGGAGGAAACTGCTTTTGTCATTTAACAGCAAATTTTCACTAAGGCAGGGCCTTCCTCTCTCCTATACCTCTTGTGGTAAAAACAACAAATGGGTTATCTTTTAAAATTCCAAGACCTAGCACAATTAAAATGAACCACTTGGCACTCGACCTTTGCAGCTAAAATCAGCAGCAACAAAACTCATTCTCCCACTGATCTTCAGGGGCTTTAGGGCAAAGGTTCATCTTCATTTACTTTAGCTGCAAGTCACTGAACCATCAATTCCGCCAATGAATAAATCACTGACCATGGTTAATAAAACTGCTTGCAAAGTTATCTGCAAAACTCTCCTAAGGGTCAAACAACGGCAAAAGCACCCTGAGATGAAAAGTACTTCCCAACAAGAGACAGAGCTGTTCTGTCTGACACAGAAGCCATTTACACACAGTGCCAACCCGAGGAATCGTCTGCTCAAAAAAGCAACCCCAGGCCACCGTGTGCGCACTGCCCCGCGACGCTGCACCCACGCTGTCTGTGAGCGGCCATAAAAACTGCAGGTTTCCCAGGTTCACATAAAGTGCTTTTATATGATGCACTTATTAGTTAATTTCTCTAGCATAATAACATTAAAATATATTTTTAATCAGAAGTAGGGTATTAAAATCCAGCTCTAAATGTCCTATGATATACCGCAGATGTCACGGCATTTTAAAACCTTTTAAACATTTTTGGTAAATTAATTAATTCTGCATTAAAGCATCTCAGTGCTTCCTATTAAATGCAACACATCTGAGTGACAATTAAACATCACCAATGATTCTTTGGGGGTAAGAACCATTAACTAAAAAAAGGAAAACAGGTTTCAAAACAAAGTCGCACAAAAACACACATTATGCACTGTTTTTTAAGCTGCATCCCTGCAATAATCAGTAACCAGTTGTCTGAAATTAAATCTTTATCTGCTTCTTTTCTTACAGAACATGTCCAAGGGATCCAAAGAGTCATTAATGTGATTAAAATTAAAGCAGTATAGCAAAAGAAAAAATACATATACACTTCTAAAGCTATATTATGTATTTTTTTTATGTCTTTAAATGGAATTTACAGTTCTCTCTGGCAATGTGAATGAACATCCTATAATTTAGTCAATTTACAGATTACAGGTTCAAATTGACCTTGTAGCCCATAAAATTGCTCATCTGCAGTACAGGATTAGAAGTAGGAGAAGAATGTCATAACTGTATTTAAGGAATTTACCATAACAATGGAAAGGAGGATACGCATGCATAATTTTAGCCACTCTTACTCATATCAGTTTTGAGTCCTGAAACAATGGCTCTTCGGCACATGCTTCGGGCGCCCCACGGCAGAGACGGTTCCAATTTACTCACCCACAGACGTGACACTTGTACTCTCTCATCCCAAGGTGCCTTTTGACATGGTTTCTGGCATCGCCAAGCTGAGCTGTTGCAAAATGGCATATCTTGCACTTGAATGGTTTTGATCCTAAGTAAATTTAACACAAAATATAAAGCGAATTTGAATAATTCATTCCTGACAGTTTAAAAAGAGGCCTAAATCTTAAACCATACTAGTAATATAATTACAAATTTCTGCCCCCAGAATAGAATACCTGCATTTCCTTCTAACTTAACAGACCTGCATTCCATAATTATTCCACCAGGAAGACTTTAACGCTTCAGCGAGTGTCCCTAACTTTCAATAACATTCCTACAATTAAAATCAAAAGTGATAGAACTGAGCAATACAAAGTTCATGAAATGAGCTAATTTCAAATAGTTCCCTTAAAATTCACACTTCCTTAGAAGTCTTTTAACACTTAAAATGGGACATGTTTAAAACAAATGCAGACAGAGTAGCTGATGCTTTTTTAAAGTATATTTATCATCACCTTTGCATTTCTTCCTTTCTGTAGCACGGAACTTATTCACATCAGCACTGGTATTTTAGAATTTTTTTGTCATTTATGCCACATGATTCCCTCTATAACTTTTAACAGCATATGAATGCAGTAGAAAAATCATTATGCTTTTATGATCACTTTGTAGCCAAAAGTGTGTGATAATTCTGCAAACCGGAAGTACTGACATTTTGGCTATCATTGATTCCAAGAACAAATATTTTAACATGAGAAGCAAAGGAGCTACAAGAGTGTTTTTAATCTCAAAACTGAGGAAAAAAATTATTTCGTTGTGGACAATCTTAATGTAATAGACTGTAGCTGGGGCGTCGTTACCACCAGATGAACAGCGCCGCCGTGAACCAATAGTCTTGAGATGCAAAACAAATACATCATTTTCCAATTTTCCAACCACAAAGTTCTCAGATAAGTAAACCAAAATCATAAAACACAGTATAAAATCAGTGCGATGTGTTCCCTGACTTTTCATATCATTTTTAGCATCTACCGGTGAAATATCTCCTCTAATATAATTAGACAGCATATGAAATAGGTGAACTTTAATAAACATACAAAAGCTCAAATTTAAAATTTGCAATAGATCATATTTGATCAATGAACCTTTGTGCAGTGCCCTTGGGGGGGGGAAAAAATCCTCCAAGAATACTTTGCTGAAATTGAAGCCCTCCGTAAAAAATTTCAGTCTTAAATTTCAATATAATTCCCAAAAGCTGACAAAAAAAGTGAAGCATTTAATTTTAATCTTCTAACAGAAATAAAAAAGTCAACAGAACTAAGCGCGGGCAGACAAGGTTGAATACTTCACAGTTCAATGACAACGAGGCGAGATCTCTTAATACTTCCATTGCTACTGGTAGATGGAGATGTAAAATATATTTAGCACCTGAATGGTTATATCTAGTCAGCTTTATATGTTTAAATGTCAAGAGCAGGTTGAGACTGCAGCTTACAGCAATCACATTCTATCAATCACATTAGAAACTACAGTTTATTTAAATGATTCTGATAAAACTGAGTCTAGCACTACTGTGCAGCATCTCATCTCAACACGGAACTCTATAAAGTGACTTGTAACAGGAAAGAGTGAACAGGACCAATTCACCTGCGCCTTAAATTAAAACGCTCTAGAGGTAACAAGGTAACTGGGAGACTATACGTTGACAGCAGCATGAGGCCTCCAGAGAGAGAAGGTCACGCTCTCCCGACGACGCTGGGGTTGGTCTGACGGCATGGCGTGGGCCCCGTTCTGGCGCACCGCGCCGGGGAGCCGCCTCCCGCTCACACCCAGCGCAGGGCTGCAGCAGAGCCTTCGTCTTTCCCACTGGCTTACATGGCTCCTTGGTGGAAACCCGAGCCCCTTCCAGCCTCGGAGGCCACCGCAGCTGCATGCTGACACACAGGAAGGAGGCAGCAGGGGCGTGTTCGCGCAGACACCCCCAAGGCCCTGGCTGTTTTGTCTCTGCACTGGATAGACGGGATTTAACACCTTCCTGTGGCGTAACATCTCCAACCCAGGGGACTAGAAGTAAGCCTTTCCTGTATAGGTAAAAAGTCCCTTTTTACCTAACGGATGACGTCTCCATTTTCAATTCTGCCTGCGCACACGCCAACGTGAACAAGGTGTGTTTGTAAGGCAAACTCAGCAAAACCACATATTCATAAGTTTGTGTTTCCTGGGCATTTGATGACGACTAGAAACTTTCAACATTATGATGAGCAGCTGCAGTGCTTGGGACAGCGTCATCCTCAGCGTCTGTTATTTTCTTCTAGTTTGGCCTGTGAGGTCTTTTGAAAGGAGTGACCGACAGGCTGTGGCTGCCGCAGCCAGGCCCTGCAGGCCTCCACTAGGTCTTCACCACCAGCTATGCACACCTGGCCGAGAGCGACATTAGGAAGTAATAACCTAGGCCCTAAAGAATCCAGGAACACAACCCCTCATCTAATGCTCTTCTACAATCCCCTCAACACAAACACGTGATCTGCTCGTTCACTTAGGCATTCACTCAACAAATTGTTGCAATAGATCATATCTGATCAATGAACCTTTGTGCAGTGCCCTTGGGGGGAGGGGGGAGTCCTCCAATATTGAGAGCCAGCAATTTGAGGGGTGTGCAGATGAAGCAGCGAGCAAAGGAGATCCCCCGTTTCACTGTGCTTCAAGCGTACAGGTTGGCTCTCTCGGCCGCTTGCGCTCCAGCCCCTTCAGCTTCAATAGCTGTCGCATATTGTGGCACCCCAGCACCAGCCTGCGGCGGAGATGGCCCCTGGGGTGGCACACCCCACGTCCCCGCACCTGAACACCCTCAGATGGCAGAGCGACCGGTGCACTGCAGACACACAAAGCCCACCAGACAGCCTCTGGCTTCACGGCATCTTTCACGGCGGACAAAACTGAAGCTGTAACATAGGAACGTGGGGGGACAACGGCAGGCCTGGGGACTCAGAGGGCAGGGGGAACAGCGCTGCGCCGCCCGTCACACCAGCCACTGGCTGCTCCACACCAGCCAGCGCAAAGGGAAACTGGGGTGCTTTTCTCCTGCAATTCTTGATGACCAAACTCATTCATTTCTCACAGTGCTGGTTTTATGGCGCTAAGGATGGAAGGAAAGGTTACATAAAACATACAGCAAATCACAAAATATGGAAACGGGGATTGGAAGAGTAAGCCCTTTCCAGTTAACCATCAATAACTGTCCGGGCTGTTCAGGGACATAAACAAAGTATCAGAAAAGCCATTTATTTTAAGATGCCCCAAGAAAAAAAACCTTGGACTGAAAACCTGGACAGCAACTTGCCCCCCAAAATGACTTGCAAATCGAAATGGTAGGCTGGCATGCGCATTCAGGAAGCTCTGTGGTGCCTCAGAACATTACAAAAATGTACTTGCTGATAAGCCCAACACAAGATGTTAAAAAGTATGCTAACTTTTACTAAATGTTACAATCGATGATGTAACTAATATGAGTAGGGTTACTTTGTCACATATTGATAGTTACCTCACTTTCACATCCACATTAACTTGATTTTAAATGCAATTAATACATATAGTCAAGGAAGACTAATGGACTACATTCTGCACTTAACCTGGTGGACATTTTCAAATGGCACCAGTGACCAGTGCAAACCTATTTTGCATTGTAAACGACTAAATAAATCTTAATGGATTAAGAATGATCAGCTATCAACACACAAGGGAAATTAAGTGCTGAAATGCCTACATTGATTATTTTAAATTATTAGCCTTACTCTGTTCTTGAATTTGTATGCTTTTAGTGAGCTTTAACACATTTACAAGACTTATTGACTATAATTACAAGAGAATTCAAGTAATGGACACATCAATTATAAGCAACATGTCTTGACCAGACAGTTGCATAAAGAATTCTAAAAAGAGCTCCATTAGCATCTTCCTCTTAGTTTTATTCGGTTTTATCTGCCTTAAGAGGGCGTATGAAGAAAGTACGTATTTTTTGCACATGGGAACGAGCCCGGTTTCTAAAACCGTATCGTTTCAGGAAGTCGGCTGTCACACAGCAGCGACAGGGGAATTAACGACGTCCACAAAGAGGTGCTTGGACTCACAGCAAGACAACGTTCCATTTATGGGAAGAGTCGGGATCAAGATTACAAAGTTTATGTTTGCCTCGATTAATCTTCAGCAGGTTGCCCTATTACTTTCCTCAATGAAAAACTTTTATCTATCTTTAATCACCCTAAACTATTAATAATGCTTCATACTCTTTTGTCTTCCTCCTGGTAACCATGCACTAAGTTTCAAAAACTGCATGAATTTAAAGTATAGCTTTAATAATAAGCCATTATTTAAAAGTACAGTAAAATAAACCTTACAGTTTTAATGAAAATATGTTCATTGAAATGTGAATTTATTATTCAAATCCACTCATAAATTCAACCATGGAGACAGAACTTGTCTAAGCAGTGCACAGTGATTTAGAAAAGCTGTCTATTTAAAATAAAGAATGTATGGCAGGTTTATAGAAACAGTGCAGTGAATTTTTACATAAATTTAGAACAGTGGCTTATGCATTTTCCACAAAAAAAAATTTTTTTTAATTTCTACCTAAAATTAAACAGTAAAGTGGAACTCTACGTGTGTGCAGGTGGTAGCTGGACGCTGGCACCCTGAGTCCCCCAACCCTGAGCACAGTGACGCAAAGGCGTCGACTTGATTTTTTTTTTTTTTTTTTTTTTTTTTTACTTTTGAGAGTGGAATCTTGTTACCTGAAAGTTATACTTTTGGATTTAAAATATCTGGCAACGAGTAGCTTTCAACCTCTAAAATTGTTTTTCAAAAAAATCATCATTCCATTCCCTAAATGCCATTGAATGTCCTGTGACGCCCAAAGGTGTCAGTTTACAGGTACCTTGGAATTCATACAATTAGGATTCAAAAACAACTGAAAATCCGTGAGAGGGGAACTGAACAAAGGCACCCGAGAAGCCAGGCTTTCTGATAAAACTCAGAGAAATGTGTCCAATAACCCGCTGGCGGGTTCACGTAGGCCCAGCGCCCTCGGAGCCTCCAGCGCCGGCTCGGACCCGCTGCCGAGGCCCACAGGGCCCCACGGCAGGCCGCGAGCCAGGAGACACCAGCAAGCAAAAGCTCGAGGCTCCCACCCGGGACGGGAGCGACGTGCCCGCGCATCGGCCCCGCGCAGGTAACCACAGGGTTGCACCGCCCACCTACCTGTGTGCGTGCGGATGTGCGCCAGGAACGCCATGGAATTGCTGCTTCGACACATCTTCCCGCAGTACTTGCACACGTTGCCCTGGTTCTCCTCTCGCTCGCGGTTGATTTGCTCCGTGTCTTCCACGATGTACTTGTTCACCTCCCTCAGCAGCTCCTCGTGCTGCCCTTTGATGTGCAAAAATAAATTCTGCTCCGAGTCGAAGGGCTCCGTGCACTTGACACACTTAAAGGTGGCCCCGCCCTCGGGCAGCTCCTCCACGCTGGCCTGCTCGTTCCTCATGTGGCCGGCGCTGGCCAGGTGCTGGTGCAGGTTGCTCTCCGTGTAGAAGGACTTCCCGCAGAGCAGGCAGTGGAAATGCTTCTCCTTGGTCGGGTGCTTCATGGCGATGTGAACGTTCAGGCCGCTCAGCCCATCAGCTAGGAAGCCACAGTCGTCACAACGAATCCGTGAGGACTCACCAAAGGAAGTGCTTTCGGATTTCTTCTTCTTCACACCTTGAGCAGCGTCTTTCACGGGCACCTCGCTAATCCTCACCCCTGTCACGAGACCCTCTTCAGAATGGTCCATCAGTTCACTGTCTTCAGGGTTCTTTATTCTTATTATGGACGAATCAAAACGGCCAAAACTGTACACGGCCTGGCCTTTCTCATCAATACTGATTATAGTTTCGTAGACGTCGTTGCTTTCAGCGGTGCTGTCAGAGGCTGGACCATCCTCCTCAATGATTCTGGCGTCGTGCTGTGAATTCATGAGAACCGCCTTATGCTCCAGAGCCGCATCTTCTCGCACCGTCTTCAGGCCCCCTGAGGCCTGCGCACTTCCGCCTCCGTCCTGACCAGCGCCCTCCAGGGCTTCCTGCCCCCTCGTCGCTCTCACCACCACAGGGCCGGCGCTTTCGGCCGGAGGCTCTTGGGCTGGAACCCCAGGACAGACGTGTGTGCCTCTGACGGTGTCCCGGCTCCCCCCGGGGCTGCCCCCATCGCTCTCGCCACGCAGACTGGGACCGGCAGGGTCATTCAGCGGCGGAGGGGCTTTTGCCGTTTTCTCATAATTCGAAGCTGAGGTTCCTGAATCTTCATTTTGAAATTCGCTTGGGGAGCTGTAACTGGAGGGAACGTTCAGGGACACCATCTCCTCGGGGTTCACAGCTTTCTCCCTGACGAGGGGCTGCGGGGCAGTCTCACAAAGGGGGTGGTCTTTGCCGAGGCCAGACTCTCCCTCGGCCTCCCGCGCTGCAGCGTCAGGAGCACAGAGCACTCTGGGCACGGGGAAGCCGGCAGGCTCCTCCAGCACGGGACAGTCGGCCGCCCCGGACTTCAGAGTCTCAGGGGGCGGGTCTGCAATCACTTCAAATTCTTCACAATTCTGCTGATGCTGCTCTTCAGGTATGAGGATGCTTCCAGACACTTCTGCAGAACCGGCCTCGACGCCAGACGAGTGGAGGTAGGACTGCCTCTTCGCCTTGTGCTTCTCCGTGGCCGCGTGCCGGGTCATCTCGCGAGGGGTCACGGCGTAGTACTCACAGGCCATGCAGTAGAAGGCGAACTCCTTGGTGTGTCTGCGCTTCACGTGCAGCTCCAGGGACGCCGCCGAGTGAGCGCTGAACTCGCAGTGCACACACTTATTGTCTCCTGCACCTGCAGCGTCTCTCTGGGCGCAGGCGCCATCCTGCTGGGTCGGGTCTTCCGGCTCCAAACACACCTGCCCCTTTCTAGCAATAACCTGGCCGTCGATGTCCCCATCGACAGCAGGAAGTACAGTCTCAACCTCGACTTCCGCTGCACTTCCCTGTTCTACCAGTGGCTTTCCTGACGTGGAGGTATCTGGCTCGGGGGGCTCATCTGAAACGGTCACTGCGGAACTGGAGCTTTTTCTAGTGGCTTCCAGGTTCCCGCCTTCGGGGCCAACGACGATGTCTGAACTTTGCCTGCCGTGGGCTTCTACCTCCACACGACCTTTGTGCTTCTTGGTGGCGCAGTGGCGCTCCATGTCCCCCTTGGTGACCGTGTAGTACTTGCACACTTTGCATAAGTAGCTGTACTGGTGACTGTGTTTCCGCCTGATGTGCACGGTCAGGTTGGTCGTGCTGGAGGCCAAGAGCCCACAGTGCGAGCATGTCCGGGACACGTTGTTGCCTTTGGGCCGCCCTCTCTTTGGGGTCGCGCCCGGAGCTGATCCCTCGGCCCTGGAGCCGGCGCCGGGCTGGGGCAGCTCCCTGGGTGTCGGCCTGTTCTTCTCGGCACAGGGCTGCTCCGGGGGCTGCACACCCCCCACGGGTACCTCCAGCCTGCCGCTGGCGGACACGGCAAGCTCTTCCTTTTTGTCGTTCGCGCCTATGCAGACCCTTTCGATGCATTCTTCAAAGCTTAAGCCAATGTTATTTTTCTTAGCATTTTCAAGATGTTTGCTCCTCTTGATGTGCTTCTCCATCCCTTCTCTGCTCAGAGAGTAGAGGTTACACGCTCTGCAAAGGAAGTGGTAGTCCTGGCCGTGCCGCAGCTTGACGTGCCTGGTGAGCACGGAGGAAGACCTCGTCTTGTAAAAGCACTTCTTGCACTGGAACTGAGGCCTGCTCAAATGCCTCACTTCGCCCCCGTGGCTCCCCCTGGGCGGCGCAGACTCCTCCTGCGCTGCTTGTCCCGGCTCGCTCGGAGAAGATCTTGTGTTCCCTAAGCTCAGCGCACCCAAAGGTAAAGTCTGGAAAACCGGGTCGCTGTCCGGCGGCTGCGAGGGCTGTGCCCGGCCCAGCAGACGGCGGCAGCTCTCGGCGGCCTTGTGCTCCTCCACGTCTTCCTCAGACGAGAGGCGCAGGTCACACAGCGTGCAGAGGAAGCCGGCGCCGTGCTGCTCCCGCACGTGCGCCCGGAGGCTGGGCTCGCTCGCGACGGTGAACGCGCAGCACGGGCATGAGAGGACGGGGGCCGCCTGCAGGCGCGGGGTGCCGAGCGAACGCTCCTCCAGCGCCCCCACGCACGCTCTGGGGAGGCCACAGGTCTGGCGGGAAACCTCCCCATCGCGCACACGGCCCTGGCTCACGCGCGTGTCCAGCTCCATCCCACTTGCAGCCGGGGGGCCGTGGTCCGTGCCGGTCCTCGGTGGCTGGCGGTCAGAGGCTGGGCCTGTGGTCAGAGAGTCCATGGAGCACGGGCGGTGGGCGTCGGCCCCTCCCCGCTGCGGGTCCTGAGGGGCCGAGGAAGGCCCACGTGCGCCGTGGACACTGCCGCTCACCCCGACGTGTCTGGGCGCTGACTGCGCGTCGCTGCCTCTCATCTGTGTTCTAAGGTGTTTCATGAACAGCCTCTGCGTTTCACTTGCGCCTCTCTTGCTGATTCCTAAAAGGCTAAACCTTTTCTTCGCCTGACCTTTCAAGGTGAACGTGCCTCCCCGGCGCCGGAAGCCGGTGCCCAGCAGGAAGATGTTCCGCTCGGGCCTGGGCTTCGAGGTGGCAACGGCTTCATGTGCGGAGGGCGGGGTGTGTTTTGGAGACTGAGCTAAGAGGCCCTCTGAGGTCGCTAAAGGGCCCAACTCTGTCCTCGGGCTTTCGAGGTTCCCGGCCACCTCACCGGGAGCCAAGTGCTCTTCAGCCAGCTCCACTCTCTGCGGCAGAGGGTCCGCGGAGGGCGTCATCTCCACAAGGAGCTCACTGCTGCCTGCGCCCTGCTCAGCGGGGCCGCCTCTGAGCGCTGCACACTTGGCCCCGGCGTGCTGCAGCCCTCTGGAGACGCCGTGCTTCGCCGCCGACTTAGCTCTCGCTTTCGCAGCAACGCTCTTGGCCCCCAGGGCACACGGCTTTTTAGGACAAGGTGGTTTTGTCAAGATCTGCACAAATCCGCCACGGGCCGCCAGATTCTGACGGCGGAGGTGGGTCTTCCCGAGACAGTGGGCGTCCAGCAGGCTTTCCTCCACACACTGGAAGCCGCAGAGGTCACAGGAGAAGGCCTGCTGTGGCCCCGGCCCCCCTGCCTGCCGCACCCCAGAGTCACCGAGCGTCTCCAAGTCAGAGCGGGACGGAATCAGATGACCGCACGGGGGGCACCTGAGGGCCACCTCTGTGTCTCCAGAGGCACAGGTGACGCCCGCCTCCTGCGGGGGCGAAGGCGCGTCCCCGTCTGGCCCGAGAGCAGCCCTTTCCTGAACAGGCTTTTCTTCAGGATCTGTTTTCACGGAAACGGCGTCAGTGGTGCCAACACTGCCCGGCGGGGAGAAGGCCTGCAGAGGACGCCGCCCCACACTGGAGCTGTCGCCCGGGAAGGCCGCCTGCGCTGCCCCGCCTCCGTCCGCACTGTCTGGGGCCTCCGCCCCGGGCGCTCGCTGCTCTCCAGGCTGCGGGGACTGGGACGGGGACTCGGCCCCGGCTAACTTGACACGCTTGGCCGCATGCAGGCCTCCATCTTCCTCTGCCACACCACCCGCATCGGCGTCGGCGCGCGAAGACTCCGGGAAGCCCCTTTTGCTTGTGGGGTTCTCAGCGAGCCCTGCAGGTGGGGGCCCACAGTCTGCAGCTCCCGCCGCTGCGGCTTCTCTGCTGGCACTTCCATCCTCATCGCTGCCGGGTTTCTGCTCGGTCTCCATCACACCCGGCGCTGCTGGCGTGTCTGGTGCCAGGCGCGGCCCCCTCGGCCCTTCTCAGCTGTGAAGAAAACAAACACACCGTTAAACCTTTGAACGCAAAGCGAAGACACCTGTGAGGCTGAAGGGCCACGAAGTGACACGCGCTGGATGAAAAACAGCATGAAATCAGCCTCGAAGAGAGCTTCTCCGTGTGTGCGTGAAACTGGCGCCATCGGTGCAGTCTTCGTGGACAGTAGGAAACAACCTAGAAACCGCGCTGCCCAGCGGGAAGCGGGCCGGGGCATCCGGGCCAAGAAAGCACATCCTCAGCAGCCGCAGAGACGCACCCCCGGGGTCAGCTCTCCTTAGCAGTGCATGTCAGCTGACCTCCTGCTCTAAGCAGAGAAGCCCTGCTCATGAACTCCGTTTCCGTGAACTTCCGAGCCAAGGACACTGCGTGGCCCTGAGAAGTGCGCCCTCGCCCGCCCCTCGGCCTCCCAGCAGTCCCAGGCTCGGTGGCAGAGAAACGTCACTTAAAACGGCCGCTGCTGCTTCCCTTCGGAGCAAAGGGCCTCCCTAGTGTTTCCCAAACAGATCTGGCTTAGCCACATCTAGCTTCTCGCCACGTGTCACCACCCAGCTCAGCCTCTGGCCAATGAGAAGTCACTCCTGTTACGGTTGTCAATTACCAATTTCTTCATGTAACAGTCACTTTCTGTTGTCTGGAGATGAACGGCAAGGGGAAATGTCAGTGGTAGAGGACAAACAAGAAAGTTTTCAGGGAAAATTATTTTATTGAATAAAATGCTTTAAAATCAATAAATATTGATTATATTTTTCATTATGCTATTTAATTCAATTAGCGCCTATCACTTTCTGTTTACTTCATACCATGATTGTAATTTTCAGCCAAAAGCAATTTGATTTGATGTTAATAAAAACCCATCACATGTTATGGCCTCAAAGCTAATGACAACTCTTTTTCACTGTGTTTTCCGTAACAATGGCAACTCAAATGCAGGCCGCTGCTTTGACCTGCTAACGTAGAGCCCAAACACGTACATATATACACTGATACGTGTGATCTGAAGCCAAGGGCCTGGACAAAAAGTAAACAGACTAGACCTTATCAAAATTCAAAACTTCAAGACTTTATGCTTCAAAGGTCACTGTCAAGAAAATGAAAAGATAACCTACAGAATGAGAAAAAGTTGCAAATTTAATCTAGAACACATGAAGAATTTGCAAAGCGCAGTAATAAAAATCAAGTCAATTTCAAAACGAGCCAAGGCCCGGAGCAGACGTCTGCGGAAGGCACACGTGCCAGGAGCACAAACAGCACGGCCTGCGCGTCGGGCAGGAGGAGCCGGCAGCCCGCAGGGGCCGCGAGCGAGCGGGCACCAGACGCGGGCCCGGAAAGCAGCAGCAGCCATGCTGGAGCGGGGTCCCGGCGCAGGCACTGCTGGGGGCAGAGGTGACGCTGCTCCGGGAACAATCTGGCGGCGCCTCAGATGGGTAACGCAGTGGCCACAGGCCCACAGTCCAGAGAGCTACGCATCCAGAGAGTGGGAGCATCTGCCCCGCAAAGACTGGCCCGCTTGCGTGTTAACACAAGTGCCATCCTACGGGACCCCAAGGGCTGGAAGGAAGCCAGGTGCAGCCAGCAGACGGACGAATAAACGAAACAGGAAATGCCCAGAGGAAGCAAATCCCAGAACGCAAAAGCAGACTAGCGGTTCTTGGGGCTGCGTGAGGCAGACAGGGTGCTGACAACTCAAAGCACGTAGGGGTTTTTTTTTTTGAGGGACTAAACTCTTCTAAAATTTACTATGGCGATGGTCACACACAGCTGTGACTACACTTAAACCCATTAAATTGTAGTTTAAATGGATAAGTTGTATGCTAGGTGACTCTCTCAATAACGCTGCTTTAAAACATATAAATTATCATAAGTGTCTATAATTTATAAAATCTGAAAAAGATAAATATGCATAGTTTTATTGTACTCATAAGATGTTCAACATTACTTTCATTACCATTGCTTCAGAATGTGTTCCAGAAAGCATAAATTATCTGTGAGGTTAACAGGTGTTTGGGGAGAAAAAAAATATCCCTCATCAAATAATTTCCCTGGTTTGAAAAATGTTCTTTACCACGGGGCTTCTTGCTACACGTGCAATTGCCAAGCAGATTTCATACAAGAACCCTGTTTATGATAACCAAGAGAATGAATGGCGTCCCAAAAGACATGTGAGAAATGCTCTTGCAGCTAAAGCCCTGCTTTTGCCGTTCAGTGTTCGTAAAGGAAGAGTTAAAGGCGGTCAGAGTCCATGAATCATGCATCTGACCCAAATCTTTCCCAGGGTCCCGCTATATGCCCAGCAGTCCTGGTGGGAAGTGGCGGAATTACAACTAAGAACAACGCAGATCCCCACCCTGTGCTGCAGGAGGTGAGACGATATATTTTTTTCATGAGATACATTGTCTAATCTAGGACGTCCACTCTGGCAAGATGAGACACAAGGACAAGATTTACTCTGACGCGTGAAACAACTCAAAGAAGAAGGAAAAAGACAAAAACTATAAAACAACAGCACAAACAATGGCCATCAGGCACCGGGGGGCAGCTGTCCCCGAGAGAGTGGCACGAAGCAGAGCCCCAGCTCCCCATCTGGAGAGAAGAGGGAGGCAGAGCTCAGGACCGGCCCCAGAGGCAGGGGAGCTCATGGGCGTGCAGAGGAGAGGAGAGGGGTGAGAAGCAGCAGCCAGACAAGGGGACTGCTCGGGTCCTTACCCAAACAGAGGAAACTGACCTCTTCCCCAAAAGCGGCTCCTGCCCCCAGTCACTCCCTCCCCGCCACGAGCACCCTAGACTCTTCCGCACAAGGCAGGTTTAGCCGGTGGCAGAAGTTGATAGAAATGGAGACACCCCCCCACCCCACTCAGCGCGGTAACAGAGGCAACTCTCTGTCCAGAGCGCTCTGCTGTGTGGACAGACTCCTGTGACAGACACCCGCTCCCCCTTGAGAAAGTGGAGCTGGGTGACCTGCGCAAGTTTCTTTATAAACAGGTTCTCACCTAGGGGTGGCGCTGCTGGGTCACAGCGGATCCGAACTTCGCAGGAAGGTGCGCAGGCCCAAAGCGGCCGTCAGACGTGCAGAGCAGAGGCCGCCTCCCCGAGCGGGAGGTTCGGGTCCTCCCACTTCCGGTCAAGCTCTAGGTGCGCGTGGCCTCGGTCTGCACCTCTCTGACTGCTAGTGACGGTGGGTGATGCTTTTCATTGTCAGACTTTGTCCGTCTCTTAAGCAGCCGACTGTTTTACTGCTCTAGGACTCTAGGGGCTGACTGTGTTTTCTAGATGTACATCCTCTGTCAGATCTACGTTTTATGAATATTTTCTCTGGTTTCATTTTATTAATGTTTTCTCCTGATAAACAGCTTTAAACTTGGATGCAATCAGTGCTCTCCCTGTTACGGTTATTTACGTGTCTGGTTTGTTTTCAGTCTTCCCAGGCTAAAACGGCCTTTTCTCCACTGACACCCTGAGAACGACCCAGGCACACAGACGCCCTAGAAAGGACGGACACCTCGCTGTGCCGTAAGGAGCGTCTCCTACCGAAGTGATTACAGGTGAAACGACAGTCTGTAGACGCTTCAGAGCAGCCCGCAGAGGCGCCGGCCAGCGCACGACTACGGGCGAGTGCCAGCTGCCTTCGGTCCTGCACGCCACGCCGTCTGCTCCGGTCACGCGTTGCGGTGTGTGTGTGCAAGTGTGTGAGTGTGAGTGTGTGCGAGAGAAACCATCCAGAAATTATATTTTAAAATTACAAGGCTTAACCCAAAAAGGTGTGGATTCTCTTCCTTAAAACGTCACGCCCAGCCACCTCCTACCCCCCCAAGGTCACTGGGACACGCACCCCGTCTTCAGTCAGGGAACGGGACGCTGATGGGGGGAGACCACGTTCGTAGATCACAGCGCATCTGTGTAGAGTACATGTTCAATGGGCGCTGACTCAGATTATCTTTGAGGCCAAGAGAACGACAACTACGTTAATATCGAGGGGCGAAGAAATGAGACCCTTTATTATCATCTATTCAATGGCCCCCAAAAGTCTGAAACAAACAGAAAATGAGTCCCAGCTATCTGTCATTAATGGGATGGCTCAATCTCTCAGGGAATCAGGAAATAAACGTAAAAGCACGCAGCAAACGGCCACCACCTGGAAGTTACTGTGATGACACGGCACAGTCTTCCCTGTCACCAGGCTCACCTCCACGGGCACCATGACACACGCGCAAGGCCCGCAAGCTCATGCGAGGTCATACGTGCTCACGCGTGTGACGTGAACCATGACCTCAGCATGTAATGAGCAAGGGGTCTCACTTCCCAGGGCAGCGCTTGACTCAGGAAACAAGAAGATGTTCTGCACTACGCCTTGAGGAAACGAAAACTTCTTTCTTCTGCTGAGGGAGCAGATAGGAACGGTAACAACACTTCAGCGTGAAGGGAAGGATCAGGCAGCCACGCAACTCACACCGCGTCCAGGGAGCCACTACACAGGCGTCCGCCACGCACAACTGGACAGGGGGCAGCCAGGGCCAGGCCACAGAAGACTCCAGGCTGAAAACTGGAACTCGGCCATGGCCAGAGTCATCAAACCACAGCACTGCTTTGAGGAGATGAACTTCTCAGCAAGCAGGACATATCTCAGGTAGAGAAACCTAGCGCCAGTGGCACGTGTTCTAATCGCGGACGCTGCGTGCGGCCCAGGACTGGCGTGACGCCCGAAGAAGCCGCAGAGCGGTGCAGTGTGCGACTAGCGTCAGCCGAGGGTGCTGCAGGGGCTGTGGATGTTTATCCTGATGCTAATGAAGAAGCACGGAAGACTACTAGCACAAAGCACTATCACTGAAGATGAGGAAGAAGTCTCCTTCAAAGCAGCATTCAGAAATCATTCCTCTGGGCACTCAAAAGTGTTTCCCTAGAGGCAGATTTCGTTTATCCACTCAAAAAACACTGGAAGTATCGACCATGCACCAAAAAGCACCTTGAACTGCCTCAGCAACAGAGCAAAACAATAGCGCAGGCAGAGGACGCACTGCCAGCCCTGAGAGGCAGGATGACACAGTCTTATGCGTCTGTAAGTACCAGCACTTATCTCCAGTGGAGAAAGAATGAGTGTCAAGTTCACACGGCCCCATAGATATTTAGACGAAAATAACAAGATATGTTGTTAAGCCAAGTCTTCTGGAAGCACTGTGTCTCCTGTACAGATTCAACCACCGTTCAACCCCATCTCCTCACTGGGCCACAAAGATTTTCAAGTGCACGAGTCCATCTACAGTATCTCCTCTTACGGAAATCCTCAAGTGCCTGCAAGTGATTTAGAAAAAAAAAAAAAAAATCACAAATAACTTGATCTTCAATTTTACCTACAAAAATGAACTCACTAAGAAACTACCCCCCCCAAGTCCCTGCTTTAATTAAAATTTTCTCTGCTATGATTTAAAAAGTTTCAAGAAAGAAATCACACACTCATATACCATTTTAGAACAATAATAAAACAAATCAATAGCAGCCTTCTGAGGACACCTGGTGGCCACTTCGCACAAGAAGCTTCTTCCAGCATTGTAAATTATCTCTAGAATAATCAAAGAAATCTTAACAATGAGTCAACCATTCCATACGCCAGCTTGACTACGGGCAGCAAGCATGAAATTTTCCCTGCATTTTCTTCCTTTTGGCTCAGCTTCCTACTCACTCCAATTCCCTTCTTGCCTTCATCTCTCTTTAACCCTTTGCTCCTTTCTAACAAGCACATATGAGCAGTCTCCCCCCACGTGTGTCTGTCTCTGTCTTCCAGCACCTGCTTCCACCCACCGCCGCACCGGCCCACGCTGGGGCAGCCGCTGAGCGCCACGGGACGGCCGCGTGAGGCGAGGCAGGCGAGCACACGCGGGCACCCACAGTAACCCAGGGGTCTCTGCCCTCTCGCGGGGAGCTCAAAAAGGAAGTACCTGGGTGGTCGGGGCCCTGCCACAGAGCAGGTTCTCTCCTCGGGAGGAAGGGCCAGGCCTCCTGCGCGCCCACGCACGCTGCACGGGCAGCAGCTCGTTCACTCTCTTCCTTGGTCCTCCACTTTTAGCTGGACTTTTTATTAAAAATATGCCTTATCAACGCCATCATTTTATAATTTAAAGAGCATCGCCAAGTCCACACATAATCTCCTGGTGAGCACCTCTGTGGCTGTCACTGGATTACACAGGTGGGTGTGTGGACTCCAACCCCCACTCCAGACCACCAGTGTTCCAGAACCACAAATCCGATAATGTGATTATCGAAGAGTGGGTCCCTGGGACCTGAGGGTGGAGTTCCGCAGTCAGGCTGGCTATAGGCCAGAGAGGTGAGCCTTGGGTGCTCTCTTCCTTTGGAGCCGTCTCACTTGACCCGGAGCCAGCTCTCAACGCACCATTGCTTAGAAGATCTAGTAGGATATTTACAGATTTGTATCCCTCTCTTTCCCTTGGTGTTATTACTATTTTATTCTCCTTCTTTCGTAAAATAAAACCCGTTAATAACTGTTGTCACGTGTACCTGAAGTTGGGACTTATTATAAAAGTCTTCTGAGTGCGCGGGTGAGGACCCAGTGAGGGAAACCCACTTTATATTAGGGTTGCCCTGGAACATCTCCAACACCAAGCCCGCGGCCTAGGGGTAAATAAAGGGTGGTGCTTCGGGTAGCCCTGCTCTCACTGGTGCGGCCCCGTCAGATGCTGCTTTGTAACAGACTGTTACAGGTAGGGAGAGGGGGATCCCAGAACCCCCAAACTTGCTCTTTTAAAATGGGTTTTGCTATTTGTTGTATTAACATATAAGGTCTTTAATGGAAAGGAATTTTAATATAATTAGAGAACAATATAGAGAAGATAAAGAATAGTTACTAACTTAAGCATTTAAAATTGGGTAACTTTTTTGAGGGTGAAATAGGATTGGCCCAAAGCTAGGCCCAAAAGCCTGTCATAAATTTAAAGGATTTTTTAGTGGAGACTGATAGAAAAGGGTCAGAAAGGGTCAAACAAATTTGGGAGGAGAAGAGTAAAATTAAAATCAAGATGAAAGCTGCCATTAAGCTCCCCACACGTCTCTCATTCCTATCTGTTCCAACCAGTCCAAGACCAAGAAGTAAGTGCCGTTTCTTATATGTTCTTTTGTTTTATGTGTTTCCTCCAGGTCTCCTTGCTGCTTTCCATCCTGCTTCCTTCTTCCTTCTTTTCTTTTGTCTTCTTCTATCTCTTGCCCCCAACTCTCCTCCAGTATCTTTTTATTTCTCCTCCGCTCCACCCTACTTAGGGCGAGACTGGGATCCTGGAATGTCCCCTTTTCCTGGGGACCCCATTCCAAGACCATAAAATAAGATATCCGAATCTGCATATAAAAAATTAGTTTTTTATTAAAATGGCTTAAAATTACAAATTGAACCACCTCTTCCACCACAGAAGAACATAACTCTTCAAAGCCATTCACAGGGAACACTGGAGGCAATGTAAGCACTTGAGATTGTGTGAAGAGGCTCTGGTTCTTTCACAGGAGACAGGCCCACCCCCTCACTGCCCTGAGGACAGGCCGCAAGGCATCCCCAAGGGCAGCGGAAGCGCTGGTGTGTGGTGTGGTGTGAAAGGAGAGCGGTTCTGGAAACCCCTCAGCGCTGGCGGCCTACCTGTGCAGACAGGAACCGTGGGTGAGGGTGCAGCTCTGGACAGGAAGCCCTAGGCCACCGAGCTGTCCTGCAGAGCCGCTGGCGGCAGCCGGGCAGCCGGGACCCAGTTTGGAGAACATGCAGCTCTCTGTGGAGAGGACCTGGGGTGAAGAAAGGAAGCCCCAGAAGAATGGGGGTTCCCGCTCACAGCCATGTGGGTGGGGAGCAGCCCCTGCAGCCCCAGGCCAGCCTTCGGGTGACTGCGGCCCAGGAGAAAGAAGCCTGCACAGGTGCCCACAGAGCCAGGCACACCCAGGGGAGCCACTCCCTCAGCCTAACCCCCCAAACCATGAAGTGACAAGTGGCCGCTGCTTTGAGCCACTAAGTCCCATCAGCTTGTCATGTAGCAGGAGGAAACTAACATAATCCCCTGCTCTCCCTTCCAGCTTGCCAAGGATGACGGGCTCACGTCCCCGCCCTGAGAGACACCTCTTCTCTGACGCACACAGGAGGCGGCCACCGACGCCGACAGAAGGACGCTGCTTCAAACGCACGTCAGGGGCAGAGTTCCCATCTAACTTGTCAATAAAGATTTTAGGACTTTACTAAACAGACATTTCAGTTAGGTCCTCGCCCACAACCCAAATCACGTCAGATGCAGCTTACAATGAACAACTGAAATAATAAAGTCAAGCGTTCTCACAGGGCTAACCAGTAAAGAGATGAGGGAGCTAGCGATTTTAAATTTAGATTTATATGCAATTAAAATAATCTCTTAATGTTTCCCCAAAAACATGCTAATCCAGGAGGAGAGTAGTCGTCCCTTTTTTTATTTTATTTTATATTTCTGCAGTGTGGGCTTTCTCTTCTAGGTGTAGCCCCGTAGTGTTCCCACCTCCAGCTCACCCGTGCACCGTCACCAGAGCCCCTCGAGCCCTTCCCACCCCGGCCATACCCCAGCCCCTCCCTCTTCCCTGCAGAGGACTCTGGTTTGGAGGTGTCTGTTCATTTTTGTTTTGTTTTGCTGTGTTGTTTTTTTTTTTTTTTTTCCGATCCCCTATTCTTACAGGCCGTAGGATCGAATGGCAAGAGGTGCTCAGAGGCAGCCAAGGGCTCCTTTCCAGCCAGGCTTGCAGGTGAGCAGCCTAGAAGCCCACCATTCCCCAAACCGAACAGGTGGCCCAGGCAGCAAAGGCCTGAGTCTCGGGACGTGAAGCCACAGAGCCGGCCTGGCCCCCGACCGCCCAGCCTGAGGTGCAGGCCGTCAGCCACCAGATGCTCGAGTGAGTTTGCATCTTCCTCCCAACCACCACCACAGCTTGAGTAATCCGATAAAGAACCCTCCCGGGCCCCGCTGAACCCCCCGCAGGCCGGCACCTTGTGTCCCAAGCCCAAGGAACGCAAGTGAAGGGGACTGACTGAGAGGGAGGAAGCGAGTCCCACCCTCACGCCAAGGCCTTCGACCCAAGCCTACTTTCCCTATGCACACTCAGAGCGCATGCCGAGCCGGAGGTCAGAGCCCGACAACCCCCAGGACTGCAGTCCAGCAGAGCCCGCCGCGCACCACCCGCGCGGGCGTCCCTCACCGTCAGACCCCACGCTGCTGGCCAGGAGGCATGGAGCGAGCGCGCGCGCGCACACACGCACACACACACACATGCACACATCAGAGAGTACGAAATAAGTGTCCACCAGCTCAGCCTTCCCACCTGGCTATTTCTTTTTTGAATCCTACACTTCAACTATCATTTTCCAAACACCAATAATAAAGGTAATTTTATGACAATCTTAGAGTACACGTCTCCGTCATAAAGGTATTACACAAAAAGTTAAAATCAAAAACATCGCCACCCAAAAGGTATTTTTAGAATCAATTCTTTGTTACTATTTCCGTGTAACTGTTTTCATTTTTTAAAAGAAAGTCCTTATTGGAACAGGATGAAAAGGAGTAGAGATTCTACGAGTAAAGCAAAAAATGAAAAAATTTGATGCCATTAAAAAGCAGACACGCAGCCGGCTTGTACCCTCTGCCTTCTGAAAAGGTTGCTTTATTATCGATGTAACTAATCACAATGAAACCATCTCTTACCGCTAAAGACATTATAATGAATTTTCTTTACAGCTACAGAGAAATGGAATATACTGTTTCACATCAAATAGAACAGGCTGTATAAATTCTTCTTCCTATTTATTGTAAAATATAATTTCATCTATAAAATCAGTCATGAAATATTAAAACTGAAACAACAGAATTTATGCCCTTTACTTAATGTAGTCCGAACGGTCTACCCACTAAGGGGGAGGTCACACGCGCTAGAGCCCTGCTTTCGCAGTAAGCGTCTCGTTAGGCCCTTTATTTTCAAGAATTTATCACGCGGCCATAAAAACGGCACTCCACGACAAAAGTTAGTATACTTCCTGAAGTTTCCCTTACCGTTTTCCAAAGGCCAAGAGAAAGGCGCACGCAGGCCCAAGTGCGGAGACAAGGGGCGCGCGCAGAGGACGGAGGAGAGCAGCACGCGACCTGGCGCCGAGGAGCCGCACCACAGTGACAGGAGCGCCCAGGGCCAGGGAAGGAGGCCCTGCGCCCACCGGAGGCCGCAGGACACACAGCCCGGCGTGGCTGCTCTGTGCCTCAGTTTCCTCTTTTGGAAAACAAAAGGGGCGGACTGAGAGTCCTCAGTCAATGAGAAAACTCCCTCACTGGTATCAGGCAACTGCCAGCCAGGGAAAAAGCGCATTCCTAGTGATGGGCTTGCTCCACCCAAGCAGAGAAAACGGAAACAAGAGGGGGGGTCTCCAAAGGTAGCTCTGGGGGAAAGAGAACTTAAAAACCTGCTAAGACACGTCCGCGATGTCCCCGCTGGGACAGACCGTCGGGTCCCCGAAGGGAGAGGCTACAGTGGCGGATCGGGAACTGCAGGGAAAGACTAGCGCTACTGACTTTGGAAGAATCCAGACAACACTGTAATTCCAGAGGTCAGTAAGTTACATGGCATGAAACAGCCACGTCTCGTGACACTTGGAATATAAATGACCGGGTGCACAAGACCTGGTGTTACGAAAGTGCATTGAGAAAAGAGAAAAGTTTCAGTCCTACATTTTTTAACTGTGTATAGTCATAACCAAGTCCTCCTACACAAGAATGCGAGTCGTCTTACCCACCTGGTTATAAAATTTCAGGTAATTTTTTCTCCTTCCTGGCATTTTTCTGTACCTCACAAAATATTCACGGGGGGAGGGGATGGGAGGCTGAAGGGGAAACAAAAAATCTCTGCCTGTGGCTGAAGCCTGAAAAAGTGTAACGACGCCCCTCGAGAAAAGAGAAGGCCAAACTCAGACCACGGCACGGCCACGGAGCCTGGCCGGCCTGGAATCAGAACGATGCACAGAAGAGTCGGGCGACCCGCGAGGACAGCACACGGCGCTCAGGGTCTGCGACTGCCGAACCAGGCGCCGAGAAGAGGTGTCCCGCGGAGGAGGGGGCGCATCCGCGAGGGGCCCGCCGGCACCAACCCCGCCTCACGCCAGCCGCAGCAGGACCTGGACCCTCGAGAAACGGCAGCTGCAGGGCAGGGCAAGGAGGCACCGAGGTGTGTCAGAAAAAGGAGAAGCTTTTTGAAAATGTCACAAAGACACAGGTGTCCACGTAGAAGGAATCCACTTACAATCTGGGACGCTGTGAGCACCATGACAATTAAGCACCACTACGGCCTCCCTGGTGGCCCAGCAGGGTGAGGGCCCCACTGCGGGGCTTCCGCAGCCGCTGCAGCGCAAGTTCAATCCCCGCCAGGGAGGGGCCCACATGGCGCAGCAGACCTCTCCTGCCCTGCCCGCTGCTCCCCTCAGCAGTGTGTTTCAGTCCATCTGCCTGTTCTGCTCCCCGCTCTGTCTCTGGTGGATCCTCTCACCCCCACCCCCACCACACACACACACCTCTGGCATAAACCCAGCCCTTGTGTGTATAAATAAAATCTTTTAAAAAAAAAAGATAATTAAGCACCACTAATCCATCACAGTTAGAGGTGACTGTGTCCACAGAGATGGCTGGGTGAGAGCAGACACCACGGCAGTGGCGCTGCCGATTCCAGAACGGTGAAGGCCAAATGGCCGACATGAAGGGGTGCAAGAGGCAGAAGTCGTACTGGCGAGGACCATCAGACGAGAACCGTCGTTGGATGTCACGCAGCGGTAACTGTGGCGTGCAGAACGACGGAGGGGCGGTAAAGCGTCTCCCTACAAACTGCCTACTCGTTGCAAGGGAAGGAAAGGCTAACCCGGTAACATCCCACCACGGGCTGAGGGTAAACACTAACACCCTCAAGGACGGTGTCAAGGTGCACCCAGACATGACCCCAGCAGGACAGCACCCCCATGCTGAGCGCAGCCCAGACGGCAACACTCACAGCTCGAGAGGAAAAGCAAAGGCGAAGTGAGGCTGCTTCGCTTCCAGAGAACTAGGCACGCGTGATGTCTCCGTGGCCCTCCGCCACAGGAGACAAAGGACCAGGCGGAGCGCTGCGGCCTGAGGGAGCTGGACACGCCAACTGGATGCAGGGCCGCCTTCAGGACAGATGCCCCACGCAGCACCGCCACCACGAAGGCCGCTTTGGTGGACAGACAGACAGCACCGCAGAGGCTGGGTTCATGTGTCAGTTCACATGGCTGCCGGTGCCCTGGGAGCCGGAGAAGTGTCATTTCTGGGTGTGTTCTAGAAAGGGCTGGCCTGTGAGGCGATGGTCTAAACGGACCCCAGCGGCCCGCTCCTGGGAGTGTGGGGGGGTGGCAGCACCCACTCGGCTGAGGGCCTGGCCAGACAAGGGGAGAAGGAGAATCTGCTCTCCCCACCGGGCCGAGCACGAGCGTCCGCCCTCAGAGGAGGCACGGAGCTGGCTGCAGACAGCCCCGCCCGCCTCAGGGGGCAGACGGGCACTTCTTCAGCCTGGGATCTCGGGAACAGTCCCTGGAACAACACCCTCCTGGAGCCCTGACCGCCGCGGATGCCAGTACCAAGGCCGGCTCTAGAGGCCCAGCATTTTAGTGCTGTTTTCTGGACTGGTTCTGAGGTGTCTGGAATGGACTCTCTGATCAATCTAGACTTAAAGACTCTTCTCCCAATGACAAGCACACGCCGGCCAAGGCAAGAGCTGTTCATAGAGACGCGAAGCACCCACACTGGACGCTCCTGACGAACCGCCAGCAAGAAGCAGAGCGCTAAGTGGCTGCATGTGCTTCCAAGCGTCCAGGAACGAAGGGCTGCAGTGACCTTGGCTGGAGCCAGCGCTGTAAGCGGAGGAGGCGCTCAGGACACGGCCCCGCACAGCACACACCTGCGCCCACAGCGCTTCCTGGGCCGCTCAGTCCCTCCTCTCCGGCCTCAGGCCTGGCCCCGCACGCCGCCCAGGCCCCGTGGCTGCTGGCCCCAGGGCAGCAGGCGAACCTGCGTGACGCGGCAGAGCCGCTGGCAGCACAGGCACAGCAGAGAGCGGGACATGTGGGAGAGCCTGAGGACGCTGAGGGCCTGAGCCCGCAGGCGCTGTGGAGGCCCGCCCAGGGCAGGCAGCCCCCGCCCAGTGCCGGCCGCCAGTTCCTGTCACGGTCACCTCTCAAACGTCTGTCCACAGACGTGAGGCGGAGCACGGGCAAGCCACTCCCGAGTGGCCCCAAGGGGTCAGAGTGCGTGCGCGCGCCTGTGCGTGCGTGTGGACAAGCACGGAGAGGAAGTGAGAACACAGACCCAAGGAGATGATACACAAACGCAAAGGGTAGGCTTTGTTTTCTAAAAAGGTCCTGTTTTTATTTTCACATTTTCCAGTACAACTGAAATCGTGTCCAAACAAAGCGTTTTCAAGAACGAGAGTGCGGCTGGTCTCGTACGGACGGCCCCCGGCAGCTGTGAGGGTCGAAGGGCATGTGTAAGGCTCCCCAAAGTGGAAGGGCTCCGGACGTGGGGCAGTATGCTGAGCCCTCACGGCGCCTGCAGCCCACGCTGACCCCGGCCAAACCTGCCCTCCGCAGGGGACACGCACCCACACCCTCGCGGGGCAGCTGCAGCAGCGCTGAAAGCCTCAGGCTTCCTGTCAAACCTGGGGTGGTGTCCAAACACCTGCCGGCACTTCCGCCAGCTCGTCTCCCAGCGCAGCCTCGGCCGAGCCCTGGCGACAGCGCGGGTGCCCCAGCACCGGCCAAGCGGGGCATGTGCAAAGCGCCGTGGACCCATGGGCTCACCAGCCATGTGGGAACAGAAGCCTCCCGTCCCAAGCCCAAGGCGGCTGGACGGCACCCAGAGTCCACGGGCACAGCGTGACCAGGGACAAGGGGAGGGACGCTGCGACGTGCCCAGGGCCCCATCCCCACTGCTCTCGCCACGGGAAGCAGAGCGTAATTTATTCCCAGACAGCAGAAATTAATTCCTCTTGCAAGGGCCCTGGCTATAATCCTGCTGGACGGAGCCCCGGGGAAGCTCTGCTCCCAACCCCCGACCGCGGGCCGCAGTCTCGCCGTCTTGGGTGCTCCGAACGTGCTTCTGACACCCGTGCTGTGAGCGGGCAGGCGCCGCCTGCAGGTCCACAGGTCCCCGGCCAGAGAGGCCGTCACAGGTGCAGCACCTGTCTCGGGAGAGGGCGTGGAGACTGCACGCAGCCACACGGCTTAGGCTAAGTGGACACACAATTCCTCAACTGTATAAAAGGTGACAAGAAAAAATACTGCATTTCAGAGAAAATACTCCTTGTTGAGAGACTGTAACGGCAGCTGCCGGCCTAAACAAGCCAAAGGCGCTGCTTGGTCGGAGGGGCTTTTGCACGGGAGGATCCTGTCCATGCCCTCGATGAGGCAGCACGAGGGGCCAGTCTCCTCAAGGCCGAGGGTGCTTGTCAAGTGTCTTCACGCTCCAGCTGTGGCCCAGGGAGGCCGCGGGGGCCAGCGCTGCAATCAGCCGCAAGGGAAAGCAGCAAACCGAACACGGCACCGATGTGTGGATGACTCCCCGCCGGCGGCTGGCCCGAGACGCCAAGAGAGCCCCAGGAGCGGCCATCACAAGGGACGGGCGGCAGGCTGCCGCTGCCCCACCAGCCGTCACACAGCACGTGCCGGGCGTCTACGTCAGCGCAGAGCGCTGCCCCAACCACACCCAGGGCAGGCCTTCCTGAGAAGTGTTGTTAGCCTGCAGGAGCACAGCCAGCTGTACTTCTGAGACGTGAGCGTGACGGACAGAGCCAGTCATTTGCAAATGCAGCTAAGTCCAAGCATGAATCCCTGGTCCTACACTTTGGAGAAATTCTGTTTAAGAAAGTCTGGAGCGCAGATGAAAATCTGTAATTCTAGAGAACGCCCTGGCTGATTCCAATGAGCCAGATTTGGGATCCACTGGACCAGCCCACCCTAACGCCAAAATACCAAAATACACTTATGGTGTACTTCCCCGACACAAAGCTGAGGTGCGGGGATGGCGGGAGGAGGCGGGGCAACGGGGAGGAGAGTGGCGCGCTGCACTGAACAGGCCCGCACACAGGGTTCAAAGCCACCTGCTGACATCTCAACTTGCCCACAGGACTTCTGAATGTCACTTTCAGCAAACACTGCCTCCACCTACCCGCTCGACTCCTAGGGAGCTAAATGCCACTCGTATGGAAAACCAGATGACGGACCCTGAAGCTTCTTGATGAATCTTCATCTCATTGTCTGAAAGACTGTGACTCCCACCGCCTCTCTTCGAATGATATGTCTTCTACACTATTTTTAAAAGTACATCAGTGGCTCCGCTTAAATGCGTATGGTTTAGAATCACACACAGCCCTTTTGCGCTGCTGCACTCCGCGATGACTGATCCGACAGCTACACGTCCAACTCCGCTCCGTCACTCACAATCAGAAGGAGTCACAAATGGGCCGCACACCCCGGAAAGCGGGGCGTCGCCCATCATAGGCTGCAAACACCAGGTCTGCACATTACACTGAGTGACTGACGAGCACGCTGGTCTTCGGCAGCCCGGATGCCTGCGCCAAGTCACCCCAGCTGTGCTGAACAGTGTCCTTCCCCTATTAGGTTCCTTGTCACCTTGGCTTTTTCTCACTAGAAACGGCCTGCTTTTAAATGGGAGGGGGGAAGCACAGTCAGCAAGAGAAACAGAAGAAGTACAGCAAAGCTGGGACAGCACTGCGTGCCAGCGACAAGCAGCACGGCCCCGAGGCCTGCCGGGAAGTGCTCTTCCCGTGCCCAGCAGCCGCCGCCACAGTCATGCCCAGTGCAGGCCGCCCTGCGGGCGGCCACCTTCCTCGTAGGCTGACTCTGCCGGTGCTTGACAGCTCTGCCCCAGACACTTACGGCAGTCTCAGTACCAGGCCGCAACAGCAGTGCTAGCTAGGTCCCACAGGGCACATAACCTCACTTAGGCTCCCCGAACCCTCCTTTTATTTTTCCTGCGCTAAACTTCAAGGAGTGACTGTCATACCAGAATGGCTTGAAAGAATGTTTACAGTGTAAGCAACGTTTATGTATGAAAAGCCCAAAGATCTGGCCTCCCTTGTGGCACAGTGGGTTAAGCAACGCACTGTGAAGTAAACCGCAGCCGCTGCAGCACGAGTTCGATCCCTGCTACCGGCCAGGGAGGGGACCCACATGGCGCGGCAGACCTCTCCTGCTGTGCCCGCTGCTCCCCTCAGCAGTGTACTTCTGTTGATCTGCCTGTTCTGCTCCCTACTCTCTGTGGTGAATCCTCTCATCCCCTCCCCCACACATACCTCTGGCCTGTACCCCAGTGCTTGTATGCATAAATAAATCTTAAAAAAAAAAAAGCCCCCAGATCTGCGATATGACACTCAAAAAAAAAAAAAAATATATATATATACACAACATATATATCTCAAGGCTAGAAAGATTTCCCAAAAGTGCCCCTTTTGCAGCAACCAATCCCCTAAGCAAGCCCCTAAGTGTGATTTCCCAAACCCTGTGGCCTGCTACGTCCACCTTTCAGCAAGCTGGGAGAGGCGATCCTTGGAACGAAGAACTTTTCCCGCTTTGGGGACTCGTCACCTGTTAGAATGATGAAACATAAAAACTGGTCTAAAAAAACAAAATGGTTAGATAAATTAGCTTCCAAACAGGAGTAAGCACACCCCTCTCTCTCACCAGTCCTCTTCACACCCCGATCCCTACTGTGACTTCCACTTTATTTCTCCAGCATCCTCAAACCTGAAGTCATTTTCTGCGGCCAACTGCTTCCTGTGACCCTCCTGGCGCGCTGCAGCCGACCTCGACCCCTCCCCTGTGCCCAGGGCAGGCCCCTCCTCTGCAGCAGGCAGCAGGGACACCCGCCCCACAGGCTGTGCGCTCTAGGCAAGTTAACAGAGCAGAGACTCAGTTCAGGGGCTCGGGCCAGAGCCTGGCACGGAGTAAGCATTTAACAAGTACTAAGAATGACCCACCTCAAAACCCACCTTCCTTTTGACCTCAGTACCCCGGAAGTACTTCATCATAACCACCCAGAACACACCTTTGCTGCCGCTGACACCCTCATACCTTTCTCATGTAAACTGAATAGCCTGTGTAGACAGACTGTGCAAAAAAAAGCACGTGTTTCATTCAGCAGATACGAATATAAATTTAAGAGGCAGCATAATCTAAGAGAACCCGAGCACAGCTCAGTTGAAGAAGGGCAAATCCCTGTCTTTGAAGTCCTGCTTTGTGTCCCTATCACCGTGTCCCTTTCCTGCAGAGCTACCCACAAACCTGCACTGTGTTTGTCACCTACCTGTTTTCATTAGCCACGCTACCTTCTCCTTATTTCTAACAATAAGCGGTTTTGTTTCGGTATCTCTAAACGTCCTTAAAAAGCAAAGAACGCAAGCATTCTTCTGCAAGAAGCCTATCGTTTATTCCGGGTGAAAGGCCCAGTTAAAACCCACTCCTTTCACCACACCGAGCAACATGCTGTCACAATGTATCCCTTCTCCCAGCTAGAGACCTCCGCTTTCTCCTTTACAGACAGCGTTTTCCTAAAGGTCTCTTGGCTTCCCCAGGGCACTGCCATCTGAGCATTCATCAAGTCACCCAGACGGCTTGTTTAGAGACAGAAACTGGCCAGCCCATTCCCAAAAGGTCTACAGATGGGACCCCAAAGTGGCATTTCTAGCACATTCTCGCGCAATGCAGGAGGCACACCTCAGGAGCGCTGCTCTAGGACAGATAGGGGCGCAGCCTCACATCTTTGCATCCCCAGAGTCCCACAGTCCTGTGCACCTGCCATTTCTGCCCGTGTGTACGCACCCCGGTCACTGGCCTCACCCCCCAAACCAGAGGCCCCACGGGACTTACACTGGCCTTGCCAAGCTCAGCGCCGGTCCTGGTGTGCATGTGGAAGGGAACGAGGCCGAGCTCTGCGCCTCCAGGTTTCCACGCCGTGCGAGGCACATGCGGTCATGTCCCACCTCTGCTGTCTAGCTCATCTGTCACTGCTGTTTGGACGCTGATCTTTATCAGCAACGTGCCGGAAATGCCTATTCGAACTCGTGACTTGCCTGCTTTCTTGTCTCAATGCCGATCTCTCCCTCAGCGACTGTGGCCCGCCACACCTGCAGCAGAGGACCCGTACGCACGCTGAAGACCGCTCCTACAACACAAGCCGTCACTGCTGACGCTGTGAGCCCACCACCTTCCCTCTCCACCTCGGACCTCCTGTCATCTGTCTAAGAAGCTCTCCCCTCTACCGGAATCTCACAACTACGTCTTACATCATCGTCCAAAAGCTTACCAGTTCTGCCCTGTGTTTAAGCCTTTGGTTGCCCAGAAGAGCTCTGTGACAACTGTCAAGCAGAAATGCATGCCACTCTCAAGAACGTTCAGAGAGAGCCAACCAGCACTTTAAGGAGAACTCGCTAGAAAGTGCCCCCCAGGAAATGCTGACTAGGGGTTGCTACTACTTTATTTCTTGAGTTTTATTTTGCTCTCTCACAGAAGCAAACAAAAAACTGGAGATTTTCAATGTGAAAATTTAGGTTATTAGCAAACTAGTCAGAATGACCCCCACCTACCACATTCTAAGAAGAGTCCTTAAAATGCCCCCCAAATTTCAACTTAGTCTTATTCTAAAACACAGGTGGCTGAGCACTAGGGGAAAGGAAGGGGGGGTTAGGTAGACTCTACATTAGTGATTAGGGTAAGCTGATACACTCTTTCCAGAGGATTAAAGACAAATGTATCTTCTTCAAGTAGCTAACAATGACTCTTTGTAGCAAATCTCTTAAGAAACTTACTTGACAGAGTACCCGATGGCTATTTACCTTGAAAAGCTTTAAAATGAGGAAGTTAAAAAAAAAAAGGCAAGCACCTCCTACCCAGAGGCCAGCCGGCTGCTGCGGCTGTGCTAAAGACCAAGAGCTACGGGGCGCCGCTGCTGAGCTAGCGCAGATGACAGAGCCGGGTGGCTGCGGAAAGATGGCCACAGTATTCTGCAACTTACAAGCAGTTAACAAAACATACGTCACTTATTCACACTTAATGAGTCGCCGGAAACCAGGCCAGACGTGTATTTCCCAGTGTGCACTTTCCAGTGTCCTAAAGGCACGTGCACCTTGGAGTCGGAGGTAATGCGTGTGTGCACACGTCACACAGCCAGACTTCAACAGCACACAGGCCCAGCCGGCGGGCCGGTGAGAGGACACGGGGCGGCAGCACACCCTGGCAGACGCACAGCGACCGCCTGGTGAAGAGCTGAAATACAGCCGACCGCTGCAAAAACGCTACAGGGGGATTTTAAGAAATGAAGCAGTCAAGGAAAGTCGGACCCAGCAGCAGGCCCACGCCAGCTGGCACAAGCACAGCAGGAAAACCAGGACAAACAGCCCCCACGCTGCCAGTTCAAGGCTAACGCCGATGACGTCAAGCACAACCTCCCCCGGCCGCCAGGCCTCACCTGTCTGTGAGCATCAAAATGAAGGGTCCCAACCTAAGAAACCTCACAATTGGGGAAAGCTCACGGGGATCTACCAGCGGATGTTCACGTCCTTTAAAGTGCACCTCCAAAATCAGCAAAGCTAAGAGAGGCAAGAACAAAGGGGCAGGTGTGAATGTGAGCGCACAGAAAGACATGAGTCGCCAGCCCAGGCAGCAGGCCACCCACCAGAGACAAGACATGCCTGCACCCCTGCCCCAGACAAGAGGCACTGAGAAGGGCCGGTTCACCTCCAAGGCAAAGACGCGCCCCCATCAAGTTCTTCATGGAACAGACCATGCCAGTCAAGGGCCCTTCTGCAGACTCACTGGCCAGTACTCTTCAGATACATCAAGGTCAGGAACGAGAAAGAAACCTGAACGCCATGCAGGCCAGTGGGCCAGATGGCCTTAGACCGGAGAAGAACACAGGCAGTGAGACTCACGCACTCTGGATTCACTGCCGGTTGTCCGGTGCCAAGAGCGCACTCTGGCCACGCAGGACCGACCAAGGCAGCGCTGCGTGAGGGTGGACAGGACCTCTCTGGGCTGTCTCTGCGGTCTCTTCAGGCTACTTCAATGCGAAGTTTTTTAATCACTGCAGACGATTGTGGGGGGTAATCACTCATTAGTGCTAAAATAAAGTTTCTGTGACCTTTTTTTAAAAGTACCTACCTCCTCCAATAATTGTGCTTAAAAATCCCAGTGGGCTAAACCGAAACAAATTCTAGTTATCCAATAAAAGCCTGCAGCCGGGGCTACCCAGAGAGCGGTGTGTTCCTAGCGCGCTTCAGTATCTACAGACCAGTGATCTGCAGGTACTTTCCCTCTTACTAAACATACTTACTTGGCACCCACGTGGGCCTAATGCGAAAAGTAGCTACTTCTGCACACAGACTAACGCTGATCGGCATCAAGTCACAGAAATGGGGCTGTCACCTGTCACGCTCCGGCAACCACCGGGACGTCCTGCTGAGGAGACCCAGTCTCACCGCACAAGTGCGTCCCCTCCGAAGTGAGCCTTAAAAATGCGCTGGAGAACCGAGAGGCAGCCGACGCCCCAACAGGCCAGAGCCTCACGCAGCAACAAGGCTGGCAGACAGCTTCCCGGGAAAGCCGCAGGAGGGGCACTTCCTCCGGGTGCCCAAAGGACAGAGATGCACTCGAGTGCCACACACTACGGCGTTGCTCCACGGGGAGCACGCTCCCGGCACCCAGCCCACAGTCCTTCTCTTCAGGTATGCGGTGTTGAGAGGCCCCTTCCGGGGTGCCCACCGGGCCTGTGACTTGTCCAGGCTTTGCCATCAGAAGGGAGCCTCCTGAGAAGACAGTAATGCTGCCGTTTGCTTTGTTCACACCACAAAAAAAGACAATTCTAGAGGGACGTACAGAAACTGCTCATTGTGATAGTGCCTGGAGAGCAGACCCAGAAGTGTGAGCTACGATTATTCTACGATTATTCTAGGGGTGTGTGGGGCGAGGGTGCCTGCGAGCACACACATTTGTTTTCAGGATCAAATAAACGGCCAAGGCAGGGAGAGGGAATCCCTTTCCCCTTCTCCGACGCTGGAGCCTCCCCCTCAGCCCGGGGCACCCAGGCGGCAGCGAGAGGGCCGTGACCCAGAACCGCTGGAAGGACGCTAAGAAACGAACGCGCGCGAGCACCCATCACCGCTCCTCCAGTCCCACGCTCAGGTCACACCTTGAGGTGTGTCTCCCGGGCTTCCGTGCCACCTGGACATCCTCGGGGTCAGGGCAGGCACTCCTGAGGGGGCTGGCACTTCCCTCCCCGCTGCCTCCGACCACACCACGATGCTCGCGCTGAGGGCTCCCGACCGGCAAGAGCGGTGCTAGCTCGTCCTGGTAACTCACACACTGCGTGGACGAGGGAGAAACTCCAAAACAGAAGTTCACCCTCTCAGTGAATGCAAACTCTGCTGAAAGGAATTTACAGCCTAGCGGCTGAGGACACAAGCGCCGAAGTCAGGCTGCCTGGCTGGACACCGGCTCCACCGTGTGAAGCAGCTGGCGACCGTGCAAGAGACCACCCTGAGTCTGACTTGCTCAGAAACGAGCAGACCGCAGTGCAGACCTCAAAGGGTCTTGGGGGTTCGATGAGTTTGTGCGCAGAAGCACCTGGTTTATGCTGCATTCAAAAAAAAATGACTATTATTCTTTCCATTAATTCTGTTTGGTCTGGTGTCCCTCAGCAGTGAGTACTCAGAACACTGGAAACATTTGCTTTCCTCAGCCACACTCACAGACTGAAGAGACAACATTCCATTTGGAAGCTAACCATAAGAGCACTAATAGTCAAAGAGAAAAATGAAACTAAAAGGACAACTGGGAACTATTTCATCTATTTCCATCTTCCTTTCCAGAATGCTCCCCTTCCAGTGCTAGTTCTGGAAGCCTGGCTTTCGCTGCATGAAGGAAGACTGCAGAACCCTTGCATTCCTACACTGGCATCACATCTGCCTGCTGCAGTCCTATTTTGGGTTACATTCCAGGTACTTGGAATCACTAGATAATCGAGCAATTAGAGCCCTAGCATAATTAGATGTGCCCCTAGATTAGCCATAAGGTGAGGTTCCTCCACAAGAGGAAACTGGCAAGAGTAAGTCTCTTTCCACTACAGACAGAAAAGGTCGCGGCGTTAAGGACCCCCCGTAGTGACGATACCGCAAATGCAGACACACGACCTCACACGTCAGACACGCGCACACACACACTTCTACAGATCCTACAGCTGTCTTTTCCTTGTGCTCCAAATTGCTTGTACTCTTTCACCCCCAATGCTAAAACCTGTGAGCTGAATTCTACGTATATTTGCTGAGTATCTTCATGTGCAAGACACCATGCCACACTTGTGATCAGAAATATGAGAGCCACGTTCTTGCCGTCATGCATAGGGGGCCGGTGAATGCGCGCGCACGCACGCACGCACACACGCACACACCCCACTGCCTGCACGGGAACGAGGCTGCTGAGTCTCCTGCAATTTCAGAGTCATCTACACAGTCGCTGGGAATATCGCCACAGAAATGGGCCCGACCGGAAACCATCCGCCAACACCTGCTCATCCTCCCACCCCAACAATGGGACCTCCGACTCACCTCTTCACTCACCCATTCAGTGCCCAAGCCCGCTGAACTAGCTGCACGTGTAACGCTCACATCCCCCACGCCCTTCAGGGATGCTGGTGTAGATCTCAAACGCCCCAATGTCAAAAATATCCACACGGCCTCTGAAAGAAGCTCCCTGCCCCAGCTGACAACACCCCAACCCAGTCTCACGCCACCAAGCTGCCATTTACCCAGAGGGGCCTCAAGTTCACCTTTCACACCTCCTCATTCTTGACGGGCTACACTGAGCACCTGAATCTCGGAAAGGTTCCAGGTTCCGATCTCCCTTAGCTCTGGGAGATCCTCTACCTGAAACATGAGTCCCGTAGCACCTCTTTGCCCAGCTGAGTCCTATTCATTCCTAAGGCATCGAGCCCTCTTGAAGTCTCCCCTAACGGCTCTAGGTCTGGGTTGAGTGGTACTGGGAATACTTTTACTTTCGGGGCTACCTAAACCCCAAGCCACCTTCTTATTTTTCGGGAATCCTCTGCTGTGTACTCAGAGAGGAGAGTCCGAGAAACAGCCCTGCCTCCCACTGGAGCAGTCAACTAGAGCAGCCTGGCCACGCTCCGGTTCCCATACAGACTCAGATGCGAGTTTACCCAGCGGCAGGAGCATCACCCGGCCAGCAACAGAGGCAGCAGTTTCTCCAGCGGCAATGTCCCAGCAGGAGGATCCCAACCAGACTGGTTGAATGTGGCCTGATCCTGGCTGCAGCCTCAACCACCAGTATCTCACGCTTCCTGTTTCTCCAGCGCTGGTCTCCAGCCTTCCCAGCAAGTCTGAGGGAAATGAGCTGCTTTACAGTGTCAGTCAGTCAGAGCCCATTTCTACGGCTGCCGAGCAAGACTCGTAACCACCACCATGGCGACACGTCCCGTGGGCTCCTGCACTAACGCAGACTGCACTGCTACTGCTGGGATACGTGCCCACATCCCCACCACTCCATTCTCACTTCACCCTGCTGCAGCAATGGGCACAAAGCAGGCACCAAGAGACGCTCCCTAGGTGAGTTAAATTCCACAAGTAGCCAGGGTCCGGGAGGAAAAAAGCAAACTCCGTGAAGGTCCCCACTGCATTCCTAAAAAACCCAACGTCAACTATGGCTGCAGGTGTCACGGCCACTGACTAGAGTCACAGAGCTTAATTTACTCTGTTAGTGGAGTTACAAACTGGGCTTCTCACAACCAGTGATACTTGCAGAGCCTGGCATACAGAGCTCTTCTTACAGAGAAAGGAAAAGGGAGAGAAAAGAATAAAATTAGCAGTCTTTTTTGTAACAGTTAAAAGTCCTCCTCTAATAAAATAAGCCGAATCAGAATAAACGCTGGGAGAAACATCCCATCCATCAAGTGAACACCCACTCACCCTGGGCCCCAGCTCCAACATGCATCCTGCAAGATCGCAGCACCTTCCCAAGCAGACAGGCGCGATTTCGCCTGTACTGCCCTCTCTTCACTTCAGCATTTCACAGAGGCACTGTTTTTACCTTTAAAATCAGGGACACTATCTGAAATCAGGGACACTATCTCCAACACACTCTGCAGAAGGGTGCCCGCAGCAGGACGGATGTTCACTGACGTGCTTCCCTTAGTACCAGTGGAAATCTCTGCCTTGGCCTGCAGCTCTTCTGTAAATCTCAGATTATTGCAGAACAGTTAGCACAGGCAACAGCAGCAGCAACCGCTTCATAGGCGATGACCACAACTGCCTCGCATGGTGCAAGTGGAAAAACATCGGGTGCCCCCCAGCCTCCACCTCTGTGTCTCCCACAAACACCCATCAGCATCAGAAATCTGGCACGCAGCAAACTTGAAAAGGGATGAAAACACACTCGAGACTTCGGTCGTTAGCAAATCTGAGTGTCAACTTGCAGGAAGGGCGCCCTGACTGCGACTCTAAGAGGGTAACGCTAACGGAGCCCAGTGTCCCACAGCCCCCGAGGCGCGGCTCCTGCGCCAGCGCCCCTCCCTCCCTCCGCGGCGTCCCCACCCGGCCGGCACCGCCTCCCTAACAGGTGCCCCCGCCGCCCAGCGCCGCCACAGCCCGCGGCTGCACTCGGCCGCGAGAGGGCTGCGACTCCCTGCGCGGCCGAGCCCCCGCGGCCGCGACCCCGCGGGTGAGCCCGACGCGTGTCCACGGGCCCCCCGCCCGGATGTCCGCCTCCCGGACCCCCTGAACCCAACGGGCTGAGGCGAGCAGGGCGCGCCCGCAGGGTCAGCAGCCGCCGGGCCGGCCCCGGCGGCGGGCGCGCCGCGACCTCCCTCGGCCCCGGGCGTGGGCCCGGCCGCCGCGGCCCCAACGGCAGCGCCGCCGCGGAGCCGGCGCGGGCGCGGGGGGGCGGGCGGCAGCGCGATCCCACCCGGCGGGCCCGGGGCGCGGGCGCGGGGCCGGGGCCGGGCCGCGGGCGGGCGGGAGCGGCCGGGCGGCGGGGCCGCGCGCGGGCGGCGGGCGGGACGGGGATCGGGGCGGCGTCGGGAGGGCCCGGCGGGCGGGGAGGGGCGGAGGCGGGGGGAGGGGGGAGGAGGAAGAGCGAAGGGCCCGGACGGGGCTCCCGGCGGCCCGCGGCCCGGGCCCGGGCCCTCAAGCCACCGCCCCCAGGCCCCGCACTGACGCCGGACGGTCCCCGCCTCCAAACCCCCCGCCCCGGCCGAGAATAACTTACCTGTTCGCCGGCGGGATCGCTCCTGCTCGCCCCTCTGACTGACTCCTCCGGCTCACCGTCTTCCCTCTGGGAGGAAGGGGCGGGACTTCCTGTCCGTCCGCGGAGCGACTTCCGGCCGCTCCACGGGCGGCGGCGGAGGCCGGCCAGAGCCCCCCGACGGAGGGTCGCGGGACGCGCTCAGTAAAACCCACATCGGGCTCCCTGGTGTGGCCCCGGGCGGCCGCGGGCCCGTGCGCCTCTCGTTTCCCTTGCTGGCTGGGCTGCGGGGGCTGCCGGAAGTCCTCGGCGAGGCAGCCGGAAGTGGCCCGCCCCAGAGGGGAAAACGGAAAGCGAGCCCGGCTTCCAAGAGGGTCGCGCGCCGGCGCGAGGCTGCGGGGGCCTTCGGGCCCCCAGCGTCCAGCCCACCGCGCCCCTCGCCGCCCGGCGCGACCGAGCCCGCGGCGCGAGCAGCGAGGGCTCTGCGGGGCCAGGCGCGTGCAGGGACGGGAGGCGAGGCGGCCCCAGGGGACCCCGCGGGCTTAGGGACTGGGCCGGCTGAGGCTCGGCCGGAGGCGGAGAGCCCAGGGGGGCTCCCCGTTTGGGCAGTGGACGCCGGCGCAGCCTTGGAGAGCGGAAACGTCCTGCGTGGGCTGTTTCCATGGCGTTACGGGCGCGACGCGAGGACTCGCGGGAGGAAGGGCAGGCGGCCCCCGGGCAGTAGGTCGCGGCCCCGGCTCGCAAGGCCCTGCATGAACCCGCCTTCGGAGCCCGAGCTCTGGGGGAACGGAGAGTCGAGGCGGGAGCGCCCTCGAGAAGGGCCCGACAGGTGCTGCAGAGGAAGGCCGCGACGGCCCACGCGGGGTCGGCTGTGAAGATACGGCTTGCTGCAGTTTGGCCCCGGGTAGGCGCTGGGAAGTCGGCCAGGGCAGATTTGTATTGCGTCCGGGTAACATCACGTAAACATGACCTTAAAATGAAGGCTTTAGAAGATGAACTCTGCAAACCAAATTGTCTCTGCAGTTACTCCACTTCAGGGGCCTCCCTGGCTGCAGAGGGGTTACAGTCTCATCACTGTCAAACTGTCTCAGCCTGCGTTTGATCCTGGCCAGGGAGACCACCCCCATGGCGCAGCAGACCGCTCCTGTCATTCGCTGCTACCCTCAGCAGTGTATTTCAGTTGATCCACCTGCTCTGCTCCCCACTCTTTTTCTGGTAAATCCTCTCACCCCCTGTACCTCTGGCCTGCATCCCAATTCTTTTATCCATAAATAAATCTATTTTAAAAATACCCCAATTCGGGGCCTCCCTGGTGGCACAGTGAGTTAAGCATGGCACTAAGAAGTAAACCGCAGCACGAGTTCGATCCCTGCCGCCGGCCAGGGAGGGGACCTGCATGGCACAGCAGACCTCTCCTGCCTCCCCGCTGTTCCTCTCAGCAGTGTGTTTCAGTCCATCGGCCTGTTCTGCTCCCCACTCTCTATGGTGGATCCTCTCACCCCCCACATCTCTGGCCTGTATCCCAGTTCTTGTATGCATACATAAATAAATCTTTAATTAAAAATACTCTAATTCATTCTCCTTAGATCAGAACGTTCAGGCAGTATTTCTAGTGCTATTCTATGGCAAACTCATAGACGTTATCCGGTTGAATTCTCTGTGATCCACAGTAGGAAATTGCTCCACTTGATGACTGTGCAGCTAGTAAGAGGGGATTTCAGCTTTCAAATGGAGAGGCAACCTTTTCCACGCTACCCTGTTGACATAGTTAATTGAATGTTCTGGAAAAAGAAAAGGAAAAGTTTCCTAAAGATAGGACACCAGTCTATCAGTGTTCTGTTTATTCTATAAACCAGCATTTACTGGGTGCCTGTTCAATAAAAGATGAGTAAAACCGCATTCTGTGGTCCAAGTGTTCACTTGAAATTTACTAGTATCTTACTAGAAACTTGAGTGCTTAGAATCACTTACAACCTAGGTGACACTGAAAATGTGACTGACTTGATTATGAACTTGAACATTATCAGGAGGATGTATCTAAAATGTACCTTAGTTTTAACTTTTTGCTTGGATAAATCAGGCACAAATTCAGTGGCAAATGTTGGCTATTAGTCTGGACAATGAGTATCTTCTTTAGAAAGAGTGCTTGTTTGGGCCTCCCTGGTGATGCAGCGGGTTGAACACTGCCCTGTGAAGCATCCATGGCACAGAAGCAGGAGTTCGATCCCCAGCCAGGGAGGGAACCCACATGGCACAGCAGACCTCTCCTGCCTTACCCGCTACTCCCCTCAGCAGTGTTTATTGGTGGATCTGCCTGTTCTGCTTCCTACTTTGTCTCTGGTGAATCCTCTCACCTCCCATGCCTCTGGCCTGTACCCCACTTCTTGTATGCATAAGTAAATAAATCTCTTTTTTTAAATGCTTGCTTTTAGCATTGTTAAGCAGAAGACTTGCCTACACTGGGTTTGCTTCCAAATTTAAGATTTCTGCTCTTTGCATCTTTACCTATGGCCCTTTAGCAACAAAAGCAAGACATCTAAGACCTCAGGCTCTCTTCAGAATAACTTGTCACACTTTTATGTTAACCACAGGACATACTTGTTTCTATTAGGTTTCTGTAAAGCAGGAATGGCTCATGTTTTGTAACTCCTGTCTAGCCTTTGCTGGCGCGGAGACCCCAGGAACGGGGAGGCTGAGGAACTTCTCTGGACTAAGGTGCAGACGATCCTGAAGGTCTTTGGAGCATCGTGGAGCCCTGAGGGCTGGCTCGTTCTAGCGCCATCCCTCCATTGATGGGCCAGGGCAGCTGGACGCACCGGCACGCATGCTCACTGCTTTGTTCTGAGTGGCGTTTCTCACCCAGTGTGCTCAGTGCACTCTGCATTGGCTGATGGTCCTTCATGATTTGCTCAAAGCTCAGAATAAGAAGACCTAGTTAGAGTGTAGTTCTAGCTTTGCCGCTAATTAACCGAGAAAACTGCATGGGTTTGCTATTCAAATGCCAACCCCAGCATGGAGAGGCATTGGGGTACCCCCAGTGCGTGTCACTCAGGCCCCCTCAGCGGTCCTGGTGGCCCTTGGGGAACTTCAGAAGGGGAGACTGAGCCTTACTTTTGGGACAGAGAAGCCTAATGGAATTTTGAGCCATGGACTCTGTCTTCTGGTTCAATATAAATGGGATTTTAAATAAAGATTAGATAATTTCTTTTATTTAAAATAACATAAAATTTGAAAAGGTAGCATTGGCCACTTTAATGACTAGATGTTTGATGACTAACTTACCTTCACACTGTTAAAGTTCTATACTTTTCTTTATCATTTTCTGTCATTACGTTCAAATGCCTGCCTGCAAAAACAGTGAGAAGCTGCTATGAACATGAAACCACCCACACTAGAATTTTAACTCTCAGTTCCTTTGGAATGCTGTTTGGGCGAATTTCAATGTGGGAGGCAAGATGATGTATAACTTCATATTTTCTATTATAGTCAAAGGCATAATTTCTCTGACATCTTTTTCATTCTGAATAGGAAATTACACCAGAGTAATGTTTTTAAATAAATTTTTTCCACAAAATGACAATTTTTTTCTCTTCAAGTTACCCAAACTGAAAAAGCTCAGAAGCGTTATTTACTTATCCCAACCGTTAAGAAATTATAGTCATTACACCTACCAATTTCTCTCTGCCACATCATGCTAGGAAAAGGGAACACGGCATTTTGCTTCAGAAAATCCCGTTTCTCTGTCTTCATATGTCCCCAGCTGAGCTTTCACATAGCTGGGCACAGCCCCAACCATCCCAGCCCTGCCGCCAGGAACTCAACTGCTTAGAAGAGCGTTCTTTTCCTGCCGTAGATGGGAAGATTCTCTTGCTTCCTTGGGAAACGCCTACAAAGCAGAGTGCAGATGTTATAGAGTTCAACGGAACAACAGAGAAATACATGCAAGTTGTAGACCTTGGTTTAAGTTTTATGGCTTGTCATGAAGGCGGTGACAGGCAGATAGAGATGTATGTCCCTAGATTGGTACAGATGCACAGTGAGGTAATAGAACCAGGCCTCATCTAACCAGAAGTATATTATCATAGCAACATTTCATTTGATCTATATAATAACTCAAATCATTATTTCATTCTTTAGCTAGTACATGCTCGTTAATATTGAAAAAAGCATTAAAAATAGTTAGATGGCATCCAATATATTTAAAACTAGCCATTTAAAATAGCATAGCTATTTAAAAGTTATTTGGTCCTATCAGAATATGCTGTTTGACACTGATTCAAAAGAATAGCTGCACCCCTATGTTTATAGCAGCACTCTTTACAATAGGTAAGTCCTGGAAACAACCTAAATGCCCAAAAACAGATGAGTGGATTGGGAGGCTGTGGTACATATACACGATGGAATACTACTCAGCAATCAAAAATGAAAAGCTAGATGCATTCATAGGAACATGGATGGAACTGGAAGGGATGATGCTCAGTGAAGTAAGTCAGAAGGCAAAAGAAAAATACCAGATGGTTCCTCCCCTAGGAGGAATATGAGGGAACCAAATAAGGATCAAGGAAAGGAATGAGAACAATAATAATAATAACAATAAAGACACAAAAACCAAAAATGAAAAGACAAGGACAAACTGGGGACATTTGGTGGGGAGGGGGGCGGGGGAGGGTTGAGGGCAGACGGGAGCACGGGGGACGGAGGTGATGTTGCACTGGTGAGATGGTGATGGGGAATACATGGGGATTACAACTGATGTCAAATATATGTAAATTTTTAAAAATTATATATATATAAAAAAATAAAGACAAAGATTTGGAAAAAAAAAAAGAATATGCTGTTTGAGACAGCTCTCTTGCCCCTCCCAGGTAGATGGTACCATCTACCTGGGAGTCTTTATTCTTTATCCTTCACTTTTCCTAAGTAAACTTCTCTTTCCAAGACAAAAAGAAAATGGTGTTTGATTGAGGGTTTGTTTTTCTTTTTTTTTTTTAACTATTTTTCCCAAGGATTTATTTACTCATGCGTACAAGAGTTCATTATTTATTTATGCGTACAAGAGTTGGGGTGCAGGCCAGAGGTGCAGTTGGGCTCAATCACCACAAAGCTTAAAAAAATCTTTGTTTATAAGCCCCAAGCGGCAGGATGTGAATCTCGGTCACTTTCCAGTTCAGAACTTTCAAAGAAGCAGGAAAATCAAGTGAAGGGTGAAGAAGGGTGAAGAAGGCGTGAACTGAAGTCCCACCTCTGACGACGAACGCGCCCCAGGGAAACCATCGTGCTGAGTGGTGGAGAGGACATTTATATTAACAAGCGGTGAGACGTTTTTATTAATGAGCAAGGGTGATACCGGCTGGGGCGTGGGCCAGTCAGGCGAGGGCAGAGCAGGGCGCGGGGCGGAGCGAGAGGTCCACCATCTCAGGGCAGGGCCGGCACTGGAGCCCTCACCTCTTCTCACCTGGGGCTGCTGGCGTAGGAATTGGGGGCATCAAGGGGTAGAAGGGATTATGACTCTAGAGAGTGAGTCATTTCCAGTGTCTGTGTCTTTAAATGCTTGACTGAGGTTCCGATGTTTAAAGACCTTTTCGGTGGGAAGGAAAACGATAGCTCGATAGCTCATGGGCTGGACTGGGGTGCTGGATCCTGTGCAAGAGGGGTTCGCAGAGGGCCGGAGCTAAGCTGTGGGTCCCGGGCGCTCTTAGTGCAGCTTAGCCAGCTCGAGGAAGAAGGCAGCACATAATTTGGACCCCTCTATGTAGTTCCACCTGACAAAAGCAAAAACAAAGAGAGGGTTATCTCTGATGAAGGACAAAGAACAGAAGGAACCAGAAAGGAGGCGCCTTAGGACCAGGGCCCTGGCTCCCGCAGGAGGCGGGCGCAAGGGGTCGACACTCGCTAACCCAACTGCATAAACAAAGACCTAGGGCGCCCAGGGCTGCTGTAGCCATGACTGTCGGACCCAAAGTACAGACAGAGGGAGCTCGACCCCCAGGCTCCCCGGAGCCCGTTGGAAGAAGTCTGCATAGCTGCTTAAAAGTCAACCGGCAGCCACCCCACGCAGGAGTGAACCCCCAAAGAGAAGAAGACTGTATCAGAGCAGGCTCTGCACTGGCTGGGGCAGCCGGCCTCTGCCCCCCTGTGCCCGGGCAGGCGCTTCTCCTCACCAGCTCTCCCCTCTGCACGCAGCGGCCTCCCGCCTGCCGGGACCTGCACCTGCCGGGGCTTCTCTGCACGGACCCTCAGCGGGGGCCGCTCCCTCCAGGCCGCCGCTGCAGCCACGCGGCCTCTCTCAGCAGACCCGTCCCTCTCGGGGCCGCTCCTCCAGCCGCCGGTGTCCATGCAAGTGTCCGTTACTCTCCTGCCCCTTCCCTAACAAACCTGCTCTTTAAAATAACCAACGTGGAGAAACTCGCCTGGGAACTCGCCGCGTGCTTCTGAACAGGGATCTCTGGGGAGACCTTTCCAGAGTGAACCCAAGAACCCCACTCTCCAAACCCACACACTCCAAAAACGACATCACCTCTCCCGCAGGGACAGAGGGAAAGCACAAATCACACAGGAAGAGGGTGTCCATGTGTCCATCTACAGCTGACCCAGGGGCAGCCCGGCCTCAGCGGACCTGTTCATTTTCTCCTTCTGGGAGTGCTCCCCGTCATCCACGGCGCCCAGCGGGAGCATCATCACGCTCTTCTGGATAATATCCTGGAAGATTTTGGCAATTGGGATGGTGGATCCGTCCCGGGTCATATCTGGCTCTGTTCCAAACACTGAAACGCAGGGAAAGGAGTTACTGACAAGCTCACCTTCCATCCTTCCAGAGCTGGCATTCGCTTTATCTTTCTTTTTGACCACTGAATTTGGGGTCTGGGGTAAGTTTCTTGGTATCACGAATTTTATATTCTAAAATAACCAGTAGAATCCAGAAGAAACCGTGGTTGCCTTCTTTACCATGGCCTACTTTAAAAAAATATTTATAGATAAAATTCTTACTTTGAACTAGTTTTAGACTTACAGAAAACTTGCAAAAATAGTGCAGAGCGTTTCCATGTCTTCCTTCCTCTACTTTGCCTGATGTTAGCATCTTAGAGGGCTGTACAATGACCAAGATTAGGAAGTCAACTTGTATAATGTTATTAGCTAGAGGGTGGTTACCAGCAGGAACGGGGGGAGGGGTGAGAGAGGGAGGTAGATGGGGTACCGCAAGGGTGCTTAGGTGGAGGGTGAGCAGAACAGGTGCACCTATGGAGGAGCAAAAATACCCTCAAAGCATTAAAATAAAAATTCAAAAAAATATTATTTGGGTCCCGCCACCCGGCTTGTCAACATGGCCCCGTGACCTCCAGCCTCTGGTGGTTTCTCAGTCACCCCAAGTCTTTCCTGACCTTGCTCCTCTTGAAGGGCACTGATCAGTTTTTTGCCAAGTGTCCTTCAACTGGAGCATCTTTGATGCCATCTTGCGATTGGAAGGGACTGTGTTTCCGGCACGAGTGTCCCAAGGCCTTGTCCCCACCCATGAATGCCTGTAAATCAAACACCACGCAAGGTGGGGGGGGGAGTTGGTAGATCTATTCAGGGGCCACGTGAATGTCCCCACATCCGCACCCAGCCCCTGGGGTAGCCCTTAACAGCACCCGCTGTGGTTCCCCTGGGGAAGCCAGGCATGGGTGGAGCCATTGTGGGCCTGGGGCTGTTGGTGGCAGCCTCGGTCCAGGGTGTGGGGAGGACGAGCCCACATTCGAAGTGGATGTGAGGCCTCATGGTGGGGGAGGGCCAGGGATGAAAGTCCCCAGGGAGACTGTGTCCACCCAGACCCAAGCAGAGACGGTCACGGCCACCTGCACTCACAGACACGCCACACTCCTGGGTGGGCGTGCTCAAAGACCAGCCTGAGACAGAGGGTCTTCACACTGGCCCTAGGTCCTCAAACTCAACCTCCTTGGAGACCAGACATGAAACCCCAACAGGGCACACTCCCCTCCACTCTAGCTTCCTCCTCACTCTTTAACCCCAGAGGATTCCCTTCATTCCATCCAAGTTCAGCTGTGCTTGTAAAGTTTTATTTTCTATGCTGGGCATCATTTCCATCAGTTTGGGAGGCTGTCATGCCAGCTGCCCCTAGTTCAGGTCTCCGGCCAGGAACTTTGCCCTTGGAGGCTGCCCGGCCTGGGGGATACTATGGAAAAGGACGTGTGCAAATGTGCACTAAGCACGTGTGCTAATGTGTGCTAAGCACTGTGCAACTGTGCATTAAACAAGTGTGCAAATGTGCACTAGGCACGCGTGCAAATGTGCATTTGTGTTGGCAAAGCATCCCGAGTGAAGGGGACGCCCGTGCTCTGGAAGCAGGCAGCAGAACCCACGCTGCTCCCACGGCCGCCCACGCCCCCCGCTGGGAGCTGCAGCCCGAGTGTGTTCAAGTCTCACCTATCTGGATGGCTCTTTTGGCTGCCACATACTGATGGTCTTTAATGTTTCCGACCCACGGGTGGAGCCCCAGAGTCATGGAAACCGTCATCTGGTTGGAACTGTTTCTTTTGGAGAAAATACCCTCAAGGTGTTGCTTGACCTGCAAGGAAACGTTTTCAGCCAAGAGAGATCTCAAGGAGGTCATCCCTCACGCCATGCGTGTGCGCTAGTCTTACAGCTAGAATCTACTGAGATCCCACCCCAGGGCGCTCCCTGGTGGCTCAGGGGTTAAGGTTCAGCACTGTGAAACTATTTGCAGTAACTGCGACCTGAGAGTCCAACCCCAGCCAGGGAGGGACCCCCAGGGCGCAACAGACCTCTCCTGCCTCCTGCTGCTCCCCTTAGCAGTGGATTCCAGTCCATCTGCCGGTTTTGCTCCCCGCTCTGTCTCTGGTGAATCCTCTCATCCCCCCATATCTGGCCTGTACCCCAGTTTCACATAAGTAAAATCTTTAAAAAATAAATCTTTAAGGGGCCTCCCTGGTGGCACAGTGGGTTAAGCAACGCACTATGAAGCAAACCGCAGCCACTGCAGCACAAGTTCGATCCCTGCTGCCAGCCAGGGAGGGGACCCACATGGCACAGCAGACCTCTCCTGCCTTGCCTGCTGTTCCCCTCAGCAGTGTGTTTCAGTCAGTCTGCCTATTCTGCTCCCCGCTCTCTTTGGTGAATCCTCTCATCTCCCCCACACTTCTGGCCTGTACCCCAGTGCTTGTATGCATAAATAAAAATAAATCTTTAAAAAAAAAATCTTTAAATGAAATCCCACCCCAGCCAATTCCAATGTTGTGGTTTTCCCTGCAAATGCAAGATGACGTGATGGGGGAGGGAGCTGAAGGAGGGGAGTGGTTGGGGGTGTCTTGGGTGTGCAGGAAGCCAGGGCTTCACCCAGGGAGGCACCTCTGGCTCTCGCTCCCTGGCTCCCCCATCCCTCCTGCCCCCCCCACCCTCTCTCCCCATTACCCCACTGTGTGGCTCTGTCAACCATTGGCTTTTAAGAATGTGCTTAACTGAAAGTGTGGCTAAGATTATAGATAACACATTATGAATGGCAACTACAAAACAGCACAATTATGACATCTCCCTCTGAGTAACTCTCTTCATGGAGCCATCAGTCCCTAAATGATCCTCTTGGGAGCATCCAGTCTTTGGAAATTGCCGGAAAGTAGGCGGGATTCCGAGCTGAACTGAGAAGGAGGCTGGCGCCCCTTCTCCTTCTGCGCCCGCCCCGCCCAGTGGCTGCTACCGAGTACTGGCTGAAGACGCTGACCCACAGGTGTTTCTTCCACCCGTCCCTTCAGTGAGAACTTCTGAACACCTGCCCTGTCTGGGCTGGTGCAGCTGCTGGGCTGGGGCTGGCCCTGCCTCGTGGGGTGTTGTAAGAAAGAGCAATAGGACTTCCAAGACTGGGAGGGGAAGGGAGGAGGCAGGGAGGGAGGAAAGAGTGAAAAATGTGGGGGGGAGGAGCAGGAGGGAAAGAGGGGCAGCAGGGAGGTCTCTGGCTTGTAATCAGTGCTGAGGAGCTAGCGAGGGTTGGACGAGGTCCGCTTTCTGCTAAGCTGGAGGCAAACTGCTGACGGATTGGTCATTTACACACAGAGCTCCTTCAAGGTAGCATTCCCATTGGAATGGCAATTTTGGGGTGTGTTGTCAGACTACAGGAAAACCCAACAACTGGGCTTGACAGTTTCCAGCTCTGTGCCACGGTCAGCCTTAGCGCCCCCATCTGTCCATGAAACCGGTCTTGTCTTTCCAGCCACTATTCAACTTTTTTTAAATTTCTCATCACTCCAACTCCCATTGGTTATTTTTCAAGGCTGCCTGGAGGCAGAACTATAACAGGGAGGTTCCCAGGAAAAGAGGAGATTCCAGGTTCCCTGTCCCACCCAAGGGAGGGTGGAGCTGAGCAGGGAGGAGAAGCTGGAGAGGAGACTGGGGAAGGAAGGAAGCAGGATGGAGAGCAGTGAGGAGCCCTGGAGGAGGCACGTGGAGCAGAGACACATAAAGAAGCTGCGCTTGCTTCTGGGTCCTGGACTGGTTGGAGCAGATGCGGGTGAGAGACCCGTGGGGAGGTGACAATGGCAGCTGTCATCTTGATTTTGATTTTATTCTTTTCCTTCCAGACTTGTCTGACGCTTTCTGCCCCTTTTCTATGGGTCTCCACTGAAAGGTGCTTCAGACTGTGGCAGCTTTCGGGCCTTGCTTTGGGCCAGTCCTGTGTGGCTGGACTTTTACCACAACTTTGGATACTTGAGTTAGTAACTAAACTCTTTGTCTTTTCTGTATTGTTCTCTAATTGTATAAAGTTCCTTTCCATTAAAGGTCTTATATGTTTTGTCTTAATGCAGCAAATGGCAAAACCTAATTAAAGTAGGCAGGTTTGGGGGTTCTGGGGTACCCCTCTCCCGCCCTGTAACAGAACTACACACTTGTTACCTGTTTTTCCACCACCGAAATGTTCATGTGAGGGACCAGGCGGATGGAGAACTTTCCTGTGACTCGGCCGGGTATGACTGTCTTCGCTCCAGGCTCGTCAAACGCGCCCTCGATCCCATGAATAGAAAGAGACGGGTACCTCCACAGGTGCATCAGGATTTCCTCCTGCATTAAGATCGAAGGATCCAAAGAATGCTTAATTGCAATTAGGTCAAAGCACCAATTTCTGCACATCTGTGGCCTACGCAGGGCGGGGCCCTGGCCCCTCGCTGAGCTGCGTCTGGGCTGACAGCACCCCAAGACTGGCCTCAGGAGAGCCTGCACCCCAGCGCCCCAGCAGCTATCCCCTGCGCTCTGCGTGAGCCGTGAGTAGGTGGCCGGGCCGTCTCAGAATCTGGCTTCGATGTCAACGCTCACGCCCAGCCCTCGCCTGACCACATGTGCGCTATTCTGTTGTCCCCAAAGCTCCAAAGAACATCCCAGATGCTGCGCCGGTTTCCTCTCTTGCTCTGGGCCGTGCGGCTCGTCTGCAGAAGACACTCACTCCCCACTTCTGGGCAGCCTGCTTTCCGGGGGACCAGCAGCAGTTGCCAGGCCTCCTAGCAGGTGAGCGCTGCACAGAGGAGGTGGTGAGGGGAGGCCAAGGTGACTGATTGACCGCTGGGTGCTGCTGGGTTAGCCGCTGAGACAGTGACACCGGGGACAAATCGCCCCAAGGCTCTTGCTTTTGTCTAGAGAACTGTCACTTCGCCTTGGTGGTAGAACAGCCTCGAGCACTTTCCACCTTTGAACAGACAGGAAGCCCCCCCCCCCCCCCCCCCCCCGGNGGGGCCCCCCCCCCCCCCCCCCGCAGGCTGGAGCTGGGGCTGGGGGGTGAGCCAGGGCACAGTTTGGGTGAGCCTCACGGCAGCGGGGGGAGCTGGCACTCCTGGGCAGGTGTCTGGGGCCACTGCCAGCGGGACTCCAGAAATGGGACCGGCGGGTCAGGCTGCGGGAGGTGGCCATAGAGTGGACACTGCCCGGCTCTGGGGCGGGGCCTTGTGGCACAGGCAGGGGTTTGGGGAACACCGCCTCTACACCCCTCCTCACAGACCGCCCGTCAGTGGTACCATACCTTGGTGTCAAACAGAAACTTCTTGACCTGGCTGGTGTTCCGGTATTGCTCCAGGTCCAGATCGATGGCCGCATACATTTCCCGCTCCTCGTCTGTGAGGGGAGCCACCTGGTCATAGATGCCCGGGACGAGGATGCGGCCGGACGAGTCCACGAGGCTGCCTGCGTGCCGGGAGGAGGCTGCGGTGAGGGCACTGCTGGGCGGGGGTGGGGGGAGTGGGCGGGGGTGGCCAGGGCAGGGCAGAGTCACACCAGGGGCGCTGCTGGAGGTGGGAGCCAGGCCAGGGCCCAGCTAGCCCAGGTAAGGTCCACCTGCTGTGTCTGCACAATGAATTCAAATAGGCCTGACTCACCTGCTTTGCACCCAGGCTCCCGCCTCCTGCATCGTGAATGTCTAAAGCCATCCCCTAGCCCAAGCAGGAGCGTGAGGGACGTAGACGTTACCTAGGAGAGCAACCAGGTCAGCCATTGGCTCATGCAGGATCCCGCCGTAGGTTCCTGAGTGGAAGTCATGGTCTCTGCATTTCACCTGGAAGACAGGTGGAGGGAGGGCAGGTGGCCACCTGAGCCTGCTCTCCAGGGGGCTTCCCTGGTGGGAGACGTGGCCAGCCAGAGCTTCAGGCTCGGGGTTGCCTGGCCGGGCCGCACCTCTGTGTCTGTCACCCGGCCTGGGCCTGGGCCCCCCCGGGTCTGCCTCGGTGCAAAGAGCTATTCATCAGAGACTGCAAGTAGTAAGAGAACACGAGGACAGTCGGAATGAAATGAAAACAAATATAAAGCCCATATTAAATAGAATTAAGCTGGCAGAAGATAGGGTTTCAGAAATAGAACACTAAAATGTACAAATCTTACAATAGGATTTAGGAAAAACCAGAGAATTATGGGGGTCTCCCTGGTGGTGCAAGGGGTTAAGGCACGGCACTATGAAGCATCCACAGCCACTGCAGCACGAGCTCGATCCCCAGCCAGGGAGGAGACCCACAGGGCGCAGCAGACCTCTCCTGCCTCCCCGCTGCTCCCCTCAACAGTATTTCAGTCCATCTGCCTGTTCTGCTCCCCACTCTGTCTCTAGTGACTCCTCTCACCCCCACACCTCTGGCCCGCACCCTAGTTCTTCGATGCAAAAAAAAAGAGAGAGCAAGAGAGACATCCAGAACAGAACCTCCCACCCCCCGCAGGCCTCTGTTGCAGGCACCTCCACCATGAAATAGCTGTTCCCTCGAGTCCCGTAGGTGATTGCCGGCTTCTTTTCGCTGAGCCACACATTGTCGGAGATCACGATGTAGTCTACGCTGGAGAAGAACCGGTCCTTCTCTTTTTTGACCAGTTCCTCTAGGCCAATCGAACCAGGTTCCTCCATCCCTTCAATGACGAATTTGATGTTCACGGGCAGGTCCTGCAAAACAGAGGGGTGATGGCATAGAGCGCCCTGGCAAGCAGCCGCACACCTTGTCCGCCCACCCTGCAGATGCGGGGTGCTTTGTGGGGAACAGAAACACGTGGGTTTGTTGGAGATGGTCAGGGTGTGGGCAATTTTCATGCCCAGCAGTTCTGTCCATGGCAAAGGCGTTTTGACCGACACTGATGGAGCATCCAGGGCAATGCCCTGTCCCCACGCCACAGGTCAGAACGCACGGATTTCATGCTGACAGTGAAGCCTTGGGGCATGGCTCCCCCGCCCCCCCGAAGGAAAACAAATTCATGCAGCAGTGACTCCTCCCTCCTTCCCCCCAAAAGGAATTCTACAAGGAAGATTACTCAGTTACAAATCCCTCTTCTGTCTCCCTACTTCCGCGCGTGCAAAATGAGATCTCTGTCCTTTGCAACGCTGTCTCGTAGTTAATCCGTGGGGTAATTTCTGTCCTTTTCCAGCCAGGCGTTCAATCTGGCTCTTAGCGTACTCACATGCTTTGATCTGGTAGCAAAAAGGAGCTGGAGTTGTTCTCTCCTTGGTGTAAGGCATGGAGACCCTTTATAATTTCACCCTGTGCCCTTTCTGCCACTTGGTTTTGATCTTTTTGTGCCTGTATAATTTATACCTTCATATCTTTGGAGCTACATGCGGAGGCAGGCCAAAGTCCTCGCAGGTCTGAGAGTAATCGCCTGAGGCGGGGGCAGCTGAGACCTGCTACTTACTCCGCTGAGTGGGGCTGTCTCAGCAGGGGCCAGCAAAGGTGAGAGCAGAGGATTGCACCTGAGAAAGTGAGTCACCTGCGGTCACTCTGCTGGTTAAGGGCAGGTGGGGACGATCGTTTGTTCAAATGTGTCACTTGCACACACTTCTGAGGGTCTCAGGAAGTTGAACTACAGTTCTGAAATCTGAATACTGAAAGCTCTCTGTTTAACCACTTAACTAGCAAGTTGCTAACAGCCTAAGAATGTTCTGGCACATGATTCATAAAACGCAAACCAACCGTAAGAAGGTGTCGGAGGCGGAGCTGGACCAGCAGCCAGGCAGGCTGGACTGTGGTCTCTGCTCTGGCCCTGACCCTGGGGGGCTGGGACAAGCTGTCCCTTCTCCAGCGCCCTTCTAGACCGAGGGGGCTGTGAGCACCTGCTCTACCCCTGGGGAGACGGACCAGGCGCTGATGTGGCGCTGAGCACTGTGGGAGCGGGACAGAGCAGAAGCAGGAGGCCGGGAGGGAGGACAGTGGAGCCCCCAGCACAGGAGGATTGTGCCCCCAGCACAATCACCACACACAGGTGGCCCCTCAGCAGCCAGGGGCGGGAATGGTCCTTCCCGGCTCACGGATAAGGGGCCCAGAGCGACAGGTGCCTCATCTGAGGTCTGTGAACAGCCCTTAGGTGTTGCCTGCAGCCTGTAAGTTTAGAACTTACATTTAAAAGGCAAAGCAGGGCCTTCCTTGTGGTCAGGGGCTTAAGGCACAGCACTGTGAAGCATCCGGGGCACAGCAAAGCAAGTTCAATCTCCGGCCAGGGAGGGACCCACATGGCACAGCAGACCTCTCCTGTCTCCCTGCTGTTCCCCTCAGCAGTGTGTTTCCATCCATCTGCCTGTTCTGCTCCTCGTTCTGTCTCTGGGGAGTCCTCTCACCCCCTGCACCTCTGGCCTGCACCCCAGCTCGTGTGCATAAATAAATAAATCTTTTTTAAAAAAGTGCCCGATTCAATTCCACTGTGTGAGTGAGATGGGGCGGGGTGTGCAGGAGTGTCGCTTAGGTGAGCCCTGCAGAATCCCCTGCACCCAGTCACAGAGCTGGTACTTGGTGGCACCCGAGCCCTGGAGTCCACCGCCACCGTCCGCCGCCCACGCCACCCGCGCGAGCCTCACTGTTGCGACAAGACCACATGGACCAATGCTCATGCTCGCTGCTCCCAGACTGTGTGTAAACGTCCATCCTGTGGTCCGAGGGGGCTGACGTCAGCCACCTGCCCCAGGCGGCACCTTCGGGCATGCGGACACAGGACCCAAAGCTGGGCCTGAGAGGCAGAGGAAGTCAGGCTCCAGGGGCCTGAGGAACGTTCTGGAAGACTGAGGTCATCTCAGAGTGTCTCAGGAGGATGAGGCCCTTGACGCAGCCCCAGTGTGAGCTAGAGGGCCGCTGCTGTCGGGGTACAATTAAATACGACCAAAAGCCAAGCCCCCACTTCTGGCCCAGCTGGCAGGTTTGGGAGGCTGGAAGTGATAAGGGGCGTGAAAGGTTGCCATGGAAACCAGCCCTCAGGCCCAGTGCCCTGACCAGAATGACCCCCCCGCATTCCTGAGACCAGACACCCCTACAGGTGACTGGTGCAAACTGGCCCCCCATGTTAGAAGCTCCCCAAAACAATGTAACAGAGAGTCTCGAATCCTCCTCGTGTGCAGAGCTCTCTAGCTTGCCCGTGGCTGCTCTCAGCAGTGGATTTCATAAATCCGCCTTTTCTGGTCCCCACTGTCTGGTGAATTCTTTCACCCAACGCCTCCGGCCTCGCCCCAGCACTGCTCCCCCTGCAGCTGGCACCTGCGCGCCTGGCCCCGGGGCAGTTGAGCTGCACACAGTAGGTCCTCCCAGGTCTCCCGAGGCCAGGGAGAGGCCAGCAGGGCGGTTTCCCTGGGAAAGGCCTCGGGGTCTTGCTGTCCCTCGTGCATTTCCTGAGCCGCCTTCAGGCCCGGAGCCCCCTCTCTGGGACAATCCCCTGAGCGCTGGCTCAGGGACATGTTGTGGGGTGGGGTGGCGAGCACGGGAGCTGGGAGCCCATGGCCAGTCTTTCCTCTCCCTGAGTGGCCATCCAGTTCTGCATGAAAACAAAGCACACCCCAAAACAAACTGAGTGTCAGGAAGCCCACCCCCCAAATCCACACATTGTTTTTGCAGAAGAGAAGCGGAAGCCAGGAGGGTCAAAGCAGACAGGAATCCAATCTTCTGGCTGGGGTCTGAACACATCCCTCCTGGGAGAGAAGGTGGTGTGAGAAGAAAGAGGCCGGGGTGGACCTTGCAGACCTGGGGCCGACCACACCGCCCTCTGGCGGCCGACAGAAGAGAGGCCCCAGACACCGCACCCTCCTTCCCTCCAACACCCCTGTTTGGACACCTAAGGAAAAGTACTTTAAACAGGACGAAAGAGATCTAAAGACCCAGACAGATGCCCCCAGCCAGAGATGTCTGTCTGGGAGATTTTCAAAGTAACTAATATTCTTTAAAGAGATGTGTGTGTCTATTACCAAAATCACACTGGTAACGAGGGGAAGATACAAAAGACAAATAAGATGAAGAAGACAGGGCCTCCCTGGTGGCACAGCGGGTTAAGCAACACATGATGAAGCGAACCACAGCCACTGCAGCACGAGTTCGATCCCTGCCTCCGGTCGGGGAGGGGACGCACATGGCTCAGCAGACCTATCCTGCCTCGCCCCGTGCTGCCCTGGACAATGTATTTCGGTCAGTCTGCCTGTTCTGCTCCCCACTCTGTCTGGTGAATCCTCTCACCTCTACACCTCTGGCCTGTATGTACCCCAGCTCTTGTATGCATAAATAAATAAATAAATAAATAAATCTTTAAAAAAAAAAAAAGATGAAGAAGACAACATAAAGATTGAAAACAGGGGCAAGTCCCAGAAGACAGAAGAGTTACTGAGCGTTACTTATTCACAGGCTCACTGTGCACTTTGCTGTTTTGTGCTTACATGTCATCAAGTCAGGCTCAAGAACCAAGCCCGCCCCAGACCAACCTGAGATTTGAGGCAAATGTCCCAGCCTTCCTGCGCCCCCTCTCCTTGGAGTCAGAGGGGCGTGATCGTAGAGGGTGTGTCCACAGAGTGTGAACCAGAGAAAAGGGCAGTTTAGGGCTTGGAGCAGAGTGGGGAGCCAAAGCACCCTGCTTTTACTCTCCCCGTCATCCTCATCTTTGTGACAGTTGTCATCATCACCATCGCCACCACCATCAGCACCATCACCACCCCCTTCATTGTCACCACCATCACCTTCATCACCACCATCACCATCCTCACCACCTTCATCACCACCATCATCATCACCTTCATCACCACCATCACCATCACCTTCATCACCACCATCATCATCACCACCACCTTCATCATCACCATCACCTTCATCACCACCATCATCATCACCACCATCATCATTACCACCATCACCTTCACCACCACCTTCATCATCATTACCCTCATCAGCACCTTCATCATCACCATCATCACCCTCAACAGCACCTTCATCATCACCACCACCACCACCCTGTCTCCCAAACACAGCCAGTCACTTACTTGCCCCAGGGCTCTGAACGCGCTCACCGCGTTAATCCATGCTAAAACAGGACCTTTGTTGTCTGATGCTCCTCGTCCGTAAAGTTTTCCTTTAAAAACGGGAGAAGAATTTTCAGAAACACATGAACAGCTCTTCCAGGTTGAGTGAGTTCAAAACAATTGTCATTATGGCCAACCCTTTAACAGGCCTGCTTTTCCAGGCACAACCCTCACTCTGAGACTGAGAAGAGTGGTGCTATGTACAGACTGGGCATTGGCTCGTCGGTAACTAAGTGGGTCTGAAATTCAGTTCCACGGTGTTACGACCATCTTTGTAAAGCTTAGCCATACCTGGCCTGACGCATGACCTACACAGCTATTTCCCTCACAGCTGAGCACTGGGCTGGGCTTCCTCACCCATGGACACGGAGCTCCGCAGCTCCTTCCACATGGGGAGCCAACAGCCCAAGACACAACGTGCGTGATGCTGATGGCAGCACCTGGCATCCTTCCTGCATACCTGAGGCGTCCAGCCAAGGCCACGGCCAGCCTCAAGCCACATCTAAGATGCTGCAGCCCCGCCCCACAGCCCCCGGGCCCCTGACCATCCAGCTCCGTCAGCGTGTAGGGGTCCGTGGGCCAGCCATCCTCCAGCCTGGCGGGCTGCACGTCCAGGTGGCCGTAGAAGCACACGGTGGCCTTGCGCGGATCGTTGCCCAGGTCAGCCAGGATGATGGGCGGTATCGGCAGCGTCTGACCGTCAGGCAGCTGCAGAAGGGAAAGTCAAAGGCGTGACCCTGGGCACCCACTTCTCTCCTGGGTCTAGCCCTTAGCACCGCGTGGTTCTGTGACAGACCGCCAGCTCCAAGGTGGGCATCGTGGACTTCTCATTAAGGTACCAGAGTGCTTTCCGGGACCCCCGGACACATCATCCACGGCTGCATGTGCTGCGGTCAGCTCAGACCCAGCCAGCTTAAAGCCTGGGGCTACAGTGGGACAGGAGATCCTTCTAGAAAGTGCATCTGATTTAAGGGCAAGGACCTCTGGGAGAAAGGGGCCCGGGGTGCAGGGTGTGGCCGGCAGTTGAGCGTGTGTGAGAGTGAGTGTGAGTGAACCTGTTTCTGCCATAAGTCCCGTGACTCTGCTCATTCTCACTGGCCCCCACCCCACCTCTGGTTCCGACAGGGCCGAACCCAACATGACAGGCTCTCGGGGCTTAATGGGGGAGTCCTCGCTGGGCCTGCGGGGTGGGGGTTCTGCCGCCACCACCAGGGCAGGCCTGGCCAGTCTCGGGGTGGGCGTGGGGGGAGGGCTGGCACACCCGCTGCCAGCCCATGTCCACGGTGTCCACGCTGGCGCCCAGGCGCTGCAGGTGGTCGGTGGCCAGGGCCATCATCCGGGCGACCTCCTGTCGGAAGCGGAGCACTGGCTGCACGGAGTCGCTCTCGATGGCCACCCACTCCTTGAGGGTCTGCGAAGAGAGGCAAGCAAGTGGTCAGCGTGGGGTGTCGCCCACTCTACGGGGTGCACCTCACTGTCCCGTGATGCCCGGGCAGGAGCAGAGAGCCCCGACACGCCCTCCTGGAGGACGGAGCTGGAACCGTGGAGTTCAGAGGAACCTGGTGGACGAGCTGGCGGCCAGAGGGCTGCTCGGGAAGAAAGGGGGGCCGGGCTTCTTCTGAACCCCCAGCTGGGGTCCTCCTGGGCCCTGGGGGCTGCAGAGAGGGGCGGGTCCCCATGCACCACCTAGCCCAGGAAACACGTGGCTGGCCCCACGCTTGGACCCTGCGTCCCTGCCCTCAGTGGCCACGCTGACCCAGCCCACGGTGGCCCCGGCGGCCCCAGGCTCTCCTGACCGGCCTCAGATCTCCTGGCCGGCCCTCTCTGCACCTGGCAGGCAGGGTAGGCTTCTGCCCAGCCGGCAAGCCCTGCAGCTGGCAACTGGCCCTGCCTGCAGTCCTGCACACCGCGGGTGACTGTCCGTGGTCCTGACCGCTCACAGCCCCAGTCTGCTCAAGTCCCACAGAGACCTAGGGAAATGCAGCGGGTGGGGGGTGTTCAGGGCTCTGGGCTGCTGCTCTGGACACTGTGGCGATTCCCGGAGGGCGAAGGGGCGAGGAGGGGCTTCTGGCCTAAGGCTGGGCCTTGAGCCCATCCCGGGCCAGGGCTCCTAGTTCAGAGGTCAGGAGTGTCTAGTTCTGCTGGGCAGCTCTGGTGGGTTCTGCATGGTCCCCAGGGGCTGGAAGCCAGGATTAGAGGCTGAGAACTTGTGGCCCCACCCCGGCCCTCCAGGGAGCCCGAGGAGCTGGAGACCCAGAGCTGGAGACCCAGTTAATAAGGGAGCATGCCCGGAGGCCAGATGGAGCCCTGCGGGGACAGCCGAAGCGCTCCGGGCAGGCGAGTGCACCCACATGCAGGATGTGCACCCACATGCAGGATGGCCACCCGGCCCTGGGCCAGCACCCCATGCCCTCGCCCCACGTGCTCTGGTTCCTCTGGTTGCCATGGTGACGTCCCTCATGAAAGGACCAGGAAATGCCGAGTGTCCCAGTTCTGTCCCAGACGTGTGCTCTGGATGGGGTCGGAGGTCAGGTGATAGGGAGGCCAGTGGTGTTAAGTGAGTCAGACTGTGGGGCACTCTGTGGGCATCCAGGGAGGGCCAGGGTGTTGCCTGGTGTAGGGAAGAACCCCCATCAGGTCTCGGGGAGCAGCACCCCTTTTGGGGGTAGCTGGGCCAGCCTGGAGGCCGCTCGCTCCCAAGTGCTGGACAAACTGTACAAATAAGCTTATAGTCTCCACCCCCCCACTGCAGACCAACCATATCCAGGAAGCACGAATCCGGGAGGTCTCTGGAGGAGTGGGTCCCTGGAGCCGAGGGTGGCGTGAGCAGCCAGCTGGGCGTAAAACCAGACATGTGGCCCTGGGGGTCTCTCCATTCGTAGCCAGCTCTCAGAGTGCCATTGTGTTCCAGCTCAGAGGAGCTGGTAGGACACATAGGGATTTGTCTCTCTCTCTTCTCCTTGTGATATCCATGACTTTATCCCCCCTTCTTTTGTAAATAAAACCTTCATGAACCGTTGTGGTGTGTGCCTGCAGTTGGGGCTTATTATAAGTGCCTTGCAAGCACGCAGGCAAAAACCAGGCAGGAAAACCCATTTTACAGGGTTGCCCTGTAGCAGACCGTCCCTGTCACCCCAGCGCTGGTGGTGGGCCAGCCAGAGGGACACCACAGGAACAGCTATGCCAGCGTTCTTTCTGTTCAAAATCAACATATTTTGCTGACTAATCTCCCAGCCCTGCTCTAGCTGGGGGCCTTCCTGCTTCAAGCTGCATGACAAAGAACTCTCTGGAGCTGCAAGGAATGTTGAGCCCACGCCCACACTTGAAACTAGAATTTGCAGAGCAGATGCTGCCTACTGCCCAGGCTGAATGGCTCCCTCACTTTGAGAGAGCTCAGAGCCCCCACCCTCCAAGTGGGCATCTGACCCCGCTGCTTCTCTGCGCCTGCAGATTCCATCCCATTCCTGGGGGTCCTGGGGTGGGACATACAATAGGCCTTTAAGTCACTGCTCCCACGGCAGGAGTGGGGAAGGTCAGGCCCAGGGGCGGCGCCAGGGTGTGGCTTTGGGCTGCCCACTGGTGTCCACCCAGGAACACCCCAGCACTGGCCGGCCCAGTACCAAGCCTGCATCACCAGCCAGGCCCGTGGGGGCACAATGAGACTCAGAGGTCCGTCCAGTCAGGGTGGAGGGGTGGCTGGGGGAGGGGTCAGACTGGAAAGCCAGGCGGGATGGAGGGAGGGAGAGAGGGCACAGCAGTTCCCAGCCCTGCTCCTCCCCTGCTCCGCTCCCTTCTCTCCACCTCCTCCCCCCATACATGCCCTGGCAGTGTAGGGTTTGTCAAGGAGACTTGACAACTTTGCACAAGCAACTTCAGCTCCAGACCTCGAGTGAGCTGCCCAGGGAAGGGACTGAGGTGTGGGGAGTGGCCGCCACATTTTGGAGGTGGCTCTTCTGCGGTGTGTGTGGGGGGGAACCTCTAAAGGGGAGTCTGTGGGGCCACCCCATGACCCAGAGTAGACTCTGTGGTCACCACCTCTGCCCCCAGCACCAGCGTGTTCTGGAAGGACTGGCCGGGAGGGACCCCCTAACTATGGCCATTATTTTTTTATTCATTTTAATTCCATATTTTGTCATTTTAATTCAAGGAGGACTCTCAAGCCTTTAAATGGGGTTCAGTTGTCAGGTGAAACCCTCCCAGCACCCCCAAGCGGCCAGTGACCGGCCGGAGAGCTCGGTGGCTTCTCCTACCTGCACGAATTCCTCCTGCCGCGCGTCGATGTTCTGGAAGAGCCGCTCCCGCAGCGCGGCGGGCTCCGAGGACAACGGGAGGAACATGCCTCGGTCCAGCAGCAGCAGGACGGCCAGGAGGGAGGACGCCTGCGGAGGGGAGGGGGCCACAGACACCGTGTGGGACGACAGCCCGTCAGCGCCTTCCGGGCTCAGTCAACCCAGAAGCCTCCGGCCCTGGGACTAAACTAACCAGCGGGGTCACTTGGGAGGCCCCCTTTGGGCTGCCTCCTCCTCCGACCACTTTCTGAAATTAAAGCACTTTAACAAGACAGCAGCCTCGTTCGCAAGCTTCACCTGAAACAATTCTGCTTGTCCCAGGAAACAGGCGCTCCTGGGGCTTCCTTTCCTGCGAGGGTAGGTCTGCACCCCCTGCTGGCTGTAGGGCACAGGCCTGTAGAGCGGCACTTAACACGTCAGCAGGAAACACCTGGTGGGACCTGCCTGACAGCCCGAGGACTGTCTGGGCTCTTTCTACCAGCTCCGGAAGTGAGGTAGGAAGTCAGATACTCGGGAGGAAGTCGGGTATTCGGGGAGGGGGCAAAACGCTAAACCCTGTGGGCTGATAACCAGAGAGGCTGATAACCAGCGAGGGACAGGGCCGCTCCGCACCTGGGCGCCCTGGGCTGTGACTTGCTCTGGTTCTCTGATCTCTCTGCGGGGGGGCCCCCCTCACCTGCACCCCAGGATGTCCAGGCTGCCTCTTCCCTGCTCCTACCTCCTGCTCCTTCCCAGGGCTCTGGGGCATGGTCTGCTCTGAAGTGGCCCTGCCTGGATACCCTCAGACCCCAGCCAGAGAGCTCTCCCCTGGCCCCCAACAGGAGGATCTTGTTTGTAGCCAAAGGAAGGAGGTGCCCCTGTGGCGGGACCCCGAGTGCTGTCTGAGTGGGAGCTGGGGGGAGCCCAGGAGCAGACCTCTCACCTGTGGGAACTGCTCACTCTAGCAGCCTGGGGAGGCCGGCATCAGGGGGCATGGGAGAGAGTGGCAGGGGTGATGGTGGGTGCTACCGAGGGAGGAGGGAGAGAAGCCCCCTGCCCGCTGCAGGGCATATTTGAACATAAGGGGGCGCTGCTCCAGGTTGCATCCTGAGTCTGTTACTTTTTATTTTTTTAAATATGTTTTTATTTATGCACACAAGAACTGGGGTACCGGCCTGAGGTGTGGGGGTTGCGAGGAGTCACCAGAGACAGAGTGGGGAGCAGAACAGGCAGATCGACGGAAACACACTGCTGAGGGGAGCAGCGGGAGGCAGGAGAGGTCTGCTGCACCCTGTGGTCCCTCCCTGGCCGGGGATCGAACTCATGCTGCAGCGGCTGCGGATACTTCACAGTGCGGTGCTCACCCCGCTGCGCCACCAGGGAAACCCCTGAATCTGCTACTTTGTCCCACAATCTTCCCACCTTTTATCATTTCAAACATTTGTGTTATCTTATACCATTAGGATTTTTAATCTGTGCTTTTCAGGGTCTGCCTTTTGGCGGGTGGAGAGGAACACCAGGGCTGGGCCAGCGGTCGCCCTGGGGAGGAGGGCCCTGGAGGAGGCGGGTGCTGTGGTCCAGGCCTGCAGGTCCAGCTCGGGCATCCACAGGAGCGCAGCCACCCTGCTCTGCAGAGAGCCGCCCCGGGACGCCTCACCCGCACCGTGCACACAGGAATAGGCCGGTCCGGGGGAGGTCTCTGAGCCCCAGGCTAAGCCCAGCCACGGCTTTCGCCCAGGCACCTCATCCCAAGGCAGCAGCAGCCCCCCACAACCAGAAAGGACAGTTGTCAGCCCAGCGGGGGGTCCCAGACAGTGGGGCTCCCCGGCCACAGCTCAACGATCTTCTACACCAGCTCTTCCTTCCGGACTTTTGTACATTTGACAACTAGGCTTTGCTTTTTAAAGCTGTCTTAGACTGGGCTGTTACCCTGTGACCTGCATGTCCGGGCCCCAAAGCAAAGGTGAGGCGCGAGCGTCCAAGCAGACCCACATCCAGACATGGTTCCTAGTGACTTTAGATGAAACTGCATTTTGGATCTTGCAGGAAATCCCCTCCAAAGCGCAAAACATGGGCCTCCCTGGTGGCACAAGGGGTTGAGCGCTGCACTGTGGGGCTTCTGCAGCCGCTGCAGGCCAAGTTCAATTCCCCACCAGGGAGGGGACCCACATGGACTGCAGCCCTCTCCTGCCTCGCCTGCTGGTCCCGCTGAGCGTGTCCCGGGACACAGGAGGGTGCACAGCCTTGCAGGGCCTGGGAGATACTGCACCCTGGAGGCCAGCGCGGGCTCATCTGACCTGCCTCCATCAGCGACTCCTTGGAAGCATCTCAGGAGGCTGGGCGGGCAGCAAACACATTTCCACAGGGATTCAGTTTGCAAAAATCTGAGCAAGCGTAGAGATGTCTCCATATTCACACACAAGTGGCAAAGCAAGCGCCAGCTCTGCACGGAGAGGCAGAATTGGGGTGGCAGGAGGCAGCCTCCACGGCGGCCCAGCCATGCCTTTGCTGTGCTGTTGGGAAGTCCCTGCACTGCCCCGTGCCTTGGCTCCCGCTGAGGTCAGGGCTGACCTCGTGGCTGGCCAGCGGCCCAGCTAATAAGCACAGAACCTGTGCTGTGACCAAGCAGATGGTCGTCAGCTGCAGCAAAGCAGGGGGCGCAGATCAAGTGTGGGCTGTGTCCCCGTGTGGTAGGGGCCACAGGGCATAGTCCACAAGGACCTTAGTGCTGATCCCAAGTGGGGAGGGAGTGCTGCAGGCTTGGGGGGAGGTCAGCTGTCAGGAGGGACTGGCACTCAGGGCAGTTTTGAACTTTGGGATTTTCTTTTTTTAAGTAAAGGAATGCATCAAAACATTCTAGGGAATGTTCCAAATGTGGTTTGGAACTTGGAACTTGGGGAACAATCAGAGAGAACTCTAAACAATCATAGAGAACCAAGACAGTAGGATGCTGGGTTAAGGATACACACATTGACCAGTGGATTAGAACTGAAAGTCCAGAAATAAGTCCTGATATTTATGATCAACTGACTGTCAACAAAGCCTCCCTGGTGGCGCAGCGGGTTGAGCACCGCATTGTGAAGCATCTGCAGCCACTGCAGTACGAGTTTGTCCCCGACAAGGATGGGGAACCACAGGGTGCAGCAGACCTCTCCTGTCTCCTGCCGCTCCCCTCAGCAGTGTGTTTCAGTCCATCTGCCTGTTCTGCTCCCCACTCTGTCTCTGGTGACTCCTCTTACCCACCCCACCCCCGCACCTCTGGTCTACATCCCAGGTCTTATATGCAAAAATAATTATTTTTCTTAAATAAAGAAGAGATTTCATAGAATAGGAAATACAATTTCAAATTATATATCTGACAAAGGTTTATACCTAGAATATAAAGAACTATTACAATTCAATAGTAAAAGACATACAGTTCAATTTTAAAATGGGCAAATGATTTGAATGGACATTTCTCCAAAAAAAAAAATGCACAAGTGGCCAATAAGCTCATGAAAAGATAGTCAACATCATTAGCCACCAGGAAAATGCAAATCAAATTATCAAATAATTATCTCTCAGTGTGGCTAAATTCAAAAAGATAATAACAAGTGTTGGTAAGGGTATGGAGAAACTGGAGCCCTCATCCACCACTGGCGCAGATATAAAGTGGGAATTGGAAAACAGTTTGGCAGTTCCTCAAAGAGTTGCCAAATGAGGTAGAAATTCCATTCTTAAGGATATACTCAAGAAAAACAAATGTGAGTCCACAGAACACCTGGAATAGGGTGTGCACAGCTGCATTATTCAATGACACCCAGCTCATCACTGCATCAGGATGAATGGCATGGTATGGGCGCACACGGTGGAATATTACTCAGTCATTAAAAAGACCTAGGTACTGAGATGTGCCAGGACCTGGACTTGACTGCACAGTGCTAGCCCACTTATGTGAGCTGCTGGGACTAGGTGATTTGAGAGACGAAAAGCAGGTTGCCTAGGGTGGGGGCGTGGAGAGAGACTGCTAATGGGTAGCGTGTCTTTTGGTGTGAGGTAAACCTTCTGAACTGTGGCCATGATTATGGCATTTGAAAGCCATGGAACTGCACGTTTTAAATGGCTGAATAGTGAGGTGTGGAGGTTATACTGTGACAGAGCTGTTACAGTACATAATAACCAAAATGTGAGCACTCATTCATAATCCATTTCTGAGCGTGAGAAATGGCTGCAAAGGAAGTGAAGCAGAGCTAGCCCAGGTCTGCGCAAGCCCGCTCACTCACGGATGGATCAGGAGTTTGTCCAGTAGGTGGCGCCAGGGAGCCGTCACAGGATCTCTGCCTTAGGGTGGAAGTGGGGAGCTCCCTCAGGCTCTGGACGCTGGAAGGTAACCTGCTGGCTCCCAGGGCAGGCTGGCCCATGCTGCCGCTGGTTCTCAGGGGTGGACTTAACCTTGAGTCATTTCTAAACACACTTTGCTTTCATTTTTAAACACTTCAGAGACTTCTCTGAGTCAGGACCACAGAGCTGCTGGGAGAAGCCTGCAGAATTCTTTTAATTTTATTATTTTTTAAAGATTTACCCATCCATGCATGGAAGAGCTGGGGCATAGGCCAGAGGTGCAGGGGGTGGTGGGGAGGGCGGTGAGAGGACTCACCAGAGACAGAGTGGGAAGCCGAGAGGAGCAGCATGGAGACAGGAGAGGTCTGCTGCGCCATGTGGGTCCCCTCCCTGGCCAGCGGCAGGGATCGAACTTGCGCTGCAGTGGCTGCGGATGCTTCACAGTGCTGTCTCCAACCCACCGCACCACAAGGGAGGTCCCGCCTGCACAATTCTAATACCCGCGGCCTCACTTCCTGGGGCTCCCTCCACAGCCAAGTGCTCAGCTGTGGGGCCTTGGCTGCTTAGCCAGAGCCCGGCACCCCCAAAGGAGGCTGGGAGTGGAAAAGCTGAGGACAAAACCCCGCCCGGCACCACTTGCTGCTGCTGCTTGCAGGTGGACTAGCGTAACACACAGAACAGGGAGCAGCAGCCCACCCAGGCAGCCCACCGGGCGGGTCCTCCTTGCACACGGAGCCAGTCACCCGGCCCTTCCCCACCTCAGTGCCGGCACTCAGGGCCACGAACCCACTTACCGAGCAGCCAGGGCCCTGCTCTGCCCGCTCAGCTTCGCAGCTGGGTGAGAACAGCAAGAAACTCCTTCTTCAGCCCAGCTTAAGGCACTATGGTGGGGCTGAAAATAAAAGCCCAAGCCCCAAGCAGGCGGTCCGGACTCTTAAGTCCCCTGCAAGCTCTGCTCTGGGCTGGGCTGGGCCCTGTAGGCAAGACTGGAGCATGAAGAGGGAGCACCACGAGGAGCTGCGGGGTGGGGGATGAAAGCCCTTTGGCCCTCTGGGTGCAGCCCTGAAGGAGTGTCGGGGCGTGGCTTTCAGAGCTGGAGGCCTGGACTTGCTCCAGGGAGAGGGGAGCAGTTAAGGGAGCAGTGCGCCCCAGGAAGGCCCGTATGGACCCGCTTCTCCAGCGTCCACCAGAAGGTTCTGGAGGGTCCAGAGCGGAGCTGTGGCTGAGGTCAAGCCTGGCAGGGCCTCAGCCCTGCAGGAAGGGAGTGCTGCAGGCAGCGGGCCGGCTGGCTGGCCAGGCTGGGACAGCAGGTGGAGCTGAACCCAGGAGGGAGCCTTCCCCAGGGGCAAGGGTCAGGCACCCCGGGGGGAGGGCTGTGCACCCAACGCCCCACCCAGGGGCCAGGTGCCTGCAGGGGCCAGGGGAGCAGATGCCCATCCAGGGACCCAGTGGCCGTGGCCCTGACCACTTGCTGCTGCTTGCAGGTGGACTAGAGTAACACAGAACAGGGAGCAGCAGCCCACCAGGGAGCCCGCCGGGCGGGTGCTCCCTGCACACGGAGCCGGTCACCTGGCCCTTCCCCACCTCAGTGCCCCACAGAGGAGGTACCGGGCCACCTGGACTCGGAGAAGGAAGATGCAGGCGTGCAGCGTGCCCGTGACCCCTGCAGGGCCCATGACCTTCCTGGACAGACAGGGTGCGCGAGGGGGGAGGCGGCAGCTGCAGGCGGTGCAAGCAGGGACTCTGGGAGCCTTAAAGCGGGTCTGAGATAAGGACAGTGAATTCTAGAAGGTGTTGACCAGGACATACTCCAGAGCTGAGTTCAGAGGGCGCAGGAGTACTGAACACTTGCGAGAAAACACTTGAGAGAACAAGACCTTGCCCGGGGCAGGTCAACGCTGAGAGGAGAGCTGGAAATGTGGCATCTGCTCGGGGAGCGGGGCCACTGGGAGAAAGGGCCCGTCACAGAATAGGAAAGAGATTGTAGAACAGAGGGAAAAGGCCCCAGACAGAGGCCCTCCCTGGGGGCCAGCAGGTTGGGCGCTGCGCTATGAAGCATCTGCTGCTCAGCAGCGCAAGTTCAATCCCCGGCCAGGGAGGGGACCCACATGGTGCAGCAGACCTCTCCTGCCTCCCCACTGCTCCCCTCAGCAGTGTGTTTCAGTTCATCTGCCTGTTCTTCTCCCCGCTCTGTCTCTGGTGACTCCTCTCACCCCTCCACCCCACTCCTCTGGTCTGCACCCCAGCTCTTGTGTGCATCAATAAATAAATCTTAAATGAACTAGACACAGGCCCGCAGCAGCTTCCTTGCTCCTCCTGAGTACAGCGTGCCGGGCGTCCCTGCTTTCTCCCTCTAAATAAACTATACTGCTAAACAAACTTTGCTTCTCTCTGCTGACTCATCTGAACGTCTGCAGGTTCCTGTGCAGCTCGTGGGGCGCCAGCCCGTGGTGGCCAGTGACTGGACGCGGCCTGGGGCATTCCTGGCTGGACGTCAGGCCCGAGATCTGAACTGACGGTGCTGTGTGGAGCCCGGACGGGGACCTGACCATACTGGGGGCTCCTTGCATCACTAGCCCCTCCAGGCTGACGGGGGTCCGGGCCCCCAGGCACCTCTAGGAGCTGCCCAGTCTTGCAGGGAAGCGTCCTCTGGCTGTGTGTGCAGCCGGGGGCAGCGGCAGACACGCTTGAAAAGTGAGTGACCAGCACAGCCAGAGCCGCCATGGCTCCCTGCAGTGGGCAGACCTGAGAGGCACTGCTGGGGGAGTGGGTCCCCCACAGAGTATGGACTGCAAGCCCCTGACTGTGGGGGAAAGTCGCCCTGGATGAATGACACAAATAGGTTTTTGGACTCCAGCCCCCACTGCAGACCAACAATATCCCCAAACTACAAATCCTGTAAGTATTAGGGGGAAAGTTAGTCCTGAATGGATTGCACAGATGGGTTTGTAAACGCCAACCCAACCCCCACTCCAGACCACCAGTGTTCCAGAACCACAAATCCGATAAGATGATTATCGAAGAGTGGATCACTGGGACCTGAGGGAGGAGTTCAGCAGCCAGGCTGGCTATAAAACCAGAGAGGTAAGCCTTGGGCTCTCTTCCTTTAAAACCATCTCACTTGGGGCCTCCCTGGTGGCGCAGTGGGTTAAGCAACACACTATGAAGCAGACCGCAGCCACTGCAGCACGAGTTCGATCCCTGCCACCGGCCAGGGAGGGACCACAGGGTGCAGCAGACCTCTCCTGCCTCCCCGCTGCTCCCCTCAGCTGTGGGTTTCAGTCCACCTGCCTGTTCTGCTCCCCGCTCTGCCTCTGGTGACTTCTCTCACCCCCCACACCTCTGGCCTGTACCCCAGTGCTTGTGTGCATAAATAAATAAATCTTAAAAAAATAAAATAAAACCATCTCACTTAACTCAAAGCCAGCTCTCAACGCACCATTGCTCAGAAGATCTGGTAGGATATTTGCAAATTTGTATCCCTCCTTTTCCCTTAGTATTATTACTATTTTATTCCTCATTTCTTATAAAATAAAAACCCTTTAATAACTTTTGTCATGTGTACCTAAAGTTAAAACTTATTATAAAAGTCTTCTAAGCGCGTGAGTGAAAACCCAGTTAAAAAAAAACCATTTTAGGGCCTCCCTGGTGGCGCAGTGGGTTAAGCAACGCACTATGAAGCAAACTGCAGCCACTGCAGCACGAGTTCGATCCCTGCTGCCGGCCAGGGAG
>JAGFMF010012294.1:2411777-2432252 GCA_019455555.1 Galemys pyrenaicus
ATCTTATCGGATTTGTGGTTCTGGAACACTGATGGTCTGGAGTGGGGGTTGGAGTCCACACACCCATAATCCATTTAGGACCACCTTTCCCCCTAACATCCTCTCCCTGAGTTATTCGTTAATTTCCCCCTCCTTTGTAAATAAAGCCCTTTACTAACCTTTGTTGTGTGTGCCTTTGCTTAGCACATTGTAAGTAACTTTCAAACACACGAAGGAAAACCCAGTCGAGCAAACCCCTTTTGTGTGGGTTACCCTACGACACTCTGAGGACAGAGCATATCTCGGCTCCTGCACCTGGAATGGGGTGCGCTTCCCCTTCAAAGGGCAGAGTGTGAACCCCGCACCCGGGGTGGCAGCAGTCCACTGGGCCCCAGCCCTGCCCAGCCTAACCCGCCTGGCTGAGTCAGGCCACCGCTCTCTCCTCTCTCCTGCAGCTCTCAGATCCACGGGAGTGGCTTTTGGTTAAAAGTCTAAGTCCCTGCAGGGAAGACTGGCTGGAAGACACGCAGCAGGTGAAGTCAAGGTCAAGTCAAGGCTTTCCGCAGCCCAAGGAGAGGGCGAGAGAAGCAGCTGGAAGCACCAAGACAAGGGGGCGGAGGGTGGAGGAGGCAGTGGAGGAAGGCTCAGGTCCCTGGGGCTGGTGAGTTCCAGAAGACTGGTCTGGCAGGGCAGAGCACTGGCGGCCCCACCAAAGGACACGTGCTTTTTCCTGGGAACCTGCAACTACCGTGATCCTCTTCCAAATGTCATCTGATGAGGCCTGAAGCGCAGGGCAAACCTCTTTTGATTTCAGAGCAGGATTCTTGTCCCTCCCGGGAAGCAAGATCTAATGGACAATGGGAAGGAGGATCCCAGGCCCAAAGTTCAAGCAGTGGAGACTCAAGAGTTGGTGCCGGGGCAGGTCATGGGGCTCCCAGTGGCTGCTGGGGAGCCCAGAATCCCGGGGTGACGCAAACAACAGCGATTTCTTCCCGCACATCCTGGAAGTGGCCAACCTGGGTCACCACGAGGGTGGGCTCCCTCTGCAGGGGTGGGGCCGGGTCCTTCCTGCCTCTGTCCACTTTCTGCTAGTGGCCGCCTTCCTGGGTCCAGGCCACATCGGCCCATCTGTGCTTCTGCCTTCCCCACCCTCCTGCTGGGTGGGTGGCTGTGTGTCCTCCAGTGATTGGGGAACCCCGTCCCCCACCAGCCAGTGACCTCCTTTTAGCTAACCCCCTCTGCACAGAGCCTCTCTCCAAATAAGATCGCTTTCTGGCTCCCAGGTGGGGGTGACGCTGGGGGCCACTGGCCCGCGTGCCCTGCACCCCGCCGGGTCTCGCCTGCCCTCGCTGTCGCTTCTGCGGCTGTGGTGTGGCGCTTGGTCCCCACACTCCGGGGGTGTCCCTCCAAGGAACCAAACAAGGCCTCCTCGGGCCCAGAGCCCAGCAAAGCTGCAGCTCTGGCCCTGCTTGGTTTCGTGTCCCTAGTGAAGTGGAAAACGTCAGGCCGACCTGCTGGTGCGCGGAAGCGGGGACACAGCCACAGACTGGGAGCTGCGGGGAGCGTCCCATAACGCTCGCGGCCACGCGCACCCGACCTGTGCGCCCCAGACAGCCGTGCCCCTCGCTTCGGTCAGCGCGCTCGTGACCTGGAGCTCAGCTCAGACGTGGAGACGCCTCCCAGCCGCTGGCCGGTAATGAGGACCCGCCTTGCTAGGGCTGAGCCGCCCCGGTCCTGGGGGGTTCTGCCCTAACGGTGGGAACATTTATGCGTCCATGGACCATTGGGGTGGGAGGGGCCGGGCCCCTCGACAAACTCCTTCCTGCAAACCAATGTTGTTTCGTGTATTTTCGCCAGAAAGCGATTTTCGGCATCTCTTGGAAACTTGAAAGCTTAAAGTTATACTAAGGAAATGATGGCTGCGCTCGAAATATCCAGATCATTCTAAATAGGACAAAGTTCTGAAACGGTCGAGTCTCAAGGTAAGTGTATCTACTTTTGGCTTCTTATTGCTGCTTCTCTGCTTCTTCTCTTGTTACTGATTCTTCTTAAAAAAACATTTATGCAGAGACTGAAGATTCCTGACAAGCCTGTAAGTATGTTTTTTGGCACATCTGACGATAAACTGTACTCTGAGGATTTGCCCCTAGAAACTAAGAAATGCTGTGTTTGAAATGTGCTAGTCACGGGAGGTAACTTGTGAGACAGCTCCGGCCGACCTCCTCCGCTTCCACCAGGCTGGGATCTGAGTTTTAAGCATGGACGAGGCCACTAGGAATTATCAGCCTTAGATCTCTACACACAAGACCGCAAAGAATGTACAATGTGTTTTTGGGAGAAAAGGCACAAAAATGTGAAGGTGTGTTTTGTTTAGGGCAAAGGAGAGTGCTTTTGTCCTGGTTTAGGTTATTTAAAGGTCTGAAAAGGAGACTAAAAGACAAAAACTTAAACAGGTATAAAGAGTTGGGAAAAGCTCAGGAAATCTTTGGTTGTGTGGTCAGCTGGCTAAAACTGACTAGGTGTGTTATAAGGATTTTTTTGAAAGGGCTTTCATTTTTACGCAATTAAATTAAACTCTATGCAGAATTAGCATTTCGTATTCTCTCTCTGTTACGTGAACATTTTCTGGGGTTGTTTTAAAAACTTTGTCTTTACCTAAGGAAGAACCTGCCCCGAGAGCAGACTCTGTAACTCATCGAGATAATCTCCATACTTCATGTCATCTTAATCGTTCTTGGTTACCTAAGAGCACCGAATCTTCTTACTAAAAGAAGTGAAGGTGCGATCTCCCTGGTGGCACCGGGGTTAGTTAAAGCCTCAGCGCTATCAAGCTATCCCCAGCCACTGCGGCCTAGTTTGATCCCCAGCAGCGACCCACCGGGCGCAGCAGACCTCCTCTGCCTCCCGCTGCTCCCCTCAGCAGTGTGTTTCATCCATCTGCCTGTTCTGCTCCCCGCTCTGTCTCTGGTGAGTCCTCTCACCCCCCGCACCTCTGCCCTGTACACCAGCTCTTGTGTGCATGAATAAATAAATCTTAAAAAAAAAAATTCTAGTTTTTATCTTAAAATGTTCTAACCCTCAGAAATAACCCACCGCTTATTTTCAGTGCTCGCACTATATTTCTAAGTGTTTTGCCACTCAGGTCCGGGCTCACTCGGCTTCTTCTCTTCGAAACAGTCAGTTACCGTGAGAACTCTGAGGGCTGCAGCAGCCCGGGTAGGGACCCCGCGTGTGCGGGGGCTGCAGGCGAGTCCCTGCCCCTCGGACAGTCGCTGCCTGCCGGGGGCGGCCCTCCCTGCCGTCCTCAAACACAGCTGGGAGTGTGCGGCTGCCCCCTCTCGGGTCCGCGGGGGCTCGAGGCGCTGCCTTCTCCACCCACTCTCGGCCTTGGGCTCAGAAACTGAGTTTGGGGTTTTTTCTGATCTTTCCCCTTTATTTTTGTTTCCCTGGAAGGGCCTCTTATTACACACACGATTGCTTGTCTCTCCTCTGGGGCCACTCAGTGAGACAGGACCGACTAACGGGTGACCTCTTCCCAGGCCCCAGGGCCTGATTCAATAAGCTCCAGGGCAGGGTGAAGGTTTGTCCTTTCTCCCATGCTCCAGTTCGGGTTTTCTCTTCCTTTGCCAGTTTCTTACCTCACCGCTTCTAACCCAAACCTCTCCCCAGCTCCCGGTCTGATTCTTAAGATGTGAGACTTGCTGAAAGTGAGGTGGGTTTCAGTGCTTCTTTGCCATAAGAATTATGTTCAGGACCACGGAGGTGCTTCAAGGAGCAGCAGACGCCAGGGAAGTCCTTCCCTTCTCTCCCTGCTTCTGCCTTAAAGGCAGGAAACAGATTTCCTTTAGGGAGAGATAGCACCGGAGGGCCCTGCAGCCCTGGCCCTTGGTGCCAAGTTCTTGGCCTGCAGCTCTCCCCGGGGGGGCTGAAGCCACTTACCCTGTCCTGTCCCGCGTCTACACTGCCATTATTCGTCTACACTGGCATTCTTCTTCGTGGAAGATGCTGCCCAAGCTGAATTCTAAGCCTGCAGCTACTCTCCCCCGGTCTCTCCCATGTGCTGTGAGACGCACCAACAGATTCCAGGTGGTTTCCTGTAACGGATACAAGGGCCGCAGCCCAGCACCAAGGAGGACGCGAGCCCCTCTGGAGGACGGCCGCAGGGGAGGCTGTAGGTCTTTGCTGCCTGGCTGGGGCCACCCCAGACCGGGCTAGGGAAGAAGCGGCCAAGGGGTGCAGGCTTTCTTCCGGGGATGCACTGTCCTAGAACCTGCCCTCGTGCCAGGAGCGTGGCTTGTGCCCCTGGGACACACGGGCTCCCGGGCCGACTGAAACCCTGCCCCTGGGACACACGGGCTCCCGGGCCTCCGCCCCCAGGGTTTCAGTCGGCCCTGGAGGGGGAGATCAGCCCGGGCTTTAGTGAGTGGAGGGTGCACCTTGCCCTGCAGGTACAGCCCTCGCACGTGGCGGCTGGTGCCCTGCTCCGGGGTTTTAATAAGAAATCTCGGGGCCTCCCTGGTGGCAGCGGGTTGAGCACCGCACCATGGGGCTTCCACAGCCACTGCAGCGCGAGTTCCACCCCGGTCTGGGAGGGGACACACAGGGCGCAGCAGACCTCTCCTGTCTCCCCGCTGCGCCCCTCAGCAGTGTGTTTCAGTCCATCTGCCTGTTCTGCTCCCCACTGTGTCTCTGGTGATTCCTCTCACCCCCACCACACACAGACCTCTGGCCTGCACCCCAGGTCTTGTATGCACAAATAAATCTTAAAAAAAAAAGAAATCTGCTTATGTGGAAGGAAACGAGAGTGTGGCCGAGCATGGCCGTCCTGGTCGTGCCGCTCAGCCTGCAGCCCTTGCTAGCCCCGGACCTCGGCCAGGTGTCCCCGCTCCAGGCACCGTGGAGACTCGGAAAAGCAGCTACCTCACCCCCACAAGGCGCACGGCCGCCTAGAGTGTGGAGCACCTAGAGGCCGGGGCCCGAGGTCTTCAAAGCTGGGGCGTCTCATGGGCCCCAGGGCGCCGGCTGGCTTGTTGAGGGGCTCCCTGCCTTTCTAACAAGTGGAAATCTGGCGCTCTGGTCCCCAGACTGCAGGTGTGGTCGACTCACCATTCTCCCTAGCTTGGGGTCCATCGTCCGGCTCTGAGCCTCCAGCGTCGTCTGTGCCCCCAGGAGAGCAGAGACGTCCGCTGCGGCCTAGCGGGCGTTAAATACCCTCTGTGGATGGCCTGTCTGTGCCCCCCGCCCCACCCTGGCCCCCAGATGGAGGACAGGCCGGCACAGTGGACCTATTCACACCCGGAGACAAAGATGCTCAGAGCCGGCATTTGTTTGGACGGCAGAGAAGGACAATGGGCCTGTGTGCGCAGGGCGAGGCAGCGGCCGGAAGGCCTCCGAGGTGACTGGGGCGACGGCCCAGGTGTCACCCCGGGGGGAGCAGGCGCCCGGGCCGGCCAGAGGGCGAGCGGGTGGCGGAGGCCCTGGCGGTCACTGCGGCCCTGGTGGTGATGGAGGCTAAGGACGGACTCTGGAGGGCGCGCCCAGGACCGGGCGCCTGGCTCCCGCGGGGGAGGGTGGGGGGGTGTGTGGAAAGGGCCAGCGCAGCCATCACCCCACTCTGGGAACCAAGACCCGCAGGTGCGCCGAGGCCACGTCACAAGCAAAAGGTCCAGGCAGGTGTCTGAGCACAGACCTGAGGTAAAGATACGGAGACTGAGCCCACCGCGGCCTCGCCTGTCCCTTTCAGATGCCACAGCTTCTCAGTCAGCCAGCAGCCACGCCACGTAGGACTGAGCCCTCCAGAGAGGAGACTCTATCAGGGCAGGCTCTGCACTGCCCCGGCAGCGGTCTCTGCCCGCCTGTGCCCGGGCAGGCGCTTCTCCTCACCAGCTCTCCCCTCTGCACGCAGCGGCCTCCCGCCTGCCGGGACCTGCACCTGCCGGGGCNTCTCTGCACGGACCCTCAGCGGGGGCCGCTCCCTCCAGGCCGCCGCTGCAGCCACGCGGCCTCTCTCAGCAGACCCGTCCCTCTCGGGGCCGCTCCTCCGGCCGCTGGCGTCCCTGCAAGTGTCCGTTACTCTCCCGCCCCTTCCCTAACAAACCTGCTCTTATGATAACCAACGTCTCTGCCTCGCAGAGAATCCCGCCTGGGGATGCGCCAGGTGCTGCTGAACGGGGAGCTCTGAGACCTTCCCAGAGTGAACCCAGGAACCCGCTGCCCAAACTCAGACTCCAAAACGACACCGGTGACGGAGCGACCCCCGGGCTGTGTGCTGGTCGGGCTGCCGCAGCCAGAGACGTGTAGACTTGGGTTCTGGGGCCGGGAGTTCAGGCCCAGGCGTGGCCCCTCAGGGCACTTGGGTGCAGGTGTCCTGCCTCGGGTGGCCGGTGACCCCTGGGGCTCCCGTCTGCCCCCTGTGCACGAGCGCCTCTGTGCTGGACCCCTGTTGCGAGAACGGCCCCCTGGACTGGGCCCCCACGCCAGCGGGCTCCGGCCCTCCGGCCTCCAGCTCCATCTGCAGAGACCCTGCCCCTACCAGGGCAGCCCCGGCCGCTTGGCTCGGGACCCTGGGGTGTGGGTGCGCTGCTAAGCTGACCCAAGAGCCTCCAGCCGCAGACAAGCAAAGGTGAGTGGTACAGGGGCCTTAGGGCGTCTTTGCTGGGTGGGCGGGGAGGGCGGGGCTGCAGAGAGTTCCCCATGACTCAGGGGCCGCTGTCATCCTTTCGGGCAGTGGGAGAGGTGAGGAAGCCAAGGGGATTTTCCGGTCTGACGGGCCTACTGGCCTGTGCACAGAACAACCCAGGACCCGCCTGTGCACAGAACAACCCAGGACCCGCAGGCGTCACTTCCTCCTTTTATTCAGCAGCACAGACAAGAACCCGCCAGGCGGAGGTGTGGGGCTCACAAAGAGAGACAGGAGACACCGGGCAAGGCCTGGACAGAGGCCCTCAAGCCTCCCGCATGGCCGGCACCTTCTCAGGACTTGCGCGTCCAGAGCTGCGGACAGTCACTGCCCCCTCTGCGACTCGCGGTCACCAAGGGCTGACCGCCAGGTTCGGCTGACCCCACCGGGCACAGCCTGGTGCTTCCCGGAGGCTGAGTGACTGGAGGAGGCCGGGGCCGCTGGCCAGCTTGGGGGGCGGACGGGCGCCGGGGGCTCCCGGTGGCAGGGCCGCGCCCTCAGTCCTTGAGCTGCGACACCTCGTGCAGGTAGGCGGCCAGCATCTTGGTGCCTTCTATGTAGTTGTGCCTGGTGCGGAAGAGCACGTCAGCGCCCCAGCGGCCAGGGCTCAGGCACAGGGGACGCCCCGGAGCCGCGGCCGCACCTTGCTGGCCTGGAGCCTGGCCAGCGCCCCCAGCACAGGCTCGCCCCAGCCCACCGGGGACTGGCTGCTCTGGTCTGACAGGGGACATGCGGCCTCCTCCGACCTCAGCCCCGGTTGGCCCGGCCGCCCGGTGACCCACTCTGACCCATTCCTGGGGCCGCGGCTCCGGCTGCCGGGTCCCCGCCTCTGCGGCGAACCCGCCACCACCCCCAGGCCGCAGGCGCCCGCGCCCAGCCGGGCCGGGGCGGCCAGGGTGCAGACCGGGCTTCTCCAGAAGAGGGCACGGGGCTGCCCACATCCCGGCCGAGCGCAGGGCAAGCCCGCTGGGCCGCGGGGAGACTGCCCCCAGGGCCCACGGCGCAGACAGCAGCCGGCCGCCCTCGCCTACCTGTTGAGCTTCTCGTTCTGCGAGTGGGCACCGTCGTCGGCCGAGCCCACGGGCAGCAGCATGACGTTCTTGCCCGTGGCCTCCTGGAAGGTCAGCGTCACCGGGATGCTGCCACCCTCGCGGGTCAGGTCTGGCTCGACGCCGAACACTGGGGAGCACGCGCGGTCACGGTGGGCCCGGGCTGAGGGCAGCCCGCCCGGGGCACAGCCCTGCCCCGGGGCCCCACGCCGGGCGCGGCCGGGCCTGACCTGTCTCCAGGGCTCTCCTCCCGGCCATGTAGTGCGGGTGGTTGAAGTCGGACACCCAGGGCTTGCCGCCGTGGCCCATGTACACCTTGAACTTGTTGGGGCTGCCGAGCTCCGCGAACTTCTTGGTCAGGTAGCTCGTGACCTGTGCGTGGGGAGCCCGGGGTCAGCGGCATCGGCCAGAGCTCCCCACGCGCTCTGCGGCGCCCGCCTGGTCCATGGGGTGCGGTTGGCCTGCGGGGGGGCCGCCTGGGCTGCAGCGGGTCTCCACGGTCCAGTCTCCCTGGTTCTACAGGAGCCCACCGCAGGCCACCGGGACCCCACACGGGTCTTGGGGAGCACATGAGGGTCTTGGGGAGCCCACACAGGTCTGCAGGGTCCCACACGGGTCTCAGGGAGCACATGAGGGTCTCGGGGAGCCCACATGGATCTGCAGGGAGCCCATGCGGGTCTCATCTCTACTCCAGCACTTCTCTGTGGACCGTGGTGGCGGCGGCTTCTCAAGACCCAGCCCAGCACCCCACGGCGGGCCCGGGCCTTGTGCGGCAGCTTGCTCCATGCCGGCATTCCCAGCGCCCCCTGATGCCCCCATGCGCCACGGGGGGGCCAGGCACGGATTGGGACACCCGCCTGGGGGTTGAACACCTGCGCCACGGGGGGGGCCAGGCACGGATTGGGACACCCGCCACGGGGGGGCCAGGCACGGATTGGGACACCCGCCTGGGGGTTGAACACCCACGTCCACGTCCCCGTCCCCGACAGGCCACGGGTGGCCACCACCGCGCCCCTCCTGGACGCCCCCCGCCGCTCCTCCTCTCACTGGTGGTGGCGCCCGTGGACTCTCGCGTGGCAGAGGTTGGAGGTCAGAGTGTAGCTGCCCAGCAGCGACAGAGGCCGTCCACGGGGGCCAGCCCGGGCTCCGCCTTCTCTGAACGACGGACCGGGCGGGCTGCCACCGCCGCCCCGCGCAGCCCCCGGAGCCCGCCGGCCTGGCCGGCCACCTACCTGCTCGCTGACCACCTCAGGGGTCATGTCCGGCACGAGCCTGATGGAGAACTTGCCGGTCACTTTCCTGGGGATCACGGTCTTGGCGCCCGACCCCGAGAAGGCGCCCTCGATCCCGTGCAGGGAGAGGGATGGGTACCGCCACCGGTGCATCAGGAGGTCCGTCTGCAGGGCACGGGGCTGTCAGCGCGGCCGGCCGGCGGGTCCTTGTGCCCTCCACTCACAGCCTCCGGGCACCCGCCAGCCGGGTGCAGCCAGGCCGGGCCCCAGACGCACCCCAGGGGCGCCTGCCTGACCGCGGGAGCCGCCTCCCTGCCACGCTGGGGGAGCCAGGGCTCCTGGGGGCCAGGCGGCCACGACCCACAGACATGCGGGGGCCAGGGCCCTGGGCCTGAGCCACTGCACCTCAGGGCCTGGCGAAGGAGAGCGCCTGGCCCCAGAGAGGACTCCGACGCCGGGCAGCAAGGCGGGAGGACTGCAGCGTCCCCAGGACCCGCCCTCCCCCAGGACTGGAGGAGCCCGAGCCACTCCCCGCCGGGGGAAGGGACCCTCCCCGCCCCAGAGGAAGGCCCAGCCCCAGCTCCCTCCCGTCCAGGGCCCAGCGGCGCCCACCCGCCTCGGTCTCCCCGGCCAGCGCCCGGCAGCCCGGCACCTTGTGGCCGTGCAGCAGCGTCTCAGCCCCCACGTCCTGGGCGTACTCCTCCAGGTCGAAGTCGATCTTCTCGTACAGCTGCAGCTCCTTGTCTGTCACGGGGGCCACGGCCTCGTTGATGCCGGGGATGAGGATCCGCCCCTTCCTGTCCACCAGGCAGCCTGCAGGGCGGGGAGGCTCAGCGGGGCCCGTGGGCGCGGACAGGCCTCCCAGTCCTGGCGGGGGCGGGAGGCGGCCAGTCCTGGAAGAGGACCGCATGTGCAGGGACGCAGGAGGCCCGTGGGGACAGCTGCAGGGTGCCCACAGCCCAGCCCAGCGCCACCCGCGGCTCCCGCTCACCCATCAGCGTGATGAGGTCCGTCATGGCCTCGTGCACTGAGCCGCCGTACACGCCGGAGTGGAGGTCCTTGCTGCTGCACTCCACCTGGGGACAGAGGCGCACTGTGGCCCTGGCCGCGTCGCCCTCCCAGGACAACCCGCAGCGAAGGGCGCCCGCGAGCCGAGGGCAGGCCTTGAAACAGCCCCCAGGAGCTGCTTCTCAAACCACAGCGTGGCAGCCTCAGGAAACAACTCCCAGGGACGCCGCGCACTACAGGCCGCCGCGCTGGTCCGGGGGACCGGCCACGAGCAGCCCGGTGAGGGGCGTGGGGAGCGCTCAGCACCGCAGCCCTGGGAAGCTTCATGGGGTGTTTCCCCCGCGGCCACCCTGTGGCCTGCGCCCGCCCGGCCTGTGGGTGGGACCCCGGTGTGGCCGCCCGTGCGCAGCTGACCCCCGGCATGCACAGGCGGCCACCGCCAGCCCCTGCTGCCCACCCCGGCCTGGCTGGTGCAAGGTCAGTGTCCTCAAGACGGGGAAGCTCGGGCCGGTGAGGCAGCACTGTGACGAACTCGCCGGGACGCGCGTATCAGGCGCTCGCCCAGGCTGCACGTGAGCAAGGGCAGCGCCGTCCGGCCAGCTGTCCCGGCCGGCCCGGCCTGCAGGTGATGAACGTGGCCCGGGGCCGCGGAGCGTGGGGGGGCGGCCGGCCGGGGTGCGGGGGGCCGCCCGGCTCTGGCCGACGGCAGCAGCGGGGCGGCGAGCGCGGGGCTCCGCGAGCGGGCGAGGTACCTCGATGAAGAAGTAGCAGATGCCCCTGAGCCCGTAGGTGATGCAGGGCTTCTTCTTGCCCAGCCAGTAGTTGTCGGAGATGCACACGTAGTCCACGTCCTTGAAGAACTTGTCCTTCTGGGCGAAGATGAGCTCGTCCAGGCCCTCGGAGCCCGACTCCTCCATGCCCTCCAGGCAGAAGCGGACGTTGACCGGGACCTCCTGGGGCAGGGAGGGCACGGCTCAGCTGCCTCGCTTTTCGGATACCAGGCGGGTCAGCAACGCGCCGAAGCACGAGCCTCACGCCTTCTCCCCTCCACGCGCTCAGGCTGCCGTGTCCACACCTGACCCCGGGGACCCCAGCCCAAGGCCGCTCCTCCGCCGGCCTGGGGCCCCTGTGCTCGCCCACCAGCCCGAGCTGCTGTCTCCGAAGGGAAGGCCGTGACCCAGGGGAGCCCGCCTGTTGGGGGGACCCCACTCTTGCAGAGCGGCCTCCGCCCACACACTCAAGGCCCGTCCTCCCCCAGCCCCCGCTCTGCAGGTGGGGCGGGCGGGCAGCCTCTCCCACAGCCGGGAGCGGCCCGAACGCGCGGAATCAGGGCCCAGCGTGGACCCGAGTCTACCAGCCCCCGGCCCGGCACTGCCCGTGACACCCAGTTCTCTGCCTGTGCATGGGCAGGGCCGGGGCTGGGCTGGGAGGCTCTGCCCTGCACCCGGCAGACACCCTGCCTCTGGGGACCGCGGTGCCCGCGGCAGCCCTCCCAGCCCCTGCGCCGGCCGGGTCTCCGTCCTGCAGAGAGCGGCCGCTGGGGCGAGGCCCAGGCCGGCCAGGGCCCTGACAGAGGCCTCCCTACCCCTCTCCCACGGGACAAGACGCGTGCGGGGGAGCCCGGCGCGGGGCGGCAGCTGGGACAGCCAGTCAGGCGCCCACGGCAAGGGCGCGTCTCGCAGGACCGGGCCGGGCAGCCTTTTCTGTCTATTTTCCTGTAGCTCACGGCGCTGTGACGGGCACGGACTTGCACAGCCGAGAAGTATGTTTTTAAAACTAAAATTCGGTTTTTGGCAGGTGAAGACCGTGGAGAAAGCAGGCGCCGCCCGAGGCTGAGCAGGTGAGGGCACAGGTGAGGGCACAGGTGGGGGCACAGGTGGGGCCACCCCCTGCCCCTCCCCGCAGTCACCCTACTGCTGCCCTTTGGACGCAGTAAAGCAAAGCACCTGAGCATGGCGCCCCGCGCTGGGGACACCTCTGGCCGCGCTGACACCTCTGCACGTGCTGACGCAGGTGGGGGCGCCCTTCGGCCCTGTACGTGGACTGGGGGCGGCCCAGGGGCAGGAGCAGCGGCAGTGCCTGGGCGGGGCCCCGTGCGGGCGGCCGTACCTGGTTGGTCTTCTGGAAGGCTTCCAGCGCGTTCAGCCAGCCGGCCACCGGCCCCTTGTCGTCCGTGGCGCCTCTCCCGTACAGCTTCCCTGTGGCACAACCGCAGGGCTCGTCAGGTCGGGCAGCAAGCGCCCCGCCGGCGCCCCCCGCCAGCACGCACTCTACTGCCGGAGCCTCTCCACAGGACACGGGGCCTCCGCGTGGGCACCCCAGCCCGGCCCGGCGGCGGGCCAAAGTCGCTTCTGCAGTGGGCAGGGAGGCCCAACCACCGCCATCAAAAGGGGGCTCCGAGTCCCACGCCCCAGTGACTCTGCCCCCTGTTTGATAACGAGTAGCCCGCGTCTGTGTTACTTCCTTCTCGAGGACCAGCCGCGACTCCCGGGTAGCCGGCCCAGCGCCTCCAAGGCGGGGAGGGGGCGGACGCACCCGACCCTCCTCGCCGGTCAGCCCCGTCCGAGCCCTAAGCAGGCCGGAGGGACGGCAGGAGAGGAGGGGTGTCGGCCTGGCCCCGGTACCCCTCGGCCAGCCACCCCGTCCCCACTTTTCCCTCGCTTTCTGTTCTGAGTGTCCAGAGTTTCGCAAGAGCCGTCCAGGCCGCGGGAGCCCCGAGCTGTCCCCGCCCCGGGAGCGGCTTCTACCGGCAGCAAGACCTGCTGTCCCTGCGGTCCCAGCCCCTCTGGACAGCGGCCTTGCTCCGTGACAGCGACTAAGGGAGGCACAGGCGGCCCCAGGGCAAGGACTGAGGGGAGGCGGAGGGCCCCCGGCCTGTGTCGGAGCTGTCCAGGCGGTGCCAGAGCCGGTCCAGCTCCCCGAGCCCCACGCCCGCCGCGGGCACCCGCTGTCTGTCTGTCTCTCCATCTGTGCGGCGGGCCCGGCGGAGCCAGCTGATGGGCAGTGGCAGCCGAAAGCACGGCTGGCCAGGGAAGTGGGGAGCGCCGTGGAGCCCCGCTCCCGTCTGCTCCATTCGCCAAGGTCGCATGGGCAGGCGGAAGAGGGAGCAGGCCCGGGCGTCAGCAGGCCCGGCGTCAGCGGGGACAGTGGGCCGAAGCGGGCGTGGGGGGCACCCGAGTTCTGGTGCAGTGACGGAGGAGGGAGGCAGGGACGGGACAGGCCACAGGCAGAGGCGAGGACCCGGCGTGGCCCGGGCGCCCAGGCACGCTCGGCGCAGTCTGCGCCCACCGCTCGGGGACGGCTGCGGCCCGAGGCTGCACGCCCAGGGTGAAGGCCTCTCTCCTGCCAAGAGCGGACACCACAGGTGACCGGCCGGGGAGAGGCCAGCACAGAGGCCACACCCCGGTCAGAGGGCCTTCGCAGTGACAGTCTGGACTTGGCCCGGGCAAGCGGTGCACGCAGGGGTGGGGCGGGGCAGGGCGGACGAGAAGCGTGAGCGTGGAGGACAAGGCGGGGCAGGGGTCTAGGGACCCGCGGGAGCAGGCCGGGAGACCTTTCCCAGCAGCCCGTGGCAGCGGCTGAGACGCCCACGGAGGGCCCTGGAACCCGCGAGTGTCGGGGTCGGGAAGCCCACACCCAGGCCGCAGATGCCGGCCACCTGCTACGCGGAGGCGTCCAGGACCCGATTTGCAGACCAAGGAGAAACAACGTGCTCTGGACGGAGGCCAGAGATGGCCGGGGCTCCCCGGAGGGCCGAGCAGAGGCTGCTCCCGCGGGCCTACCGTCCCGCTCCACCAGCGTGAAGGGCTCGCTGTCCCAGCCGTCCTCCAGGGCCGCGGGCTGCACGTCCAGGTGCCCGTAGACGCACACGGTCTTCTTCTTCGGGTCGGAGCCCAGCTTGGCGAGCAGGATGGGCGGCAGCGGGATCTCCGAGCCGTCAGGGAGCTGCGGGTCGGGGCAGTGGTTACACGCCAGGGGCGAGGCTGCACCCCAATCCGTGCCCCCGGCCACCCCCCACGGGCTGCACCCCGATCTGTGCCCCCGGCCACCCCTCTGTGGCGCTTCGCCTGTGTTGTCCCGCCGCGTCATCCGGCAGCAAGGGTTTCCTTCTCAACGACCCAGCGCCCGAGGCCGAACCGTCTGCCCGCTACGGTCGGTCGGCCTCTAAAGGCTGCTTATTTTTTAACTTCACCCAGCGAAACACACCGTGAAGGCGGAGAGTGACACGCAACTGGCCCTGCCGTTTTCTGAAGCGCTGGACAGTCTGTACCGCCTCACAGTGGGGGGTGTGTGTGAAGCCCTGCAGGAAGGTCAGCACTATGCATGCGGGGGGCCCGGGTGCGGACACCCCAGAAGCAGGCGCTGTGCCTGCGGGGGGGACAGCGCCGCTCTTTCCTAGGTCTGGAAATGCTCAGGAAACACAGCGGGGAGCAGAACAGGCAGATGGACTGAAACACACTGCTGAGGGAGCAGCGGGAGACAGCAGAGGCCTGCTGCGCCCTGGGGGTCCCTCCCTGGCCGGGGATCGAACTCGCGCTGCAGTGGCTGCGGATGCTTCAGTGTGGCGCTCAACCCGCTGCGCCACCAGGGAGGCCCAGGAAAGTGACTTAAAGGACAACAGAATCGCAAATAAATTTCTACTCAGCACAGCATCTTTGAAATATGCTGGCGTTTTTCTAAGAGGCCGTCTGGGCCCATGGTAAGTCGTACTAAGATTCATGCTGCAAATTCCAATCTGGGTATCGCCAAGCCCTCCCCGCGTTCCAGAGCAGTCTGGCTGAGAAGCAGAACCTAGTGCTCGTGCAGGGCACTGTCAGGGGCAGTGTCTGCCCAGGGCCCACCTTCCTCCGCACAGCTCCCCGGCCCCACGGCGCGCTGCCCGCGTCCACCCGCATGTTGCTGCAGGGCTCAGGAGCCCTGCGTGTCCCTCTCCTGAGGGCCTCCGAATGCAGATCAGGCCCTTGGGGACCAGGTCTCCCATGCCCACTGGACAGTGTCCATTCACCTGGTGGCCAGGGCAGTGGCCAGCCGGACGCAGGCTGGACGTGAGGTCTCCAGCACTGGCCTTGCAGGGAGGCCCAGCACCGCAGGGCTCTAGGCCCACCTTCCCCGCAGTGCCTGTCCCTCTGCCTTGCCCACCAGGACGAGCTGGCCCTGGCCCACGAGCAGGACACAGACCCCCAGGCCGCCCCCACGCTCCACGTGCACGTGCCCGCCCGCCTCCTCCGCTTCCCGAAAGGACGGGGCCCAGGAGGGCAGGTGGGCACGCCCCAGGAACGGCATCTCCGCAGGCCTCCGACACGCGCTGTCTGCTGACCGCGGAGAGCACGGAGGTGACGCAACCCGAAATGCGGAACTTGCGTCGGCCCCTCAGGAGCTGCTCTCAAGCGCTGCACTGAAACGTCTGAAGCGGAGGGAGGCGGCTGTGACCAGACAGCTGGAGGACACGCGCGCCGGGGTCTGGACACACAAGCCGAGCGAGCCCCGAAGCGAAGGACAGGAAGAGACCCGGTTCGTCCTCCCTGGCGGGGACGGCACAGGACACAGGAACACAACCCTGTCCAGTCCCACGGCTGCTGTTGGGACTCCCCAGAAAACAGCGCTGGCCGGTGGTGCGGGGCCTGCTGCTTCCCCTCTTTGCCGGGGCCTGCGGTGGTGGGCTGGGTGCGGAGCCCCTGCCCAGGCCGGCTTTGGTTTATGCAAAGGAAGGAAAGCTCGGCCCCCACCTCAAACCCCAGGCTGGGGGTCTAAGAATGCTCAAGTATGGCCCTCCCTGGGGGCGCAGCAGGGTGAGCGCAGCACTGTGAAGCATCCGCGGCACAGCAGCGCGAGTTTGATCCCCAGCCAGGGAGGGACCCCCAGGGCGCAGCAAACCTCTCCTGCCTCCCGCTGCTCCCCTCAGCAGTGTGTTTCAGTAGGTTCACCTGTTCTGCTCCCCGCTCTGTCTCTGGTGGGTCCTCTCACCTCCCGTGCCTCTGGCCTGTGCCCCAGCTCTTGTGTGCATACATAAATAAATCTTTTAAAAAAAAAAAAAGAACCACAAGGACCAGGACTCGTACCTTCTGCTTCCCGATGTCCACCAGCTCCACCGAGCCGCCCAGCTTCTGGATGTCCCCAGCTGCCACCTCCATCATCCTCCTGATCTCGCCACGCTTCTCCGGCCACGCGGACACGCTCTGGATGGCCACCCATTCTGCAAGCTTCTGTTTGCGGAGAAGCAAAAAAGGGTTCAGACCAGGCGCTCCTGGAGAGAGAGCATGTTCCCAGGTGCTGGCTTCGGGCCTCCGGCCCGTGGTGACCACACTCTGAAGGTGACATGCGTCCAGGGAGAACGCCGCACGCCTGCGTCTGCTTGAGGCTTTACATTCTGTCTGTGCTCAGCCTGCCCGAGAGCGGGAGACAAAGACGTCAGCAGGGGTCTCTCTGGCCACTAAGTATGAGCTGAGGGTAGGATGAAAAGCTCCATAAACACATTTCTGTCTGAACCTCACAAAATCAGAACGAAAAGAGACAGAAAACATCCGATGCAGCCCTGGTCCGACTTGGCTCATTATCCTCCCGAGTGCGGTCCGCTCTCCAGAGTGTAACTGTGAGGATGAGGACGCCTGTGTCGCAAGGCACTTTAAAGCCTGGTTCGTTAAGGCAGCTTCGAGGAACAGGTTAACAATTAACAACGCCACCTAATCATGTAAGACGTGCTAAATAAATGCGAGTAGCTCTTTAAAAAGCTTTACCACTAGAAATTGTAGCTGGAGAGTAAACAAAAGTCTCCAAACAGCTTCTTTATTTCTAGAAACATATTAAGACTTTTCCAGTGAAAGCCAAACGTGTAGCTCATACCCCGTGATGAGAAGGCAGGGGACACCGCTAGACTCCCCTGCGTCATTTCTTTCAGTCACCGTTCCTCTTGTGTGGCGAGAACACCCCCTTTGCAACTTGTAGGGACTTGGTACAGCGTGCTCCCTGTGGGCCCACCTGGGGCTGCACCCCGAGAACGACTCCATCTTCCACCTGCAGGCGGGCACCCCGAGGCCGCATCTCCCCACCGCCCCCCACCGCAGCCAGCTCCTTTCGCCCCGCACCTCCCGCGACGTGGCCCGCCTCACATCCCACGCAGGAGTGAGCTCACTCGTTTTGTCAGTGTTGTCTTTCTCTGCCTAGACGGTATTTCTCAGTCTGGAGTCAAACATCAGCTTCTCGAAAGTGTCTGTGCCCCACAGACCAAAGCGAACTGCTCCCTCACCTTAACGTAGCGATCCTGGTTCTCGTCCACGTACTTGAAGAGGGCGGCGAGGGCCGACATGGTTCCAGCAGAAGCAGAGCTGGGTCTGGGAGCAGGGAGCAGAGTGCAGGAAGGGCTGGGAGGGCCTCAGCTTATAAAGGGCGCTCCACCCACCCAGCCAGGCCTGCAGGAAGTGACTCGGGTTCAGACTGCCCTGTGGGTGGATCTCCCCCCCACCCCTACCCTGCCCTGTGGGTGGATCTCCCTCCCACCCCACCCCCTCTCCCTTTTTTTTGAATGAAAGTGTGCACAAATTGCATGTAAAAGGCAGGCCTGACTGAGCTGCAGACAATCTGATGCAAACTTAGCGGGGGACTTCCCCTACACTGACACATCAGCAGGAAAACTCTTGATTTAGCTTTTTGCTCCTAAGCCTCCAGGAGCTTTTGCTGGCTACTGCCACCGCAGAGGAGGGGGCCGCTCTAGGGGTCTCGGCCACAAGCCCCACACCCCAAACACTGCCGGTAGGAGGACAGGGTCTGGGTCCAGCACAAGCCCAGGCGAGGCCGCAAGCAGCAGCTCCCAGCCGCCCCAGCGCACTTCTCGCTCCAGTCTCCGCTCTGCTGCACAGCGCAGGGACCGGCTCCTGTGACTGGTCACGAGACAGAGGGGACCGGCCCGCCCTTCCTCCACCAAGTGCAGCTCCGGCAAGGGGCGCCTTCGAGCGCGAACAGCCCTGAGAGGCCGGGGACTCTGGGTTCCTTGGAAACCTTGTTTAGAACTCTGGCTACTGTGGAGGCCCAGGGGTGCTGTGCACCCACATAACTTACTTAAGAGCTACTGTCTTCGCCTGGCCCAAGAGTCCACCTGATTCCTGAGCAGAGGGGGGTCGACCCTGCGGGGAGTCTGCAGGGCTTCCTTTCCGGAAAAGGTCCTGCCCCCCCCTCCACCCTGGCCACACCCTCCTGAGCCCACGTGATTTCAGCGGCTCTTATCTGCCAAACCTTCATTCACCCAGCACCAAAAAACACCTGTGGTCCAGACCGTCCATTCCGAGAATTCCAGCCTGCCAGCTAAATTAACCCATAACTTTCCAGCTAAGGTGGTGCAGAGACTAAGTGTGCAAGCTGCACCTCTCACCTGGGAGCGAAGGGTTGCTCCAGGGCTGAGCAACTGTTCCTCTCAGCCAGGAATCCTGCCCAGTCTCCCCCCAACTCACAGCTCCGGGTATTCCTGGCTGCACCTCCCTGGCCCCCTCCCCCAGCCATCAGCACCAAAGCCATAAACTGGACACAGTGACATCCATGAACTGAGTGTCCATGTGCTGGGCCAGAGGCAGCGAAAGCAAATCCGACCTGTCACAAGTGCCAGTCTCACTCCTGTCGGAGTAACAGCTGCCAGTGAGACTGATGAGGGTGAGGGGAGGGGTTCTGGTAGCACCTGGACTCCCCTGCAAATGTCTACAGGTGAACCTCCTAGTTCTTCAGGTCCCCGTCCTTGCCCCTCATGAGCTGAAGGTGTAGACACTGAATCGGGGCTGCCAAGAACCCGCTGAAGTGGGTGGGGATCTCCAACATGCACGATCTAGAGGGGCACAGCGCTGTAGAGCCATCTCTGGAGGCTTCCCCTGCAGGCCTAGGGCCAGGCGGCGCTTCAGTAAGGGTCACGGCCCGCAAGGGAGTCTTGAATGCCCTCCTGGCAGAGGGGGTGGGTGGCGGAGCTGCCTGAGGGTCAAGGGTCAGCTCCACTTTACAGGTGACAAAAAGCCAGGCTGAGGTCCTGGGACCTGCATCACAGCGGCAGAAAGCCACTTCCCAGTGAAAGACGCTGGGAGGCTAGGGCCCCCTGACCCGTCCCCCAGGCCCCAAGACCTCCGCTGTGGGTCCCCGATCTCGGGGTCGATCTCGGGGCCATGACCCGGCGGGCCGCCCAGCAACAGAAGCCGGAAGCTCCGCAAGGGCTCTGACGGAGAACGGTGCCGCCTCCGTGGCCTGGCAGATGGGGGTGCGCCGGCCGGTCCCCGCCCAGCGCCCCGCACCCGCGCGGCCCCCTTCGGCCCGGGCCCTGCTGTCCACTCCGACTGGGCCTTCCGCGCGCCACCGCCTCGGAGCCTGCGGTCCGCCCGCCCTCGGCCGCGGCGGCCCCACGGCGCCCGCCCGGAGCCCGCACTCGCGGCCATGGCACCGCGCGCACCGGCCTGCCGCGCCGCCGCCCGCCAGGCCCAGCCCGGCCCGCGCCCGAGGCCGCTTACCCGCCCGGCCGCCGCGCTGGTGCCGCGCCGACCACGTGTCCTGGCCACGCCCCCGGCGCGGCGCGCCCACCAATCCCGGGCCCGGCCCTCGGCGGCGTCGCCCCGCCCCGCCGCCCCGCCCCGCCCCCGCCGCCCCGCCCCGCCCCCGCCGCCCCGCTCCGCGGTGGCTGCGCTGGCCTCGGCTGGGAACCGGCTGGGCCTCCCGAAAGGTGGTCACCGGTCTGGAGACAGCGGCCCCGGCGTGGTCCTGGCGTCGGGAAGTCACACGCTTTGCTCCGCTTGGACAAGGCCGGGCCTCTGCTGTGCGCCCCGAGGTCCGAACCCCAAACTCTCATCGGTGCTCTGAACCCCTGGACTCGGGTCCCGGCAGCCTCCTGGGCGCTGCTGTCACACGCAGTTCGGCTCTGGCACCTTATTTGCAAGGTTTTCACATCACCATTACCAAGAGGAGCTATTTACTACTGGAGAAGCCCCCACATCTAGGATTAAAGGGAGGCGCCCCACCTTTGCTTAATGGGTGCTGCTGGGTGTTATCTCGGCCTTACAACAGCAGGGTGGGGGCTCCTTTAGAGCACTCCCCGCAGAATCGGCCAATTGTGCCCCTTCCGCATTCGCTAAGGGTTTTCTTGTAATACTCCTTTAATGATTGCAAAGGATGCAACTTCCCTCAAACGTTTAGTTAATATTTTAATATAAAACGTCCCCCACTTCACTTCTACACGGTTTGTTTTCCCTTGGAGTTTCTATCCATCCACATCTCCAGCAGAGTTTTGTCAGGTGTGACTCACCAGTTCTTGGTACTGGCTGGTGAGTCCACATACTTCTGCAGCAGAATATGGATAAAGACCCTTAACCAGGAAGTTCCAAGTGTTAATTTTCTTTTGGCTTATATTTGAATTACAATTGCTGGTAGCTCATGGCCAGAAGTCACTTAACTATATCTTTTTTTTTTTTTCTAAGATTTATTTATTTATGCGTACAAGCACTGGGGTACAGGCCAGAGGTGTGGGGGGTGAGAGGATTCACCACAGAGAGCGGGGAGCAGAACAGGCAGA
>JAGFMF010012294.1:2432352-2443732 GCA_019455555.1 Galemys pyrenaicus
CCCTCCCTGGCCGGCAGCAGGGATCGAACTCGTGCTGCAGTGGCTGCGGTTTGCTTCATAGTGTGTTGCTTAACCCACTGCACCACCAGGGAGGCCCCACTTAACTATATCATGTGGTGTAATCGGCGTGAGGCTGGGCAGCCATGGTGAAGGGTTCACCAGGGCAGAGAGGAGAAAAGGTGAATTTACTGAAATTCCCTGCAGGGGAGTGGGGGCGCAGGGTGGGAGAAGTCTGCAGGAAGACAGCCTCTGTTACACTGCTTCCGGGGGCTTGCAAACTTGGGGGCCAGCTTGCACTAGCCGCCTGCAGGATGTGTGGTCTCGGGAGCTGGACCGGTTAGTTTGGTCAGGGTGGTGGGCCTTAGGGCTGGTTTCCATGGCAACCTTATCACTTTCCTTATCACTTCAGGCCTCTCAAACCTGCCTGCTGGGTGAGGAGAGGAGCCTTAGTTTTTAAACTTATTAAATGATCCCCCACTTATTATATCATTTGTAAAGAAGTTCTATTTCATTTTCTAAAAGATTTTTATTTTTTTATGCATGCAAGAATTGGGGTATAGGCCAGAGGTTGGAGCGTGGGAGAACTCACCAGAGACAGAGCAGGGAGCAGAACATGCAGATGGACTGAAACACGCTGCTGAGGGGAGCAGTGGGGAGGCAGGAGAGGTCTGCTGCGCCCTGTGGGTCCCCCATCCCTGGCCAGGGATTGAACTTTTACTGCAGTGGCTGGTGATAGCCCTGAGACTTTTAACCCCTGTGCCACCAAGGAGGCCCTGTAAAGAAGTTTTAGGTGTTAAAAGAAAAAAAGTAATTGGAAATTTATCCTTGAGTCATAGCGATAAGATAGGCTTTTACAAAACTAGTTCAGGCATCTATAGATTCTTATGGAACAAGATGGGGGTCAGTGAAGAATATAAGTGGTGCGGAATAGAATCCATAGGACAGAACCTAAGTCCATACAAAATTGTATGGGTGCCGATGGTGTTAATAAGTGGACAAAGGAGCCGCTGGTAAACAAGGAGGAAGCTTGGGTCCAAGTAAGAGTAAATAACATGCATCTGCAGCTCCTAATAATTGTTAGGGGAAAAAAAAAATCTATGGACATATTCCTCCTATGAATCTGAAAAAAAATTAACATAGGACGTTTTTACTTGGAAATTTAATGTTGTCAGGTGAATTTTCTATTTCCTACCCCTTGAAATATCTACAATGTGCACCTGCTGGACATCCTGGATTAAGACGGCACCCTTTGATTACATAGGTGGTCCCTGGGGCCTCCCTGGTGACGCAGCGGGTTGAGCGCCACACTGTGAAGCGTCCACAGGATTGCAGTGCAAGTTTGACTCCTGGCCAGGGAGGGGACCCACAGGGTGCAGCAGACCTCTCCTGCCTCACTCACTACTTCCCTCAGCAGTGTGTTTCAGTCTATCTGCCTGTTCTGCTCCCAGCTCTGTCTCTGGTGAATCCGCTCACCTCCCACGCCTCTGGCCTGTACCCCAGCTCTTGTGTGCATAAATCAATCAATTAAAAAATAACAAAACAACAACAACAAAAACAAAAGGTCCCTGGCTATGATGGAGGATAAGAACAGAGAAAACCTAAAGGAGGCGTCACAAGACTAAACAGTGAGGAGGTGGGGTAGAGGCATAAACAGGACTGTAAACCCAGCTACAGAAATCAAGATTCCAGGTGCCAGTGCTTATCACAGGGCTTGAGATCCAAGCAGGTATCAGAAGCTTTAGGGCGTGTCGGGGAACAGACCTGAGGATCAGGACACGGAGCTTGCACTGGAATCTGGTCTCTCCCTGGCTCTGCAGTTATGCAGAACCAGAAAGAATCTAGGCACTCACAAACAGGAGCCCCTCCCTACCCAAAGAGGATAAAAGCTAACGCTGCCCCTACAAAGGCTCAGCTCTTTCTGCCCGCATGCATCTGTGCAAGTGTCCTTTACTCTCCTGTCCCTTTCTCTAAAACACCTGCTCTTTGAATCCAGCTTATATCTCTGCCTCGTGGAGATACTTGCCGGGGAACTCACTGCATGTAGCTAAAGGGGCGCTCTGGTGAAACCTTTCCCAGAGTGGACCCAAATCTGACTCCAAATAAATGACATCCGCTCCGTCAGCCCTTCGGGTCTCTAGGGGCTTACAGCCTCAGCCCTTAGGAGCATGCCTGGCCCACTCGTCCTGGTCTGTGCAGCCGCATGACCGCTAAGGGCCGGGTGCATCACAGACAGACACTGGCTCACAGACAGTTATGGGGGCTGAAGGCCACGGCTAAGGAACCGGCAGGCTCGGGTCTGCAGCAGAGACCAGCCCTGTGTCCTCCCCGTGTTCTTGCAGGCTAGAAGGCACCTCAGCTCTTGGGGCCCTGTTAAGAGGGCAGGAATCCTGTCCATGGCACGCCACCTTGTGACTTACTCAGCCCAAAGACCCCCTCCTGCCATCACCACTTTGGAGATTGATGTCAGCACAGGCATTGAGGGGACACAGACACTTGGTCTGCAGCCCTGTAAGAGTGTTACCAAGCCGCGTCAAGGAGAGCCAGAAGGCAGGAAGACAGCAGGGCCGGATCCCAGGTCTGTCCGTCCTTGGAGGGAGTCTGCGTGGAGTCGGCGTCTCTAGGGCTCCTTTGAAAGTCCTGGGACCCCGGGTCTAGGTCTGAGGACACTGCCCGCCCGCCCCAGGATAAAGCTGAGAACGCGAGGGAGGCTTGAGCTTCCAGCAGGTGGCACTCGAACCCCGCCCACTGGCTCTGCAGCCGCAAGTGTGATCTTAGCGGGAGTGAGCGAGCTTCTCTTCCACTCCGCTGAATTTTAGAGCAAGGACGCTCGGATAAAGAGGCGAGTGGACAGGTGACCGGAGCTTGAGAACCAGAAACATGTTCTGAGAAAGAGATATACACATTTAAAAGTCGGCGTGGGCCATGCAGTGCTGGTGAAGCATTAGGTCAAGCCCGGTCACCAGGACGTCCTGTTCCCAGCACAGAATCCTGGAGCTGTCTCAGAACCCCAGGCAGCGGCCAGCCAGGCCTAACCACACAGAGAGGGAGCAGCACGACTGGTGTGAGAAGCCCAGATGCAGACAGACAGCGGGAGGCCACAGGAGACATGGCGCCCAGCGGGATGGCCCAAGGACCACGGTCAGCGTTTGGGGCAGAGGCCTCGCTGGATCCCGGGAGCCTGGAGCTGCCCTCTGGGTCTCCCCCTCGCCCTGCTGGCATCATGTGGTTCAAATGTGGATGGCAGGAATGCAGCTTGGGGTGCGGCAGTGTGAGGCCCGCCTCTCAGACATGTCCTCGGCAGGAAGGGCTAGAACAGGCCAGGGGGCTTCAGGGCCAGGGAGGTGCTGAGACAGGGGTCTGTGGGGCCAGGGGGCTATGGGGCCAGGGGGCTGAGGGGCCAGGGGTCTGCGGGGCCAGGGGGCTACAGGGCCAGGAACTCTCTGTGGTTCTGTACAGGGCAGGGACAGGGGCACCTCAGAACCCCCAAACCTGCCCTCTTTAAATGGGTTTTACCATTTGCTGCATTAAGACAAACCTATTAGGCCTTGAATGGAGAGGAACTTGAATACGATTTATAAACAATACAGAAAAGACAAAGAGTGTAGCTGCTAAGTTAAGCATCCAAAGTTACCACCCCCTCGAGGGTAAAAGTTTAGTTAAGTAGGAATGGCCTAAAGCAAGGTTTGAAAGCTTGCACAACTTTAAAGCACTTTTTGGTAGAGACTTACAGAAAAGGGTTAGTTGGACAAATTTGGGAGGAAAAGACAAAATTAAAATTAAGATAAAAGTGGCCATTATTAAAAGTGGCCATTATAAAAGTAGACCCCACGGGTCTCTCACCTGCATCGGTTTTTTTTTTTTAAAGATTTATTTATGCATACAAGCACTGGGGTACAGGCCAGAGGTATGTGGGTGAGAGGATTCACCACAGAGAACGGGGAGCAGAACAGGCAGATCAACAGAAGTACACTGCTGAGGGGAGCAGCGGGTACAGCAGGAGAGGTCTGCTGCACCATGTGGGTCCCCTCCACTCGTGCTACAGTGGCTGTGGTTTGCTTCATAGTGCGTTGCTTAACCCACTGCACCACCAGGGAGGCCCTCTCACCTGCATCTGTTTTAAGTAGTCTAGGACTAAAAGCGAGCGCGGTTTTTCTTTTACATATCTCTCTGCTGCTCCCCGTGCCTCCTCCAGTTCTCCTCGCTCCTCTCCATCCTGCCTCCTTCCTTCTCAGTCTCCTCTCCAGCATCTTAGCCCTGCTCAGCTCCCCCCTACTTAGGGTGGGGCAGGGATCCTGGAACTCCCCTTTTCTTGGGAACCCCCCCGTTACAGTTCCACTCACACATTTGCCCCTCCTATGGCATTCACTTGTGTAAAAGCTGTCACCCTTCATCTTTTGGTCGATTGCACACTGTCCAACTGATTTTGGAGCTTGGCAGCGAATGATGTGAATTGCGATGTGTCTTTTCTACACCGGCAGGTTATCAGGACTTCCCCGTGAGCTGGTACGAGGCTGCTGGGCTGAATCCTTGTACGGCAGTGGAAAATGCCACCGTCCACGTCTCCTCACTGTTGCAAGTAGACCATGGCTTAAGGTTTATTAACCAAGAAAAAGCTTTATAATGTTTCGGCCTGCAGCCTCACGCTCCATCTTGTGCTGCTTATTTACCACGGATCCAAACACTAAGTTTAATTAAAAACACAACATGTGTAACTTCCTTAAGATTTCAAGGGGATAAAACACAAGAGCACATGTGTGCTCGGTAAGAATTATCCCCACTTACCAGTAACTCAGATTTCTGCCAACACATCTCGAGTGCTCTGCACTCGGGTTCCAGAACCTTCCCTGCCCCTGCCTCTCAGCCGGTGCTGTTTATTTTCATGCAGGTGAAGACTGTTATGGGTCAGGGGTTCAGTCTTTTCTGGTCAACCGACTCCTTTTTCCCCTCATTCAAGCAGAGAAATGCGTATTTGTGGATTTTAAAATATTCATTGTTTACCTTTCCTCAGCAATTTGAAGCTATTTTCCCAACTCAGTTTTCCTGTGAGAGGGAGAAAGGCCCTATCCTGTTTCAGAATATAAACAGCTTAAAACCCCTTGAATAAGCAAAAGGAAATTGAAACCAGCTAATGTTGCAACAAATAGCCAGTTCTGTGTGTCTGAGGTGATAGCCATCTGACCCCCGGCGGGGATGGAGGGGCTGGGGCCAATCTCGGGGTGACTGTGTTTCTGGGCAAACCTGCAGCTCCAGATGGAAAGCCGCATGTCCCCCCTGGGCACAGCAGGGTAACCACATGCAGAGAAACGCTCAGTTCGTGGTGGCATCTCCTTGGAGCTCATAGGCACCTGAGTGTTCCAAGGAAGGTTTCAAAACGGTGTCGGCTTAGCAGAGTTATCTGCCGCTGCTTTAGGCCCACAGACTGCCTCCGCTGGACCCCCCTGCCCCAGCACTGGCCGCTCACGTGAGCCGAAGGCCGTCAAAAGTAGCCCAGCACCGATGCGCGCCTGACGCCCGCATAGCTGTGTTCCCCTCACACTCAACGCCCACACATCCATGTACACCTCACACTAGACAGCCGCATATCCGTGTACCCCTCACCCTCGACGCCCGCATATCTGTGTACTCTTCACACATGACGTCCGCATATCTGTGTACCCCTCACACGTGACACCCACATACCCATGTACCCCTCACACGTGACACCCACATACCCATGTACACCTCACACTCAACACCTACATATCTGTGTGCCCTTCACACGTGATGCCCGCATATCCGTGTACCCCTCACACCTGACACCTTCATATCTGTGTACCCCTCACATGTGATGCCCACATATCCGTGTACCCCTCACATGTGACTCCCACATATCCATGTACACCTCACACTCGACACCCACATATCCATGTACCCCTCACACTCGACACCTTCATATCCATGTACCCCTCACATGTGACGCCCGCATATCTGTGTACCCTTCGCATGTGACGCCCGCATATCCGCATACCCCTCACCCTCGACCCCGCATGTCCGTGTACACGCAGCCTCACACTCGACACTGCTCTTTACAAAGCGGTTCACTTACAGTGTGGCGCCAGCAGGGCACGGAGCAGGTTCTCGATGATTCCAAGCTCATGGGTCACAGAGGCGGCCTGGAGGCCCTGGTGGTTTTTCCAGCTTATTTCTTTATAGCAGAGGCAACAGGTACACGGCAGGCAGGGCACCGGGAGGCGGGCAGGCTCCTAGTCCCTGGCAAATCTCCCTCTCTCTAGGCTCTCTGGCCTCTGCTCCTCTTCTCGCACTCTCTCCTTTGCTGCTGGCGTCCCCGTGACGCGCCCTTAGACGCCCGTGTCTCAGCCCAGGTGCGCCCACCTGCGCACGCCCACACCCTCCTGGAGGCACCGCCCTCAGGCGCGCCTGCAGGACGCAGGTGTCCACCGTCACACCGATAGCAGCAAACGGTGCTGCGGACGCCAGGAACGCACCGTCTCCGGTGAAACAGGGCGGCCGAGGGGCTGTAGCACCCAGAGGACAGTGCCCGCTGGAGGACGGACGGTCACACACGCACAAGACCCTCGGGCTCAGGGAACAGTGAGGTGCCTTTATCAGACGGCACACGAGTTTCTAAGGCTGCACGTGTGCGGCTCCTTCACCCCGAGAGCGTCCAGAAGCCCCAAACGGTTTGGTGCGGACGTCCCCGCAGGCCCGGGCTGGCTCTCCTCCCAGGCGGTGCAGAGGCAGGCGGCAGGCAGGAGTGGCCAGCCGGGCCTCCGGGAGGTTCTTCGTCTTCTCTTCTTTCTTCGGAGCTCAGCTGCCGCCTGCTGCTTCCTTCTCCTTTCGTCCTCAGCCGGGAACGGCGTGAGAGAGCAACAGAGCCCCTTCTCCCCTCGGAGGCCCAGGGCAGCGTCCATGAGCCCCAAGCTGGCCCCACCCTGCCGTGCCTCCTCTTCCCGGCTCCCCCACCCACAAGCCTGGTGTAGCGGCAGGAAGGGTGGCACAGAACCAAGGTTCGGGATGGTTCTGGGCAGACAGGTCAGGGAAGGGAGTCTTGGAGCCCTTGGTGGCTTTTCATGCTTTTATCAGCAGAGGTGGCATCAGGTACATGGCAGGCAGGGGTGCCGGGGGGCCGGGAGGCTGGCAGACCTCCCAGCCACGGGCGCATCTTACCCTCTTGGCTGCTTTCTTCTCTCTCTGCTGCTGCTGCTCCTTCGTCCTGTTGGTTCTGTTGGTCGGTCCGGTCCTCGCAGTTCTGGCGTCCTCATGATGCCACCCATTTATGCCCGTGTCCCAAATCAGGTGCGCCCACTTGCACATGCCCACTCTGGAATGCTCGCAGCACCGCAGGTGTCCATCATCAGTAGTGGGAGGGTGGAAATACCTGATCAACCTTTACCCTACACCCGGCTGGTCCCTTTCAACCCTGGGGCTGATTGGACCATTCACCAACCAGCCCCTGGTTCACGCCTGATGGGTCCGTTCTGTGGCCAAGTCCACGCGCCTCTCGCTGCCTGCAGCTGGGGGAGCCATGGTCCTGGAGCCAGCCTGGGGGGCCCAGGGGCTGCAGAGCTGGGGTGGCGTGGGGGGGACCCACCACCACCCTCCATCACTGGGGGGCAGTGTCTGCAGCCTGAGCTGCGGGGGGCTGCTGGTGGTGGGCTGTGGGGTGCCCACTCCCCGCTGCCGCCTGCACTGCCTGCAAGCAGCTTCTGGGCCGGGTGCTGGAGCCCAGGGTGGGGTGTGGAGGTAGATGTCTCCTCTTCCACTATCGCTGCTACTTCTAAACAGCATCGTCCAGGAGGTTCAGAAGAATGTGAAGGATTAGAAAGCTCAGAAAGGAAGACACCAAACCACAGTTGTTTGCAAACAGGGGAGGGGAGAAAACATCCCAGGTGCATCTGGGTGGGATGCGCTGGCCGGAGGCTGACCCGAGCCGAGAAAAGGACAGTTTGTAACGAGCCCTGGAGTGCAGCTGTTAAAGAGGGCCAGACTGTTCCCACTTGGAAAGAGGTTGTTTAGCACTGCCAGTGACGAGGCCGTGAGATGGCCAGTATGGCAGGAGCTTGGAGTACCCAAAGCATGATGCTGTTAAGAAACAAAACAACCATGGCCCTCCCTGGTGGCGCAATGGGTTAAACAACATACTATGAGGCAAACCGCAGCCACTGCAGCGCAAGTTCGATCCCTGGCCAGGGAGGGGACCCACATGGTGCAGCAGACCTCTCCTGCCTCCCGCTGCTCCCCTCAGCTGTGGGTTTCAGTCCACCTGCCTGTTCTGCTCCCCACTCTGTCTCTGGTGACTCCTCTCACCCCCCACACCTCTGGCCTGTACCCCAGCTCTTGTTTGCATGAATAAATAAATCTTTAAAAAAAAAAAAGAAACAAAACAGCCAGGGGAAATCTGTTTTGTGAGTGCAGCATAACAAGACACCATCACACCCTCTGGCGTAGGAAAAGGATGAAGCCGTGGGAGCCAGGGCCTGCTCTGAGGTCGCCCCCGCCTGCTCTCATCACAGCCACCCTCGCGGGACCCACCCACTCCGGGGAGCTGGAAACATAGCAACTCCCAGCCCAGAGCAGCTCAGACCAGCGTCTGGTGCTCTCGGCATCACAGCGGAGACAGCAGTGATGGGAAGGGGCATGTGAGGCTTCGGCCCAGCTCGGCCAGTCTCGCCACTACACTGCAGGCCGGGAGAGAAGGAGGATGAGAGCATTTGGCAGAAGGAGTGAGGGAATAAGGGAAAAAATGACATGATAGATTGAGAACTTGGCAGTGTGGCTGGAAAGGAAGCACGGTGCCGGAGGCAGGCTGGAAGTGAGGAATTAAGTGGAGAGGTGTTAATTGGTCTGTGGATGACAGGCAACTTTTATTTGGCCAGTATTTCTTGGTTACTTGTATTGACTGGCATTGGTTCTATGAGATTTTCTTCCTGGGTAATCCTGGACCTTGGCAACTGGGCAAAATGTAGCTTTTGTAATTCTTCGTTTAAACATTGTCGATATAGGTAAGTTGCTATCAGACTAGCCGGGATCTATGCTTGAACTCTGGATTTCAGAGAGGTGACCAGGCGTTATCAGAAGGCTGTTTCATCATTGCTTGATATTTTTCTTGACTAAATATCATCTTTCTAGCAGAGCTCAGGTGTTTGAACATCCATGTCCTTAGCAGCGGTATTCACAGTAGCAGGAGGTGGACAAGTGAATGGGATACACGGAATGTGGCTCATTGAGAGTGGAATAATACTCAGTTGTCAAAAAGATGTACGTTCTGACACCTGCTACAACATGGATGGAGCTTACAGACATGCCAGTGAAATGCTTTCCCATGAATGAGGAGTCAGGTGGCTTTTGAAAGTGGAATGTGAAATGAGTGTTGCTAGAGGCTGGGGAGCAGAGGAATAGGAGTCAGTTGAGGGGGTGTGGAGCTTTGGCTCAGAAGGAGACGTTCTGGAGATGGAGGGTGGTGCTGGAGGCACAGCAGTGCGAATGTAGCAAAGGCCACTGAGTTGTACAGTGAAAAATGGTTCCAATGATAAATTTTGAATCTTGTATATTTTACCACAAAACCATCTCCTAATAGAGGATTATATGTCTTTCAGATACTTCTTTTTTCCAAAGATTTATTTATTTACGCACACAAGAACTGGGGTGCAGGCCAGAGTCACAGGAGGTGAGAGGATCCACCAGAGACAGTGCGGGGAGCAGAACAGGCAGATGGACTGAAACACACTGCCGAGGGGAGCAGCGGCAGGCAGGAGAGGTCTGCTGCGCCCTGGGGGTCCCACCCTGGCCGGGGATCGAACTCGTGCTGCTGTGTCGTGGACGCTTCAAGGTGCGGTGCTGAATCCGCCGCACCACCAGGGAGTTCCTGTTCCTTCATCTTGTCCCTTTATCCACCACAACAGTCTCCTCCTCCCAGGGCTCGGAGAGCTGCGGTTTGGGGTGGGGAGCGCGGCTGCTGGCCTGGCTTCTCCCGACTGCCCCACCCCTGCAGGGAGAGCCTGACTCAGAGCGCTCGGCGTTCCCAGGACACTGACTGGGCCAAGAGGCGGCAGCCAAGGCCCGTGTGTCGGCCCACCAGAGCTGAGGGCCTTTCCCATCCGCAGGTGAAGAGCAGCCTCTGTGGGCCCGAGTCCATCGGGTGAGCGGCTCGGCTGCCCACTGCTTTGGGCTTGCTGGGCCGCGGCCGCTCATTTGCCCAAAGGGACATTGCCAAAAGGAGGGGGAGTGGGCACCGAAGGAGGGTTGGAGCATGGGACGGGGGTAGGGTGCTGGGGGAGTGGGGTGCCAGAGGGGGAGTGAGGTGCTGGAGGGGGAGTGGGGTGCTGGAGGAGGGTGTGGTGACAGAGGGGGAGTGGGGTGCAGGAGCAGGGCTGGCACATGCATCTACTCCCATCTCTCCCTGGGTGAGGGAAAGCCCACAAACAGCTGTGTTTAGTTGCAAATAGTAGGCTACTAACTGGTTAGAGGCTCCAAAAGTTTTGTGCCAAACAACGCGGTGGCGTGTGGGTGGCTGGGAGCCCCGAGGCCGCCGAGCCAGGCACCCTCTGTAAGGAACTCTGTGACTCATGTTGTGAGGATTTCCGGCCAAGCTCAGGAAGCACCAAATGCGCCGGCCAACAGCCCTGCAGAGGCCGCGCGGACTGATTCTGGCTGTGACGCATCCGCGCTGTGCAGGGAGCCATGTTGCACGCCTGCGGCTTTTCTGTCGGGGGAGCTTACGAACATGGGGTCCTGAGAGCAGGGACGAGCGTGAGCCCCACGAAGCTGGCCCTGCAGCACCCCAAAGAGGCAGTGCTGAGCTTTCCTGGGCATCAGCTGCCCTGGCCAGTGCACGACTGGCCGGCGCCCCTTACCTCCCTGCTGTCAGCCCGCGGTGCCCCAGAGCGGGGCGCGCAGGCTCAGCCCAAAGTGTGCTCTGGCAGGAAGAGGCCGACTGCAGGCAGGGAGGAAGGGCACGCGACTGGTAGAAGCGCTCCTGCCGGTGAAGCGCGCCGACAACTCTTAGGGAACCCTCGAAGCACAGGCGACACCCCTGCACCCACCACCAGTATCACAGGTGGGGCAAGGACGGCCAAGACAGTGCTGGCGAGTGGCACGACACTTAGGAGAACACCTCGGCAGTGCCTGAGAAAGCTTAATGTGCACTGGGCCTGAAAACCCAGGAACTGCGCTTCCAGAACTCAGGGGAAGCAAAGACAGGTGGACATAGAGACGTGGACATAGAGACAGACGTGGACATAAAGACGTGGACATAAAGACGAGGACATAAAGACATGGACTTAAAGACGTGGACATAAAGACGTGGACATAAAGACGTGGACATAAAGATGAGGACATAGAGACGTGGACATAAAGACGTGGACATAAAGACGAGGACATA
>JAGFMF010012294.1:2443898-2506511 GCA_019455555.1 Galemys pyrenaicus
TAAAGACGTGGACATAAAGACGAGGACATAAAGACATGGACTTAAAGACGTGGACATAAAGACGTGGACATAAAGACGTGGACATAAAGATGAGGACATAGAGACGTGGACATAAAGACGTGGACATAAAGACGAGGACATAAAGACGACATAAAGACATGGACTTAAAGACGTGGACATAAAGACGAGGACATAAAGACATGGACTTAAAGACGTGGACATAAAGACGAGGACATAAAGACATGGACTTAAAGACGTGGACATAAAGACGTGGACATAAAGACGTGGACATAAAGATGAGGACATAGAGACGTGGACATAAAGACGTGGACATAAAGACGAGGACATAAAGACGACATAAAGACGTGGACTTAAAGACGAACATAAAGACGAGGACATAAAGACGTGGACATAAAGACGTGGACATAAAGACGAGGACATAAAGACGTGGACATGCATGTCCACAGCGGTGCTGCCCAGAGCAGCCCCAAAGTGGCCCTGGCCCGCGCAGCCGTCGGCACTCCTGGGTAAGGGAGCCGATCCCTGCAGGGCACGTGGCTTGGGTCACGGATGGCACCCCGCGGATGGGCCTCAGAGACACGAAGCCACTGCCGCGAAGACGTGAGAAGCAGACGCTTGTGCTGTGCATCCATCTGCGTGAGATGCGCGGAGCAAAGCCATCTGTAGGCACAGCCAGGGTTGCTGGGGCTGGGGGCCGGGGGACTGGGGCCTCAGCAGATGGGCAGAGGGGCCCTGTCGAGGGTGACAGACGTGTCCCCTGCAGAGGGCAGTGACGCACAGCTTCGCCAGTTCACCCCAGATCATCGACTGCGTCCCCAAAGACGTGGACGCCGATGTCCACAGCAGCACTGTCCAATGCACGTCGTAGATCTCAAACAGGGTGCAGAGCGTGCGGCCGGCAACTGCGGCTTCCTCCTCGCGGGCAGGAGCTGGGCCTGGAATTTCTGGGCGGATGGTGAGTCTCAGGCCCTGGATGGTGACGAGGATAAGGGAGAAGGAGGATATAAACCCGTGGCCTGGGCCACACCCTCCAGGGCACACCCTCCCTCCCCCCCACCCCCGCTCACATCCTGTGGGCCCCCTTTGGCTATCTGGAGGGCAGATTTCCTGGGGGTCCAGCGACCTGCCCGCCTCGGCACTGGTCACAGCACAACTGTCTCCTGGAGGGAGAACAGAGAGGAGCCGAGACCGCATCTCCTCTGCAGGGAACTCCAAGTTGTGAAGGCTCTTCGGGTGACCCAACCCAAAGAGGGCTGCAGCCCCGAGGCACTCACCCCTACATCTGAATGCCCAAGGAGTGGGGGCCTCCCTGGTGGCACAAGGGGTCAAGGTGCAGCACTATAAATCTATCAGCAGCCACTGCAATGTGAGTTCAATCCTCGGCCAAGTAGGGACCCACAGGGCGCAGCAGACCTCTCCTGCCTCCCGCTGCTCCCCGCAGCAATGGATTTCAGCAGATCTGCCAGCTCTGCTCTCCACTGTCTCTGGGGACTCCTGCACCCCCCCCAACATCTGACCTGTACCCCAGCTCTTGTATGCGAGAGTGGCGCTGACGGGAAGCGTGGACGAGTGAATGAGCGAGCATAGCCCTGGCACGTTACGCACTGTTACCGAAGAATGAACAAGCTGGAGGTCACGGGAGAGGCAGCAACAGCTTGCAAATTGGTTCAGGATGGCGAAGGGCTCGCCGGCCTCAGATGTGGGCGTGTCACAGCTGCAGACCAGAAGTTCGCGTCCAGAGCTTGACATCCACCTCCCGCCAGCGAGTCATCTCCTCACGTAGCAGCGCCTTTCCATTGCACAAGCAACGTGAGCTCGTTTAAATAAAGGCAGAAAACTGACATGTGGGAAGAGAATGAGATCACCTGCCAATCTTTCACCTAGAGATAACGCCACACACGTCTCGATGTCTCTTTCCAGAATTACACAATGTTTCCAGAAGTCTGCACAAGAACTTATGCTTGAAAAAAGAAACTTAAAAGGAACGTAAGGTTTGGGGACTTGTTTCACTGCACAGGGAGAGTTCACGAGCGTCTGTGCTGGCCGCAGATCCCTCCATGTCACAGAGACCACCCACCTGACCTCGGCCACCGGGCACGTGTGCGGGGTGACCAAGAAGTGGGGAGCCGAGATGAGGTCCTAGGGAACCACCATGTTGCAAAGGACACCCTGACGTTTGTGAGGGTCCTTCAAGAATTCTCAATTCTGGGCCTTCCTGGTGGCGCAGTGGGTTAAGCAACGCACTGTGAAGCAAACCACAGCCAGTGCAGCGAGAGTTCGATCCCTGCGGCCGGCCAAGGAAGTGACCCACATGGCATGGCAGACCTCTCCTGCCTTGCCTGCTGTTGCCCTTGGCAGTGTGTTTCTGTAGATCTGCCTGTTCTGCTCCCCACTCTGTCTCTGGTGACTCCTCTCATCCCCCACACCTCTGGCCTGTACCCCAGTTCTTGTATGCATAAATAAATCTAAAAAAAAAAAAACAATTCTCAATTCTTCCAAATTAGTGTGAAACAGAGAGCCTCTTAAGCTGCATGATTTTCAGGAAAATCGCTAAATAAGCCACACTTTTCTTAAAGCTCCTTTTCCTCACCCGGAACCCTGTGTTCTAGCTGTATAGGGCCTCCAGAGGCACCTGGAATTCCCACCCAGCCTTGCCCCAGTATAGGTAATAACTCCCTTATTCACCACGCAAAAGTCTCATTTAAGGTAGGGCTGGCCCCGGGCCTCCCTGGGAGCACAGCGGGGGTGAGCACCGCACTGTGAAGTATCCGCAGCCGCTGCAGCGTGAGTTCGATCCCGGGCCAGGGAGAGACCCACATGGCGCAGCAGACCTCTCCTGCCTCCTGCTGCTCCCCTCAGCATGTGTTTCAGTCCATCTGCCTGTTCTGCTCCCCACTCTGTCTCTGGTGAATCTTCTCACCCCTCACACCTCTGGCTTGTACCCCAGTTCTTGTATGCATAAATAGTCTTTAAAAAAAATCAAAAAAATAAAATAGGGCTGATCTTAATTAAGACACAGCATGGCAGTCATTTTGGGAAACAATCTGGGTTTACCTAAAAAACTAAAAATGGAAATACTGAGTGACCCAGGCTGCTACTGCTGGAAATACTCAGCTGGAAACCTTGGATCTTGCACGCTCTTGCAACACTGCTTCCAAGGAACGGGGAGACCAGCGCCCAGAGAGAATCGCTGGGACAGAGCCTCCAGGCCCAGGGGAGCACTAGTCCGTCACGGGGAGGTGAAATAGCGCCACGGACAGCGCAATGCAAGGATCGGAGGCAACCACGTGGAGACAGGAAGCTCGAGCCCAGCACTAGGGTGGCTTCGTGGGTGTGACATCAGGAAATAGGGTGAACGACTGACAGAGTCAAGAAGACCCTTTCAACGGGTCAAAGAGGGCATAAGAGGAGGGAGAAAGGACAGAGGCAATTTGAGTAACTGGATAAAGGAAAACCCAAATGACAAAGGTGTTGCTAACCTTCCCAAGGGCTGGGGCGTGCTGGGCATGCTGGGCGTGCTGGGCGTGCTGGGTGTGCTGGGGCACGCTGGGGGGAGGCTTTTTTGAGTGTGCGGACTGGGGTCTGGATGTCCCTTGTTTTCTTCCGACTTCCCCTTCCTCCCCTACCCCCCACAGGCATCAGAGATGTGTCCCCATTTCTGGGTTTGCAGGCCTAGCTGGGGGCAGACGGCCACCCGTGCCCAGCAGAGCTCAGCGTGGCTGTGGCGTTGAGAGCGGCTGGAAGCTGATGAGCGTCTGGCCGAAGGGACAGTTCGTGCCGTGGGAGTGGCACGTGGAGACCTGGTACTCTCACTTCTAGAAGGGGCCACGCCAACACTGCAGTGGGAATCAGAGCATCATGCCCAGACGCAGGCGGGTGTGTCCTGGCACCCTGCTAACAGCTGGCTGGGAGATGCACGTCCATCAGTACTCCCTGGCAGGTGGCTGGGGGGGATGAGCTGACAGTGACTCCATCAGTCGGTGCAAAGTAGCAACATAGTTATCGTTGCTGCCGAAGTCCTTTGAGCAAGAAAAATATTTTCATAGGCTTCCAGGGAGGTAGCAGAATTGAGCACTAATGAGTATTTGTGTAGAATAATCGAGTCAGAACTATAGAATTTTGGGCCCTCCCTGGTGGCACAGGGGTTAAGCACAGAACTATGAAGTATCCACAGCCACTGCAGCACGAGTTGATCCCCGGGCAGGGGGGGAACCCACATGGCGCAGCAGACCTCTCCTGCCTCCCCACTGCTCCCCTCAGCAGTGTGTTTCAGTGGATCTGCCTGTTCTGCTCCTCGCTCTGTCTCTGGTGAATCCTCTCACCTCCCCTGACTCTGGCCTGTACCCCAGCTCTTGCATGCATAAATAAATCAATCTTAAAGAAAGCACTTTCTCAGGAAAAATTCCACAGGGCGCTCAGATTTTCTGATGTCCCAGAGGAAATGCAGAACACACGTGCCACTCCTCAGCAGGTAGCTAAGGCCTCCTTGTACCGGGAAGCAGAGGGGCTGTGGCCTTCTAATACCAGACAGCCCTTACGCACACGTAGCTGCAGTCCAGGGGAAGAACGAAGAGCACGCTCTTTTACAGACACCCCAACTCGTGAGTCCCTGGCCACTCTCCTGGCCTATTCCCTGGGCCCCCCCGAAGTCTCCCCCGGGGGGCTCCTCTGGCTCTTTAACGTGGGGTGCTTTTCCTGGCTCCCCACGCTTCTCCTGCAGGGCCGCTCCACGGCCATCACCCCAGCTCCTCCCAGACAAAGGAACGTGCCCGTGAACTTGGGTGTGAACGCAGGGTAGGTGGGCTGACTCATTTCTGGCATTATGACGTCAGTGTTCACGGTCTGGGTAAGGAACAGGGTAAGCATTCTTGGATCCCATACCCCTTTAGAACAGAGTCAGAGCTTATTCAAGCCGACTTGATGTGACGCGGGCACCGGGCCAGGCTGTGCCCCACGCGCCCCCACCCTTAATCCTGACCCCGGGCCCCCAGCAGCCCCGAGAGGCTGCCAGTCACTCTGAGTTCCCAGCAGAACAGAGCTGGGCCTACCAGCGGGCAGGACGCGCTTGCCTGCCGGGAGATGAGACCGAACTTGTCCCCTTTGCTCTTTAAGTCAAAGCCTCACATTTTATTGTGTATGGATTGTTTGTTTTTGTTACTTCAGGGGGGGAGTTCTAGGACCAATGGAACAGCTGGGCTGCGAGGCACCTCATGCACACACCCTCAAAGTCCCTTTGGACAAGTGACCACAGGCCTCTCCTCAGGTCAGATGCTCCACACCCAAGAGAAGTGGCCAGCTGCACTAGGCGTCTGTCAGCCCCACTTCGGGCACAGGGCTCTGGGCCGCAGCCTGCAGCAGCCAGCGGGAGCTTCATCCCCAGGACTCTCTGGCCTCTGACCTCTGGCCCCGGGCTGCTGCTGCAGTAAAACTGCTGGATTCTCACAGCTCTCTCTGCGGGGTTGCAGCATTCTTTTGTTCTGCATATCTTTATAAAGTGTGTGCCTAAAGAAGTGTGATTCACGATGTCTTGTGCACATCATTTTCATTTTATTTTTTTTAAAGATTTATTTATTTATGCCCACAAGAGCTGGGGTGCAGGCTGCAGGTTCGGGGGGTGAGAGGATCCACCAGAGACAGAGTGGGGAGCAGAACAGGCAGATGGACTGAAACACACTGCTGAGGGGAGCATCGGGGAGGCAGGAGAGGTCTGCTGCGCCCTGTGGGTCCTCTCCCTAGTTGGGATCGAACTTGCGCTGCAGTGGCTGCGGAAGCCCCACAGTGCGGTGCTCACCCACTGTGCCACCAGGGAGGCTCCTGTATACATCATTTTTAAATGACAAGAGGGACACTCACTGTAAACGCTCTGCTGCTGACTTCAGGTTGCCTGAGTTTTATTCCTGGGTGTGGTGGGATAAGCTCCTTTATGTCCTCTTCAGATAAAATTCTTGGAAAGACAATCAGCTCAACCCCCAGGTAAGGGCTATGAGCCGCTCTGAGCATGCTCTGGGCTGGCCCAGATGAGAGGCCCTGGACTCCCCGCAGCCAAACTGTGCTGCACCGGGGAGGTGCTTGCCTGGGAGTTGGGGTGGGGGTGGGGAAGAACCGGTCTTACAGAATGTCGCTGCATTTCTGCAGCTGATTGAGTGAACCCCAAAACCCAAGTGTCCCTGGAAATGGGGGGAAGTGGGGTGTCCCCAAAGTGTGCCTTAGGGTGGAGCCTCTGTTCACCTGATGTTTGATCACCCCTCAAGAGGTCCAGCCTGGAAGGTGGAGCCAGGAGCTGCAGAGCAGACAGCATCTTGGAGGGCAGCACAGAACCCTCAGTGGGGCCAGCGTGATCCCCGTCAGCCGTCTCCACCCAGGACGGATGCGGTGAGACCCGGCCCCGGCTGGCGGAGGCAGAGCCAGGCCTGGGCGCCGGGCACAAACGGGCACTGAATATGCTTTTGTTGCAGGGCGGCTGTGGGGCCAGACTGGCAGTCCCAATCCCTTTTGCTTGAGAGGTGACCTGGTGGCCGCCCAGCGCCGTGGTGGGGGAGACGCCCCTGAAAAGAGCTTGTGGGTGCTGCGTGTGGCTTGTGGGTGCTGCGTGTGGTGTGGTGGGAGGCGGGAGAACCCCGCAGTCTCTGTGCATGCAACCACTGGGGCTTGGCCCAAAGCCTGCTGCCCCAGATGACAAGAAACAAGCAGAACCCCACGCAGAGACTGAGACTCAGTCAGGGATGGCTCTCTCGAGCCAGGGGTGAGCTGGCGCTTCAAAGAATGGGCTCTCACCCCCTGAAAGGACACCCACAGCATTGGCCCCTGGGGGCCAGCAGGGGGCGGGTTCAGGAGATGGCTGCCAGCAGGGGTGGGAGGGCATGTCGCCAAGTCCCAGCGGGCCCAGAAACTCACCAGGGAAGAGCGCAGCGCCCCTGAAGTTGGGGCAACTCTGAAGGGAGGTACCTCGAGAGAGACAAGGGGGTGCAGAGCTTCCACCCAGAGAGTGATGGGGCTCTAGAAGCTTGGGGTGTCTGTAGAAGCCAGAGCTGCAGCCAGCAGCGCGGCAGGCTGGGAGGAGGGGACGTGCAGTCTGCATTAAAGATGTGCTGGCAAAGGGCCCCGGGATCTAAACCGGGGGAGCCCGAGCCCACGTGACTGTTCTAGAGGGGCTCAGGTCCCCTGGGACAGGGTGCCAAAGGAGAGGAAGGAAAGTGGACAGGGGGGCGACGGGGCAGAGGGCCCCGGAGTAAGGTGTCCGGTGCAGACCCGGCAGCCTAAAGCCGACACCCCCTTCGCCACCCGGGTGCGCCCTGGCGCGCGGGAGGCGACCGGACACCCCGACACCCGCCCAGGACGCGGCTGGCTTGGCGTGCTGCGCGGGGCCTCCCCTCCCCTCGCGCCCTCTCCCGGCACCCCGCCCCTGCCAGCGGCCGAGCTGGCGGGCGCGGAGACGGAGACGGCGCGGGCGGGCTGGCCATGGCGCGGGCGGCGGGCGCGCGGGGTGGGCAGGGGCGCTGCGGGTGCGGGCGCGGATGCGGGTGCGGGCGCGGGCGGTGCGGGCGGGGCGCGCTGCTGGCCTGCGCCGCGTGGACGGCGGGCTGGGTGCTGGCGGCCGCGCTGCTGCTCCGCGCGCACCCGGGCGTGCTCTCCGCGCGCTGCACCGACGAGAGGAGCCGGCGCATCCTGGCCGCGCTGGTAGGTGCCGCTGCCTGCCCGCGCCGCGCCCCGGGCCGGGGGACCTTCCGGGGACACGGGGAGTCGGGACGCGGGCGCAGCCCGTCCCCCACGGCGGGAGGAGGGTCCCACGCGCTGGAGGGGTGCGGGCGCACACCACCCGCCTTCCCGGTGGGAACAGGAAGGCACCCACCGGGAACGGGAACGGGAAGGCACCCAACGGGGGGCACCCAGCGGGCCCTTTGTTCCAGGACAGCCTTCCTGCCCGGCTGTCCCACCACCGCCGGAGTTTGCCGGCTGCTCGAGCCTCCCTCCGGGCCGCCCCTCGGCGCGGCGTCGGGTCCCAGGCGGCGGGGGCAGGAAGGGCTCGGAATGCGGCCCTTTGCGGGCGGGCGCGGGGCTGCCATCGTGGGACCACGACCGCGCCTGCCGGTCCTCCTTCCCGTGCTCAGCAGCCCCGTGGGCGGCACCTCGCTGCCCCTGACGCAGACAGCTCGAAGGCCGCTGCCCCCCAACTCTAGCCCTCCCAGGCGCGGTCTGCAAGGCCCTAGGCAAGCACCTCCCTGGAGCCCGGCGCGCTGCGGAGGCGGCAGAGACCCAGGTGGACCCCAGTGCTGGCGGGAGGGGGTGACAGCTGCCTCAAAACCGGGGAGGAGGCGGAGGTTCCTTGGCGGGGCCGGGCAATCAGGGAGAAAAAGAAACAACCGGGCGGGCGGGCGTTTGCAGAGCTGCTGCGCTGGGCCTCGCTGCTTGCGGTGGGGTCCAAGCGGGGCTGCGTTGGGGTCCCCAGCTGATGCGCGTCAGATTTGCATAAAGGTAGGTTTCCCTCACGGGGACTCCGAGCAAGGCAGGGAAAGCAGCAGCTGCTGTTCGGTTGACTTTTTCAGTGATTATTCTGCCCTCTAACAGCGGCCTTCTAAGCACTTGGTTTGAAAAGTGATCTGTTTTCTAAGAAATCCTCAAGAAACGCATGGAAAGTTTTCTCTCCAATTGCTTACATATGGGTGCGCCTTTTGAGAGGTAGGTTTTCAAAACGTGGTAGCATAAAGGTTTAAAGGAATTTCTTTTTTTAGCTAATGAGTGAAACATAGACACTCAGACCAATCTTGTTTTCCTAATTGACGCCAGCGTGTGTCCACAGGAAGTAACCGTAGTATCGGAACACACTCACCCCTGGCTCCCTGCGTCCTTCCTTCTCATCTGTCCGTCTGTCTGTCTACCTCTCTCCTACCGTCTATCAGTCTTCCTATGGTGACACTGACATCCTAGCAAGTTTTCTTTACATCACAGAACTTACGGACTTTCTCTGACCCATCTAAAAGTTCCTTTCACCTATGATGATGGGGGGAATTGATTTACCAGCTCTAGTACATAAAAATTGATATATTTACTATAGTCAATAAAAAAAGTCCAGGATGGACTGCCCACTTACAAAATAATATAATGCTCTCTTAACTTAAAGAAGAATGGCCACCATTTTTCCTTTATTTGCCATCGGCGAAGTGGGAGAAGACCTATTAGAAATTAAATACCCTGGTGTTGTTTAAGTAACTGGTCATCCTGACTCCCCCAGCATCCCAGGCCACAAACATGGGGACTCCTTTGGTCTGACAGGGAGCTGAAGAGGTGTGCTCTGCCTGTGGAGGCACTAATAGTTCCTGTGGCAAGGAGAGCACTGGGATGACCACGTCTGTCTGTCTACTGTGTTAAGTTCATCTGATGTTTTCTCATCTGAGGTTGCTGGGAGTGTCCTTTGGATACCCCACTGGAGCTGTCATTTCTCACTCAAGCTCAGAACGTGACTCCCCCACCCTGGCCCCCTGCACTTGGCTTGCTCATGGGCCCCCTCTCCCAGTCTCCGCTTGGCTTGCTCATGGGCCCCCTCTCCCAGTCTCCGCTTGGCTTGCTCATGGGCCCCCTCTCCCAGTCCCCGCTTGGCTTGCTCATGGGCCCCCTCTCCCAGTCTCCAGGCTAGAAGCAGCGTGACCACCCCTGGCCCAGACCACCCTGGCCCCGCCCGCTGGCTGGGAAGCGGCAGGGCTGGCACTGTGGCCCCTGGCCTCTGCTGAATCGAGCCCTTGTCTCCCGCTCCTCAGCCTTTGATTCATCCTGCCTGGCTTTCCTCCCTTGCAGTAGAGCGGGCTGTTATTGTTCGGCCTGGCCTCCAGGCTCATTAGCTTTCACACTGAATACGGAGCAGGGGACACAATGGCAGCCCCACCAAAGGGAGCCCGGGCTCTGGGCGCGGGAGGGGTGCGGGCACTTGCTAGCCTGCTCAGGCCCAGCGGCCACTGTGCGTCTGGCCTAGCCGGCAGGGTCTGGGATGCAACTGAGGAGCTGGGGTCAGCTCAGCAGATGCCCCTGCCCTGCTAGCACCCTGGGGTGTCCTCTCCCTCCTTGGCCCTGGAGGAGCCAGCTGGGTTCCTTCCAAATGTGGAGCCCTGGGCCTCTGAGCTTCGGATTTTTCTAGCCAGGCAGCAGCCTCCTCTTCACACGGCCTTGGGGCACACCCTGCAGGCCTGCCTGCATGGCTTGGGGGGGGGGGGTGTGTTTCTAGGACCCACTTTTCCAGCAAATTCGGCAGGAGAGGGGGGGGTGATGTGTGGCCTGGCCTGCTCTGCAGGACCNGCCCGCATGGCTTGGGGGGGGGGGGTGTGTTTCTAGGACCCACTTTTCCAGCAAATTCGGCAGGAGAGGAGTGGGTGATGTGTGGCCTGGCCTGCTCTGCAGGACCTCAGACGCCTGCCGGGCTCAGCTCTGCATGGGAAGCCGCCTCGCAGAGCGTCTCATTCCGTCTCGGCGCCCTGCGGGCCCGGCCCCATTCTGCAGACGGCAAAACCGAGCCTGGGAGGAGAAGAGCCGCTGTGGTGGCAGGGCCGCGCTGCCCGCAGCCGAGGCCCGAGACAGTCAGTGGCTTCTCCGCAGTGAAGACCCTAAGGGACCAGGGGGACGTGGCCCTGCTGGGTACGTGTGCCTGGGTCACCACCAAAATATCCCCTCAGACTCTGTGGTTCCGAAGGCCGAAGTCCCTTTTGACTTGTTAGGTCTGACGCGACTTGATTTAGCGGCTTCCACTGGGACTCATGGTGACAGGCAGGCTTATCTTGCTCCGGGGTGACAGCGCCCAGGCCCAGGGGACCCCAGCCTCCGGCTCATGCTGGGCAGTTTTCTGAGGCTTTGACTCTTGTGTAGTGTGGGGGGGTGGGGGCGGGTGCAGGCCCGATCTGGGCCGGCTCAGGAGGTTCTGGGCACGCACTGCACCCCTGCTGCGATGCTGCTCACCTCCTACAAACTTCCTGCTCCTTAGAAACAAAGCAGAGGCACAGAAGCATGCCCAGTGTCTGGGCCTGCCCCGAACCCCAGACAGGGCCTCCGGTGAGGTGGGCAGGTTTTATGGGGGCCTGAAAACCCCGACACAGCCGGAGTGTGGCCTCAACTGCACAGGGTGTGGCCCATGTCCATGGGAGGGGCCCATCACTCTGACGGTCACTCACTTAAGAGCACTGGTCAATGCCCGGACATGCCATCACGTGGAGTTTTCTTCAGCTGACTTTTAAAGATTTTTATTTATGCACACAAGAACTGGGGGGCAGGCCAGAGGTGCATGGGTGAGAGGACTCCCCAGAGACAGAGTGGGGAGCAGAACAGGTGGATCCACTGAAGCACACTGCTGGGGGGAGCAGCGGGAGGCAGGAGAGGTCTGCTGCGCCCTGTGGGTCCCTCCCTGGCCGGGGCTCGAACTCAGGTTGCAGCGGCTGGCAATAGCTTCATAGCGCTGAGCCACCAGGGAGGCCCCCTGTTAATTTTCAACCTGATCCCTGTGGGCATCCGACACGCATGCGTGGAGGTCCAGCCAGATGCCCATCTTCAAGCCGGGAGCCAGGACCGCCTCCTGTTCAGAGAAAAGCCTGCTCTTAAAAACGGAGTTAAAGTAAAGGAGTTAAAGACTGGTCGCTGCAGCCGGATGTGCTGCTGCTGACATGGGCTTGCTGCTGGGACTCACGTGGTGGCTGCTTGTGAGCTCCTGAACTTGTCACTTGCACTTGAGTTCAGTGATTTTTAGGTGCCAGATGAACAGATCCTGCAAACTCGCCCCAATCCTGCTGGCTGGGATCCCCACGCCCAGCTGAGTTTAGATCTGCCCACCCCTGTGTCTCTGCACATAAGCTCACCTCTGACACATGTTGTAACACCCCAAAGGTTAACTTAGAGACCTGACTTGCCTGCGGCAGCTGGTGAGTCCAGCTGAGGTTCAGGGGACCCCACCCTTGCTCCCCACTGCACCCTGGCAGGGGCCAGCTGCCTGGGAGACACGTGCACCTCAATGTGCTGATCTGCAGCAAAAAAAACAGCCCAAATTAACGGTCCCCTGTACATGGATGACTCGGCCAGTGCAGCAACTGCGGCCGTTGTTCCAAACGCCTTGCAGGCCCTCCTGGAATTCGCTCCCGGGTCTGCAGAGCAGGGCTCGCGAGGATCCAACCTGACCGCAGCGCCTGCAGATTTTCAGAAAAAACTGTGCCAGGGAGGGGGTGGGTGTGCCAATTAGTGAGAGCTGGGAAGCGGGGAGGGGCCGGCCCCGGCTGCCCTCCCAAGGGAGGCTGATTGAAGATGCTTGGACAGGACGAGAGCTCCCGAGACTGCTGCCCACGCCGCGGTCCTTGGCTCTCTGGGCCCTCCGGCTTCTTGGCAACTCCTGTCCACTCCGGTCTCCACACAGGTTTTCCCTGGCTGGACCGCCCTCGCCCTCTGCCTGCCGGGCTGACCTGCATTTCATCTTTCAGAACTGAGGTCAGATGCCTCCCCCAGGCCTCGGATGAACACCCCAGGCCAGGTCTGTGCCCCCTTCATCCTCTCCTACCTCCCGAGGCTGTCCTGGGCCTCAGGGCCGGTTGTCAGCTGCTGTTTCTTACACTGCGGATGGAGGAGGCAGTAACAGAAGTGGGACCTGGAGGGCCTGACCCTCCCAAGTTCCCGCTGTGACTCCAGGCCTGGAGAGAGACCCCGGATTAAAAGTGAAAGGACTCAGGGCCTCCCTGGTAGCGCAGGGGTTGAGCGCTGCACTGTGGGGCTTCCGCAGCCACTGTAGCGCGAGTTCGACCCCCGGCCAGGGAGGAGACCCACAGGGCACAGCAGACCTCTGCTGCCTCCCCGCTGCTCCCCTCAGCAGTGTGTTTCAGTCCATCTGCCTGCTCTGCTCCCCACTCTGTCTCTGGTGACTCCTCTCACCTCCTGCGACTCTGGCCTGTACCCCGGCTCTTGTGTGCATCAATAAAATCTTAAAAGAAAAAAAGCAGAAGGCCTCAGAGGTCAGCACTTAACCAAAATGGTGTTACCGTGATGTGCCAGATGGACAGCCCTGGCGTGTTTAAAACAGGGGCGTGAGTGTCCATGACGCACCTTCATCAGACACAAAAGCACCCAGGTGAGCAGTGCGGGGTCCTGTGCACCCGGGCCAGACTCCTGCCTGCGTCTAGTCTCCACCCTTTGCACCTCTGTGCTCTGCAGGTCACGCCCCACCTCCCGCCCCATGGAAACCAGGCCCAGGAGAAGGCCTGTGCCAGGAGCTCCCCAGGAAGCCCGTTGGGTCCCTGGCTGAGCTCGTGAATGCCTCAAGCGGTCTGGGAAGCCCAGAGACCTGCTTTGAAATATGGGCCTATTTCTTCTACTATTTCTTTTAAATAAGCCTTTTTAATCCCCGCCTGGGCAGTCAGCTTGGAGGCTTGTCAAGGCCTGAGACCCCTAACCCGACAGATTAGGGGCAGGGGGCTTTGGAATCACGCGTTGTGGGGTGCAGGAAGATGACAGGGCACAGGCACTTTGTATTTTGCATGTGAGGCAGATCCAGCAATCGAACCAACTAATCATTCTGCAGCAAAGTGTATGCAAACTCCCCGAGTGGGAGGCGTAGACTGTAAACAGCCTCCTATCTCTTTGGTTCCGTTTGACTCGGCAGGAGGCCGAATGAGATGGAAAACTTGTACTTTTAAGAGCTTTAGGGTTCTGGAGCCACTCCTGTTTGCAGACGCTGGAGGGACGTTTTCTGGCTTCAAGGAGCTGTTGGGATCGCGCTGGGGTTAGCGAGGCCGACCGGCAGGGGACGGCCGAGCAGTGGACGGGGCTGCAGGCCACCTGCCTGTCCAGGGCAGCTCATGAGGCCATGCTGACAAACCCAGGCTTCCGCACCCCCTCACCTGGCCCTTCGGTGCGAGCAGGAAGGACGAGGGGGGAGCGGTCGGGGCCCCACGGCAGGTCAAGCTTTCAGGGCCGGGGCCCGGAGCCCACGCCGTGGCCCTGCCGGCCGTGTGAGGAGAGTCGTGTAAACGCGGGGGAGTGAAGGCACGGCCTGTGGCCTTGCACTCGTGTTCTGCCCAGTGGGAGCAGCTGGCCCTCTGGTCCTCGTCCTAGAAGGGAGAGGCCGAGTTTGGTGACGGGGACTCGGGGAGTCAGACAGGAGGCGCGGCCCCTCCTGAAAATGGGCCGAGTGACAGCCCCCCAGTAGCCCCCCTGCCACTGTTCCATGCAAGCCCCCAGCCCCCACAGGCCTGTCTTAGAGATGTGGTGTGTGCTGGGGGGTCCCCCATCCTTCGTGTGGCACTCACCCCACAGGCCCTGGGGTGGCAGGAAGGGCACAGAGCAAGTTCTCTGTGATTCCAGCAGACGGTCAAGGAAGGAGTCTCGGAGCCCTCAGTGGCTTTTTCAGTTTTTATGGCATCATTATCGCAGAGGCGACCAGGTCCACGGCAGGCAGGGGGCGGGGGGGGCCGGGAGGCTGGCAGGCTCCCAGCCCCCCGGCCCATCTCACGCTCTCGGCTGCTTCTTGGCTGCTTCTGCTGTTCTCTCATTCTCCGTGTTCTGCTAGCGTCCTGTTTGCTGGCGTCCTCGTGACACCGCCCTTCTACGCCCAAGTCCAAGCCCAGGTGCACCCACCTGCGCGTGCCCACTCAGGTGTGCGTGGAGGACGCAGGTGTCCATCATCACACCGATGGCAGGAGGGCAGAGAAGCCTGACACTTTCCTCTGCTCCTAGAGGCCCCTACTTGGGGCTCCTGGAGAACCCCCCAGCCCCCGCAACTTCTGGGGTCTACTCATGGACCTGCTCCTGGTACCCTCTCCAGCCCTGCTCACACGGCCAGCTCCCGTGTCCTGAGTTCCCCTGGATGCCTGCCCTCGCAGGCCTCGCCGCCCGGTCAGAGTAGTCTCCAGGCTCAGGCTTGCCAGGGGTCGTGGTCTGCGGTCGTGGCCGGGCTGTCACTGGACCATCACCACGTGGTCAGGGCGTCAGCACAGTGCTGTGAGGGTGGGCGTCGAGGTTAGCAGGTGGGGCCTCCTGGGAGGCTCCAGAGAGCTCCCCAGAAGTTCTTGGGTGGCGCGGGACCTGGGGGTGACCCTAATGCGTGGCCAGAGCAGCCTTGCACTGAACCCCACTGCACAAAGCCCGGCCCCAGCTGCACGGCGTGGCTGCATGGTGAGCATGGTTCCAGCTCCCGCATTTCCCATCTGCAGCGGCAGGAAGGCGGCACTGGGCAGGTTCGGGATGGTTCTGGGCAGATGGGGGTAAAGGAAGGAGTCTTGGAGCCCTGGGTGGCTTTTCATGCTTTTATTGATCTCTACATCAGAGGTGGCTCTCTGGAGCCTCCCAGGAGGCCCCACCTGCTGACCTCGACGCCCACCCTCACAGCACTGTGCTGACGCCCTGACCACGTGGTGACGGTCCAGTGACAGCCTGGCCATGACCGCAGACCACGACCCCCGGCAAGCCCAAGCCCGGAGACTTCTCCGGAGACTTCTTGGCAGGCAGGGGTGCCGGGGGGCCGGGAGGCTGGCAGGCGCATCTCACCCTCTCGGCTGCTGTGCTGCTGCTCGTTGATCTGTACTGATGGTCAGTCCTGTTGGTCCTGGCGTCCTCATGACGCCGCCCATTCAAGCCCGTGTCCAACTCAGGTGCGCCCACCTGCGCATGCCCACCTGGAATGCTCGCAGCACCGCAGGTGTCCATCATCACAGTGGTGGGAGGGTGGAAGACCTGATCTCTCTAACCCTACACCATCTGAGCCTGCCCCGGTCCGGTGAGGGGTACACAGAGGCGCTGCCCACGGTGGGCTCGCACTGGCCAGGCCCCTCAGGACTCTGTCCCTCCCTTGCAGTGCCGGGACTACCGCGGAGGGGTGCTCGTGGGTGAGCTGTGCGAGGACCTGTGCGTGGCGGGGACGCTGCAGTACCGGCGCTGCCTCTACTCCGAGAGGGGCAAGAAGGTGCTGCAGGCCGACTGGCGTGGCCGGCCCGTGGTCCTCAAGTCCAAGGAGGAGGCCTTCTCCAGCTTCCAGCCCCTCGGCCTGCTGGAGGCCGAGGCCGAGGGGGACGGCGACCAGGAGCTCCCGGAGGCCGAGCTGCTCCTGCTGCTGGCCGGGGAGGTCCGGAACGCCCTGGGCCTGGAGCTGGCCAACGGCAGCCTGGGGCCGCTGTGGCCGGCGGGGCGGTGGGGCCGGCGGCGGCGGGGCCAGCTGGCCAGCCTGTGGGCCCTGGTCCAGCAGGAGGAGTTCGTGCTGTTCAGCCTGCTGCAGGGCCTGAGCCGCCACGCCCTGCCCGTGCTGGGCTCCTGCGGCCACTTCTACGCTGTGGAGTACCTGGCAGCCGGCAGCCCCCAGCACCGGGCCCTCTTCCCCCTGGACCAGGCCGCGGGCACCCCCCGGGGAGGCCGGGGCCAGGCCAAGGCCGTCAGCGACATGGCCCTGAGCTTCCTGGACCTGGTGAGGCACTTCGACCACGACTTCTCCCACCGCCTGCACCTGTGTGACGTCAAGCCCGAGAACTTCGCCATCAGGAGCGACCTCACGGTGAGTGCGGGCCGTGGGGGCGCGGCTGGGCCCTGGGGGCAGCCAGCGAGGCCTGTGACGGCTGCTGCCGTGCCCCTGACCCCTGGCTGGGCGCCAGCCTGTCCACCGCTCCCTTTCAGGTGTCCATGTTGCCCCCGCGCCGAGAACCGGGCCACGGCCGGGCAGGTGGCCGCTCAGGCCGCATCCTGCGCGCCTCTCGAGGCCGGCTCTGGCTCCCTGAGGACCGGCCGTGTCGCTCTGGTTCTAGGTGGTGGCTATTGACGTGGACATGGCCTTCTTTGAGCCTAAAATGAGGGAACTTCTTGAGCAGAACTGCACGGGAGACGAAGACTGCAACTTCTTCGACTGTTTTTCCAAGTGCGACTTGCGCGTCAACAGGTGTGGGGCCGAGCGCGCCAACAGCAACCTGCAGGTGCGTGGGCAGGCGGGGGCGCGCGGGGCGGGGCATCCCGCGGTCCTCTGCCCTCGGCTGTACCCCCCTGGTGTGGCCCGGGCCCACTGCTCCGTGCCCTCTGGCCTCCAGGTGCTGGGCCAGCACAGGTGGGGATCAAGCTCTTCACATCTGCCCCTTGGGCTTGTGGTCAGGTGACCCCCGGGGTCTAGTGGGCGGAGCTCCCACAAAGTCATTTATGGGACTCCACCGCCAGCTGTGGGGCTGGTTAGTCCTCTCTGGGTCTTGTTCTACACCCCGCCCCACCCAGATCCATCAGAGAAACACTGGCAGGGCCGGCGCTCCAGGAGAGCCCCGAGGAGAGGGTGGTGTGGGGTGCAAGGCTGGGGCCGGACCACGAGCCTCCATCGGGGACTCCTGGGTTCAAATCGTGTAGTTAGGGTGACCCGGTGCAGGTTTCCCGGCAGGGGACAGCGGCCCTGCAGTGCGCTCAGATGGGGCGCTCAGGTGGGGCGCGAGGGGCTGAGCCAGGTGATGTTTGGGGTAGGGGCGGGGCTCCCTGAGGCGCTCGCTTTCCCATCTCCAGCCTAACCCAGTCCCGGGTCAGCTCCCTTAGCGATTCCGAGCTCCCTTTAACGTCCTCAGACAGGCGAGGCCGGTGACTGGGTGCAGCTGGTAACCAGCACTTAGATCTCAGCACCTGAGCTTGCTGCTGCCCCCGCACCATGGGGATCAGGCCAGGTGAGAGCCTGCTGGGGAACCCAGCCGAGGTGGCCTGGGGCTCCTGCCAGCCTCTTCGTTTCTCACGAACCCACAGCCTGGGTGAGGCTGCAGTAGAATTACTGTCACTCTGCTGAGATGGGGGCAGTGCTGGCCCCGGGGCACCGGTCACTGTGACCTCATTCCCAAGTGGGACACCAGCCCCTGCCCTTTGCAGTACAGTAAGAGGCTTAGTTTGCTGTCCTTGATGTGTACAGAGTTCTTGCAGATCCATTAAGAGTCCAGGACACATACCCAAAGGGGCAAGATAAGACTATGTAACAAATATCTAAAAGAGAAAATCCAGACTGGCCAAAGAACCTGGAAAGTTACTTAATTTTCTTGATCAAAGACATGAAAATTAAAATACAATAATAATAATTTTTCATGTATGACGCTTGGGAATAGTTCTTAAAATTCTATTAATTAATGGGTGAGGTTTTAGGAACAGAAACTCATGTAATTGTAAAAAAAATCTCATTTTGTAATTTCGACATCTCTCTGGGGCACACTCTAGCACAGCAGTTCCATTTGCTCACAAGTCTCAGTATTTTCTTTGACTAAAGTCCTAAAAATGAAATCATACTTTAAAAAAAAAAACAATATGAGAGAAAGTGAGAAAAAGTGAAGCTTACTCTAAGTGAGAAAATGGCAGGTTACAAATCACTCTTCACTCTGAATCCGTTTTGGTTAAATAGCATGTGAAGGAAGACACGAATGAGAAAATGTCAAAAGCAACTACTTGTGGAAGATGGAATTACAGATACTTTTTGTTTTCTTCTTTTCTGTAGTTTATCAGCTTTCTATAGTGTCTCTTTGTTTTTTCCGTAATGAATAGTGCTGGACACAGGGGAGATGGTCACACCAAATGATCAGATTAACTCATTTCCCCTCCCACTGACCCAAATTCCAGATGGTTCCAACATTCACACATAAAACACAGAACCCTCAATGTAGCAGAAACAAACTGGAGAATTGAAAACCTCCCAGAGTAAGGCAGGGCTTTCTCAGTGGAGAGTGGAGCTCAGAGGCCAGGGAGAGGAACAACTGACAGATTTAATTAACATTTAAAAAACCACATGGCAAAACTGAAACAAGACAAAATTACAAAACCCACAGCAAAATTGACAGTTAAGTGAGAGAATTGGCAAAATGTTTGCAACTGCTCTTGCAGAATATGCTCTCATATAAAGGGTGAGCGGGCCCTTCTCCCAACTTGAGGTTCAGAGTGTCTCCTGATTATCCTTGGCCCCTCAGAGCTGTTTCTCCACGGTTACCCCACTTCTCTGAGGCAGCATCTGGAGACTGGTCCTTAGGGGTTGGGGGGGCCGTGCTCCCCCTCCTCTGCCCTCAATAAGGGGCAGCTCTGCAGAATCATCCCAGCCCCAGAAGTCCAGTTCCCCCTCGGTTCCCAAAACACCTGTCAACACACACCTGCATGCAAACCTCCACCACAGAGTCTGCTCCCCGAGAGCCAACCCAAGCAAGGGACCGATGTCCTTAAGATATAAAGAACATCTACAAAGAAATAGGCAAAAGCCGCACAACCTTATGGAAATGCCAGCAAACTTGTCAAATTGGCCACTCGCTGGAAAGGAAGAGCCGATCATTTCTACCTGATCAGTCATAACACACATGCAAATGAGGCCATTTTCACCCACCACTGAGCAGAGACAACAGATAAGGTGTGTATTGGCCAGGGCACGGGGAACAGATACTCTGTGTGCTGCTGTTGGGGTTGGCAATATTAAAACTAAAATTCACATACCCCTTGACCCAGAAATTCCATGTCTAGAAATGTCACATGCACAAAATGAAAATGACCTCTGTGCCAGCTCTTCATCACAGCGTGGCTCCTGACGCAGCAGACTGAACAACCGACATTTCTAGCAGTAGGCAACTGCTTATTAAGTAATTCATGGTGCATCACTCATGTGAGATGCAAAGTTGAAAGCAAATAATCCCTTGTAAGAACTGATCTGGAGGCTCTCCGTGGCAGAGGGCGGGGGAAGCTCCGGGACAGGGTGGCGGGACACTACTGTCCTCACATGGGTCAGCTGTGTCCAGAAGGACATTCCAGGAGGAGATCGCTGCTTTCAGAGCCGGGAGCCGAGTATTCAGCCGGTTGTGCAAGGGAGACTAAGATTGCAGTCTCTCCTTGGGACCATTTCAAATGTTTGCTCTTGAAATGTGCTCTCTGTTCAGAAAACAGCCAATAGATTGTTGTTTGTAAAGACGCCTCACACTGCAGGGATGGGTGCATGGCAGTTAAAGTGACTTGTGCTCCCCGAAAGAGTAGCTCTGTAAGATCCAGGTATAAGAGGGGTAACATGTGGGTGTAACATTAGGTCTGATACACAAGGACAAAGGACTGTTAATTACGCAGCTCTCTGACCAGTGGCCCCACACGGAGGAAGTTACAAAAGCTGTAAAACAAGGGTGTTTAAACTGAGGGTTTAAAGAGCTTGTCAGTGGCCCTGACTTTCATACCCTATTACAATTAAGGCTGTGGGATTGGGGCTTGTTTTTTACTTTGGTTCTTAAGGTAAAACACTTCCAAGCTCTTTTTTTTAGGATTCACTCATTTTTGCATACACGCGCTGGGGTACAGGCCAGAGGTGCAGGGGGTGAGTCACTAGAGACAGAGCGGGGAGTAGAATAAGCAGATCTCCTGAAACCCACTGCTGAGGGGAGCAGCGGGGAGGCAGGAGAGGTCTGCTGCACCCTGTGGGTCCCTCCCTGGCTGGCGGCAGGGATCGAACTCATGCTGCAGTGGCTGCAGATGCTTCATAGTGGGGCGCTCAACCTGCTGCACCATCAGGGAGGCCCCAACGCTTCAAAGCTCTTGCAGGGCCTCCGGCCGTAGACCTGTGTTACACTGTGGTCTCAAGCGCGGCTGTGTTCACAGCACCTCCTCACCGCCTGCCACCTGACAGCTCCTGGCAGGTTGTCACAGCTCCCGTAACCAACCTGCAGTCCAGAAAGCGCCACCCCCGCTGACTCGTGCCCTCCGGGCTCTGGGTGCAGCCGCTGGGACCTTGGACCTGCAAGGGCCTGCTCCTCACATGGCAGCTGCCGCCTGCGGCTTCTACCTCGGCGGTGCCAGGAAGGGGCACAGAGCAGGCTCTCTGTTTCCGGCAGACGCAGACGGGTCAGGGAGGAGGCCTGGAGCCCTCAGGGGCTTTTTCAAGCTTTTATTGCACCATTATATATCAGAGGCGACCTGGCCCACGGCAGGTGGGGGGGCCGGGATGCCCCTGGCCCATCTCACTCTCTCAGCTGCTTTGCTGCTGCTTCTGCCTCTGTCTCTCCCCTGTGCTTCTGCTCTTCTGCTCTGCTTGTCTCTTGCTCTGCTGGCGTCCTCGTGACGCCACCCTTATACGCCCGGGTCTCAGCCCAGGTGCGCCCACCTGCGCATGCCCACTCAGGCGCGCGTGCAGGACGCGGGTGTCCACCATCACACCAGTGGCGGGAGGGTGGAGAAGCCTGGTCACTTTTCTCTGACCCTACACCCTTCTTCTCTGTGGAAATGCTCCGGATGTTTGAGGGGTCACCAGGACTTCCCGGGGCGGGGTGTCCCCTGCAGGGCAGAGGACCGGCGTGGGGAAGCCATTGTGTTGGCTACGGCCACAGTCTTGGGAGGCTCCGAAGGCCAGCTGCTGCCCCAGCAACCCCTCGCTCTCCTCCTCTCAGGTCATCTGTGACAAAATCTTCCGACACTGGTTCTCCTCGGCCCCCCGGAGCCCGGGCATCTCCTTCCTGCTGCAGCGGCGGCTGCGGGAGGCGGTGCTGGAGTGCGCAGACCCGGGGGTCCCCGCTGGGAGCACCCAGGGAGCCACCCCCAGCGTGTTCCGGAAGCTGCAGCGCCTCCTCCAGGCCACGCTGAGGGAGCTGCAGGCGGCAGAGAAGTAGCCGCTGCGGGGATGGACACCCCAGGCGTGGCCTTGCACCGTGGGCTTGGGAAAGAGGAGATGTCCACTATGCAAATGAGTGACCGCTTGGACGTGTGGGGGCCTGGCAGTAGAAGTGGCTGGACGCTGCTTCTGTCCCCAGCCAGCTGCCCTGAGGGCATCTCCCCCGCCCCCCATTTGCCTCCGCCATCCTGGCTTCGTTTGTCTTGTTTGAAATCCTGCCCTGACCTCTGACCTGTCACCCTGTAAAAAAGATGTGGGGGGGTTCAGAGAGGCTTGCCTTGGAGGCCTCGGCCAGCAAAGACCACCGATGTTGACGTGCGGTTGGTCCCCCGGGCACCACGCTGCCCTGGCCTCCCGGTCTCCCCGCAAACTGTTAGCACATTTACAAAGCGCTCTCGTGTGTGCATGAACATAGGTGAGTGTGTGTGCCTGTGCGTGTGCACAGGTGAGGTGTGACCACAGGTGTGCAAGCGGGGGGTGGGCCGGGCAAGTGTGCAGCTCCTGTGCTCTCTGCCCCGGTAAGCGAGCGAGCGAGTATTGGGGTGTATGCGCTTTGGGGTGGGGACCACGTTCTCTAGTGTCCTCGCCACCAGGAGTTCCTTTTCTCTCGGAATTAAATGCAATAAAAACCAAACCCGTGTCTTCTGGGCTGTTCGTGGCGTTGGGGAGCCATGTGAGGACGCCAGAGCACGGTCCGTCTTGAGGGGCCCATCCACTTTATGGGCTGTTTGGGGTATGCTCTTGGCATAGCACCCCTCGTGGGGAGCAGGGATTTGGGGGCTGCGTTGTGTCCCCTGGAGACTTAAGCACAACAGCACAAGGTGGGCAAGGGCCCAGCAGGAGGAGGCCGCACTGTGGGTCCCGTGGACGGAGCAGGCACCTGCCGGCACTGGGGCCCGGGGAGAGGTGCTCCTCGGGGTGGGGGTGGGGGAGGGGCGGGGGGACCTAGCGCAGCATTTCTGGAAGAGACAAATGTCAGGGGCCGGCCTTGTGGTCACTCCCTGGACGGGCAGTGGGGGCAGCCGGGCACCCACCCCAGCCGGAACTCGCTTCTGCTTGTGTCAGAGGCAGCGGGCACCCACCCGCCACCCCAGCCCCCCTCTCAGAAGCCCCCCGAGCGGCTGGAGGAGGAGGTGCCACGTGGTTCTCCAACCATACAAGACAACTCATCTCAAGCTGTGAAAAGTCCCAGTTGACACAGCAGCCAGGTGATGGCTGCTCGCCTGGCCCTGGCCGGTCCGGATAAGGGGCCAGCTCAGTGTTGGGGGCTTTCTCCAGGCCGTGTACCAGAGCTGCAGCTCGGCCGGTCAGGGCACGTGGGAGGCAGGGGTCTCAGACCCCCCACTCTGGGGTCTGCGGGCCCCGAGCACAGTGGCAGAAAGGTCCTGCTGCTCCCGTCTCCACCGCTTGGGGCCGGATGCCATAGGGGCCTCCTCGAGTCATGGGGGCCCCTACTCTGCACCCTCATTCTGTCCTGGGAAGGAAAGCCCCACGCAGACACTGTGGCAGAAGTGAATGCCAGCTGGACTCCGGGGCGGCGGCCTCGGACAAGTGGATGTGAAAGGAGAGGAACTGGCTTTGTCTGCTGGGCACCCCATGGTGGGGTCTCGGGGTCTCGGGCTATAGGGCCGTGGGAGCTGGGGGCAGGCGGGGCTGTGGGGCGGCCCTCGGGCACTTGGGTCCTGGCTGGTGAGGGCCTCGGGTCTGCGTCAGAGCCATTAGCCGGCAAGCCTGGCCACAGAAGGGAAAAGGCTCATTTTTGTTGAGAACCAAAATGGAAAGGAGCGGTTTCTGCTCCTCACGGAGACTGCGTAACCTGTCATTACCCGCGCAGCCGTGTTTTCATAGCTGAGAAGGAGCGGATCTGCTGTCCCTGGGGTCTGATCACGGCTCTCCAGCCACCGCCCACGCCTTTCCCACCCTGCTGGAGAATTCCCGTGGCTGCAGCGGCTCTGAAGCCGTCGCCGCAAGCTCGGGTTTTATTTTTATTCTTCGAATCCTAGGAAAATACTTCTACCTAATATCCTGTGCGTATCAGCATTAATGTTGTTAGTGTGGCACGCGGGATTCTTTCTTGCTTACCACGCTCTGAATGGCTACTGGGTGCTCACCGCAGGCACAGTGGACAGAGCTCTCTCAAAGATGCTGATGGGCGCTGGAAAGAGTAGGAAGTGAAGCACACACAGGCTATTCTATTTAAGATTTTATCCAAATTACAGCAAGTAATGGTTTCCGATCTCCAATCCTTCATTGGAAGTCAATTTCCACAATTTGTCTTGATAAATCAGTTATAATTATATTTCAGTGACATGGCCTTGACTTCATGCCCTGCTAGATTATAGCTGACCGGCTGCAGAGAACTGTAGGCCCAGGCCCTGGCACCCAGACATCGCCCCTCAGTTCCCATCTCACAGTAAGTAGTAAGCAGTTTGCAAGCGCAAGCAGTCCTCTGGGCTTGCCTCCTCTGGGCCCCGCCCCATCACCGTAATAGGCTGCAGCTGCCCAGCTGTCCAGAACACCCCGGAGGAACACCCAAGACAGTCACTTAAATTTCTCGAAGGGCAGCTAGTTTGGGGACTTGATTTGGAAGCTGTCTTGAAGCCTTTGGGGTTGGGGCAGTTTCTGAACAACCCCATACAGACACGCTTCTGCGTTGAGTGTGCTGACACTGCAGTTGGTGAACACACGTCTGTCTGGTTCTTCATCGGCCAGCGCTGCCAGCAGTGCTGGTCACTCGGACACCAGGCGGCGGTGGTGTCAGAAACACCGTCTTAACAGCTCTGCATCAATGCCGACGGCACCCACAGCTCTTGGCAGCGCCAGGCCGGGCCCTCGACGCTCCTTCTGGGCCGCGTCAGAAGCAGGTCTCAGCCTGGCCCCTGCAAAGCTCTTCAGATTCTCTTCTTCTCTTGGAGGCAGGAGCAGCCGTGCAGAGTGAGGGTCCCAAGCTGGCCCTTCCTTGCCGAACACCCTCTTCCGGGCCCCACACCCACAAGGACCATCCACCGCCAGCTCACGGCTCACGCCGGCGGTCTACAACCAGGCACCTCATCCACGGCCTCCTCTCTGCCTGCAGCTGGAGGAGCCACAGTGCCGGGGCCAGCCTGGGGGCCATGTTCCTCCCTGCAGCCCCGAGCATCTGCCTGCCCTGGGGCGTGAGGTGGGGGAACCGCCCCTCCCACTATCACTGCAGGGCCGTGGCTGCAGCCTGAGTCTCAGCGGGGCCGCTGGTGGTGGACAGTGAAATGTCCACTGCGCTGCCCCCTGCACTGTCCCCAAGCAGCCGCTGCTGTTGTAAAGGCTCCTGCCACTTGGGTGGCGTGGAAGTACCAGCCTCGCCCCATACTGCAAGCCACGGGGCCGGTTTCCTGTCCCCCACTAAGGGCAGGGGCCATGCACTGGGATCACTCTAACTCCCTCTGCTCCATCTTTTCGCCAAAGCTTGGTGTTCACTCAGACAGCCCCCTCAGGCACGAGACTCCGCGGCACTTAGAAGTCACCAGTTTAAAGTCGCACGCACAGGGTCTGCTTGTGCTGTGCTTGCTCCTGCGGGCGGGACGGCGTGTCTTGGGCATGACGTCGGAAGGTGCTGGCCCTCTCCGGAGCCCAGGCCAAGGACTCGAGCTCTCTGGCCCTGGACAGGTGCACCAGTGGCCCCTACAGAACCGCCTGGCCACCCAGGCGCAGGGAAGCCCCCCAGCTGGGCCCCCTCAACCCCTGCCTGCCCCATCCACTGGGTCTGAGGCTGCATTTCATCCCGAGACCCCTTTGCTCAGACTGAGCACTGCACGGCTTCGTTCTTGCTACCATTTCACCTCCCTTCTCTTTAATCACTCTGCCTTTCATCCTCCCGGTCTCCCGGCGCGCCTTTGAAGGCAGCGAGATGACACGGGTGCAGCCGAGAAGTGGTGTGATTTGGAGAAGGCTGGGACCTTCTCGAAGTGGTGTTTTTCATCAATGCCTATGCTCACCGTGCAGCCCCGGCCGCACTGCTGCTCATCTGAGATGCTGCTGCCTTCTCTGCAGGGGCTTGGCGACCACCTGCAGGTCGGCCCTCCAAACACAGTGGGGTCCTGGCACAGACACTCTGGCCGCCCCCCAGAGCTCAGAACTGAATCCCAGGAGCCGAATGGGTGGACTGTCCAGCTGCTTTCAGGGGTCCTGCCCCTGGAGTGGGAGGGGCAGTGGCTGGGGGTTTTTCAGGGTGGAGAGTGGGCCCCTCGGGCACGGGGTGCTCTTGGGCCAACCTGGCTGGGTCCGCCTGGAGCATCCTGTTCTGCTGGAGCATCCTGTCCTGCATGTGAACTTAGGAGTTTCAGCGCTAGGGGGGTAGACTCCAGGGCTGTTCAAAGATATTTTTTTCAAAATGAGTGGATCAGGAAGCTGTGGTCCATAGACACGATGGAATACTACTCAGCAGTCAAAAAGAAAAACTAGACGCATTCATAGGAATATGGATGGAACTGGAAGGGATGATGCTCAGCAAAGTAAGTTGGAAGGCAAAAGAAAAATACCAGATGGTTCTTCCCCTAGGAGGAATATAAGGGAACCAAATAAGGATCAAGGAAAGGAAAAAGGACAATAATAATAATAACAATAAAGACACAAAAACCAAAAATGAAAAGACAAGGACAGACTGGGGACACTTGGTGGGGAGGAGGCAGGGGGAGGGTTGAGGGCAGACGGGAGCACAGGGGACTGAGGTGATGGTGCACTGGTGATATGGTGATGGGGAATACATGGGGATGACAATTGATGTCAAATATATATAAATTAAAGGGGAAAAAAAAGATATTCTTTTCTATTTTTGAGGTGGGAATAGTTCAGCTCTAGCCCCTTAGCATACAGTTCAATTTTTATTAAAGAACAAAACCCTGCTTGTTTATACCTGGTGTACACATACGTGTGTACATTTAAAAGTAGTTTTATTAACACAAAACCACTAATCGTGACGATGATGGCAAGGAGGGCCTTTTACCTTGTATTTTATTCTTCTGTGGAACATCTGATTTTTGGTGATCATTTTTTTTCCAAAGTCAATATTTTTCAAAGTCAATCAAAACAATATTTATTTTCCAAAGTCAAACTTTTCCAAGCTTTCCAAGGCTCGGTTTTCAAATTTTCCCAGGGAAAATTATTTTGAATTGTTAAATTTAATAAGATTATGGGCCAAGGCCTTGGAAAAAATGCAAGTCTATAAAAATCAAGGTTATTTTTGCTGCAACCCTCAGGACGGGCCCGCTCTGAGAAGGAAGGACGCGGTTCTGTTCTCAGACTCCATCCCCGCTACCTGCAGAGCCGGGCATTGGAGGCCCCTCACGCCCGGCCGGCCGGCCCGCCCTCTGGCGCCTCCAGCTGCCACCGGGACCACAATAAGCCCCGCTCAGAACTGGAGAGGAAACTGCACTGTCTGGCCCCACAACTTGCTTCTGAAAGGCTCTCACACACGAGACGCTGTTCGTGCAAAGTGTGGGCTGGGGAATTCGACCTTGCTGATGGGCCTGCCTCTTTTTTTAAGATATTTATTTATGCACACAAGAACTGGGGTACAGGCAGGGGTGAGAGGAGTCACCAGAGACAGAGAGGGGAGCAGAACAGGCAGATGGACTGAAACACACCGCTGAGGTAAGCAGCGGGGAGACAGGAGAGGTCTGCTGCGCCATGTGGATCCCTCCCTGGCCGGGGATCAAACTCGCGCTGCAGTGGCTGCAGCTGCTTCATACTGTGGTGCTTAACCCCTTGTGCCGCCAGAGAGACCCCTGGTCCTGCCGTTTGAGTGTTTGGCCTGTTTGATTTTATGCACGACGCGTAGAACCACGTATCTAAAAACAGAGACGGGTGACCAGCTTTGTCTGTGCTCTCTCTCCTCTGTGTGGGTGCGGGCCAGTCCCTGGCTGCGGGAGGTGCTGAGGACACTGGGTCCTTGAGATGCCCGGGGTCGGGGAGGGGCGAGCAGCCGGGTGCACAACAGCCAGCAGAAGTCAGGCAGAAGCTGGGACAGAAGGGTGTTCGGCGCTAATGCTTCTTGGGGCTTCGGCCTGGCCTTCCGTCTTCCTGCTGGACGCACCTGGACCCTGTGTCTGCGCCAGCCCCAGCCGGGGCAGGCCTGGGAGCACGTTCTCCTGGAGGACGTGCAAAGAGTGTGCACAGCACATGTGTTTTGGCCATACCTTTTGTTCTTGGATGCATCTATGTTCTCTGAAGTTTCCCAGAACTGTGACCCCCCCCACCGGGGACCCCAGTAAGGGAGGCTCGGGGAGGACAGGAAGCGCCAGCTGGTAACTCGGAGTCCCACACAGGGTGGGTGAAGGACGTTCTAAGTGAGGTCCGCAGAAAAGCTCATTTTTGGGTCCGTTGGCCGAGGCCCCGGAAGACAGCTGTTCCTGCTCGGCTTCCACGGCCCGTGTGGGCTTGTAAACTGTTCTAACGTGGGGTTTGGGGGGACAGACAGGCGTGAGATCCCTGATGAAGTTGTCAAGCGTCTCTCCAGTTTAATTGAGCAGCTGAGTCTGAAGATGAAGATGGGAGGCCTGTTTGCAGCTGACAGCCAGAGGTCTCAGGAAACGGCTGGAATGTGCTAGGTTTGGAGCGTGTCTCAGCCATCCATCAACTCATCAGTGCAGCGGGCGACGGTGACCCAAGCGAGTCTCTCTCCATCTTACCATGTTTTCTTAAAAAAGAAAGAGCTTGCACAGAAATGGGAAAGAAAATACTGAGTGAGATGGTACAATTTCAGGGAAATAACATGCAGAGACTCCAGGCTATAAATGACACTGATGGTGATGTTGTTTTTGGAGTGTGTGGGTTTGGAGAGCGGCTTCTTGGGTTCAGTCTGGAAACGTCTTCCCAGAGCTCCCTGTTCGGCTGCATGTGGCACGTTCCCAGGCGAGTTTCTCCACGAGGCAGAGACGCTGGTTATTTTAAGGAGCAGGTTTGTTAGGGAAGGGGCGGGAGAGTAAAGGACACTTGCAGAGACGCCAGCGGCAGGAGGAGAGGCCCCGAGAGGGACGGGTCTGCTGAGAGAGGCCGCGTGGCTGCAGCGGCGGCCTGGAGGGAGCGGCCCCCGCTGAGGGTCCGTGCAGAGAAGCCCCGGCAGGTGCAGGTCCCGGCAGGCGGGAGGCCGCTGCGTGCAGAGGGGAGAGCTGGTGAGGAGAAGCGCCTGCCCGGGCACAGGTGGGCAGAGACGGCTGCCGGGGCAGTGCAGAGCCTGCCCTGATAGAGTCTTCTCTTTGAGAGGGGCTCACGCCTTCGTGGACAGGCTTGTTGGTTGGCTTTGAATCAACTTTGTAAAATTTAAAATGAACAAAAATTTTACAGTGGGTTCAATCTCCATAGTTGTACCCTCAGGTCTGCGCTCCAGGTACCTGCTTACATCTTTGCTTTGTGATATATGCATCAGCTGTGCCTAAGGATCTTGGTTTTCTTAAATAAATGACTGTGCAAACCCCTTCTACCCTCACCGCCTTGTGCGAGCCGGGTGCTTGGTCTTATGGCGCCTCCTTTCCAAATGCTGTTCTCATCCGCCATCAGTAGCACAGGCAGGGAGGTCTGAGGAGGAGGCTGGGGGCAGGCCGTGCAGCCTGACCCCTCCCACACCCCGGGTTCCTCTCGAAATGCAAGCTCTCCCTGCACACGTGGGAGAACAGAGACCCCAATCTTCCACCCCACCCCATTTCTCATCCTCAGTGGACCTAGGAAGCACAGTGTAAGAAGGTTTGGGCTGCAGGGGAGCAGAGGCCTAAGCCCAAGCTGGGGGATGTCACTCCTTCATAGACATCACCCCAAAAATCTGGGGCTCTGAGGGGGATGCCTGGGTCCTGCATTTGGATGTGACCTGCTGCTTCTCACTGAGCTGAACTTAAGAGCGTGAGCTTACACACGTGTGGTGCCTGCAAAGGGCACGGGGCAGGTTCTTGATGATTCTGGCAGACGGTCAAGGAGGAGGCCTGGAGTACTCAGGGGCTTTTTCAGGCTTTTATTGCATCGTTATATCAGAGGCGACCAGGTACACAGCAGGCAGGGGCCGGGGGCCAGGAGGCTGGCCGGCTCCCAGCCCCTGTGCATCTTCACTCTCTGGGTGCTCTGGCCTCTCATCTCTTGTCTCTGCCACTACTGCTGCTTTGCTCCTTCTTCTCTTGTTCTGCTGCTGGCGTCCTCGTGACACTGCCCTTCTACACCCGTGTCTAAGCCCAGGTGCGCCCACCTGCACACGCCCACTCAGACACGCATGCAGGACGCAGGTGTCCATCATCACACCAATGGCGGGAGGGCGGAGAAGCCTGACACTTTTCTCTGACCCTACAATATGTCCTTGCGTGTAAGTGTGCAAGTGTGTGTGCATGCATCTGTGCACACCCGTGGGCACCAGCTAGGGAGACTTGGAGGGGCCACCGAGAGGAGCCCTGTCCACCCAGGTCTTCTAACAGCGCAGGGCATCACTCGACAGTGAGCTCTAATGGCTGCAGGCACCCTTGGGTGCCCAAGGGCGGCTCTGCGGTGAGGGAGGGGAGCAGCCTGCGGTCTCGCTTTGCTCCCCCACTCCTCCCCTTGGACCTGCGGAGGTTGTGCTATCTGGGTAGGGGGCACTGCCCCCTCTACCTTGCCATTCCCTTCAGTTGCTGCCCCACCCTTGGGAGAGGCTTGGACTCCGTAAGGGCGGTGCAGAGGGTGGGTTGGCAGGGAGCAGGCCGCTGCCACCCTCGCTTTGCCTGGGGGAGTAACTGTAGGGTCAGAGAACAATCAGGTTTTTCCACCCTCCCACCGCTGTGATGCTGGACACCTGCGGTGATGCGAGCATTCCAGGGTGGGCATGCGCAAGTGGGTGCACCTGAGTTGGACACGGGCTTGAATGGGTGGCGTCAGGAGGACACCAGGACCAACCAACAGTACAGACCAAAGAGCAGCAGTGAAAGCGAGAGCAGCAGAGAGAGAAAGAAGCAGCCGAGAGGGTGAGATGCGCTGGGGGCTGGGAGGCCTGCCAGCCTCCCGGCCCCCCGGTACCCCTGCCTGCCATGTACCTGGCCACCTCTGCTGATAAAAGCATGAAAAGCCACCGAGGGCCCCAAGACTCTCCTTCCTTGACCCGTCTGCCCAGAACCATCCCGAACTTGCTCCGTACGCCTTCCTGCCGCTACAGTAACACAGCGCCCCAAAGCTAGGACAGAGTTCTGGGGTGGAGTCTGGGGGGCTCCAGTGGAGGAGCAACCTCAGCGGAATAATGGAAGCCACGTGTGGGGTACAAACCATGCAGCTTCTGGGTTGATGGAGGAGAGGACCCAGCTGGCCGATGGTGCCTTACGGCACCCAGGGTGTGCATGGATGGGGTGGTGTAGCAGCAGGAAAGGGGCACAGAGCAAGTTCTGGATGGTTCTAGCAGACAGGGTAAAGGAAGGAATCTTGGAGCTCTCGGTGTTTTTTACGGTTTTATTTATAAAGGTGGCCAGGTACATGGCAGGCAGGGGTGCCGGGGTGCCAGGAGGCTGGCAGGCCGCCCAGCCCCCGGTGCATCTCGCCCTCTCGGCTGCTTTGCTGCTGGCATCCTGTGACGCCGGCCTCATACGCCTGTGTCCAAACCCAGGTGCACCCACTTGCGCATGCCCACCTAGGCACATGTGCAGCACCACGAGTGTCCATCATTATACCAATGGCGGGAGGGCAGAAAAGCCTGAGATTTTCTCTGACCCTACAGGTGGGGTGTGGGCCTCCCCGCTGCCCCCCACACTGCTGGGCCGGCCTGCTGCCGTCTTTGGTCGGGGAGGTCGCAGAGAGACGGCTGCTAGCTCAGTGTCAGCTCCGTGAGTATCGATCTGAGCAAAGCACTTTTCTCGATTGCTACCCGATTTGGAAATTGAAATAGACACGAAGCCTCCTGGTTCTTGGAAGAAATAAAAGGGGATCGATGGTAGAACACGCACTGGGTACGAAGCCAAAAGCGGATGGGGGAGAAAAGCTAGGAAATAACCGAAAATGCTGGAAACAGGAAGGACTCTGAGTGGGCAGGAGCAAGCCGCGAGAAGACGGGGGTGGGGACCCCAGATGCCTGACACGGGGGGCTGGGGCCTGAGTGGGGTTCACTACCCCCGGGGGGCACTGACCTGTGTGGACAGCTCACCAGTGTGTAGCTTCCTCCATGCTACAAGTGTTACAGGGCAGGGACCCGGGCACCCCAGGACCCCCAAACCTGCCCTCAATAAGTGGGTTCTGCCATCCGCCACATGAACACAAACACAAGATGGAAACACGATTAGGGAACGACACAGCAGAAACAGTGTAGTTACTAAATCAGGCAGCCACGGCGGAGGGTGCTGTCGGGGGTCTACACAGCAGGCTCCCCCAGCTGCTAGGCAGAGTCTGTCCAAGACAGAAATGCGAGCTTCCTCCTGAGCCCCTAAGTCGCAGCTTGGGGTGCGTGGGTGTAGCGGCAGGAAGGCAGCACGGGAGCAAGGTTCGGGATGGTTCTGGGCAGACGGGTCAAGGAAGGAGAGTCTTGGAGCCCTCGGTGGCTTCTCATGCTTTTATCAGCAGAGGTGGCCAGGTACATGGCAGGCAGGGGTACCGGGGGGCCGGGAGGCTGGCAGGCCTCCCAGCCCCCAGCGCATCTCACCCTCTCGGTTGCTTTGCTGCTGCTGCTCGCGTTTGTCAGTCCTGTCGGTCCTGGCGTCCTCCTGACGCCGCCCATTCAAGCCCGTGTCCAACTCAGGGGCGCCCACTTGCGCATGCCCACCTGGAATGCTCGCAGCACTGCAGATGTCCATCATCACAGCGGTGGGAGGGTGGGAGGGCCTGATCTCTCTGACCCTACAGTGGGGCGAGGGGAACTCGCCTTTCCCCGCCCGCCCCGCGCAGCGCTCCCCCAGGTGCTGGCCGTCAGCCAGCTGGGGCTGATGGGGCGGGGGTCTCCAGCAGGTGTCTTCAAGCCGCCTGTGCGCCCCGTGCTGGTTCTGCCGTAGTCCTGGTGCAGGCTGCGGCCAGAGCCCGACCCTGGTAAACGGAGGCAGGGTCTGCTGGACGTGCGTGGAAGGGGTCTCCCCAAACTGCCCTTTACCAACCGCTCCTCGACCTGCGGTGAGGTGCTGGGGTCCCCCTTCCGCGGCAGCGGGCCCTGTAACGTGGGGACACGAACCACATCGACTTCCTGCCCCGGTCCCCTGTGGCCGTGGGGCAGATTCCACAAGCCGAGTGACTTAAGACAGCGAATGTGTCCTGTGCGCTCCGCAGAGCAGAGATGCAATAAACCTCACCTTCACTGGGGTAAGCCCGCGGTCAGCTGGACGCGCTCCCTGAGGCTGGGTCCCTCCTGGCCTTGCTGCTCCAGGTGGGCTGGCTGCTGACCAGCTGGGCGGGCCCTGCCTCTGTAGCCGCATCACCTCCTCCCACCCCAGGGCTGGCCTCCTGCCTGTGACAGTCTCTGCGTCTCAAGGTGCTCAGCCTGCCCACGTCTGCAAAGCCCTTTCTGTCCAGCTGGGAGGCCGCCAGGTTCCCGGGCTGGCGTGTCCGGGGCTCCCAAGCCAGTCTGTAGGCACCCGATGAATGATGGGTCACGTGGGCCCGGACACGGCTGTGCATGGCAAGCTGGTCCCTGAGACGTGCAGGCGGCTGCGGAGGGGCTGAGCGTGGACCGGCTGCCGTGGGGGGCGCCCGGGTCTCCAGGCCATTTGGGGTGGAGGTGGGGCTGGCGGGGGGCAGGACAGCACCTGGTGGAGGCCACCTGCTCCCACGGGGGTGTTCGAGGGACCAGCACGGGCCAGCTCTGCTCAGCTCGCCTCAGCGTGCCCTGCCAGGCTGCAGGACAGGCGTCTGAGGACAGAGGACGTGGCCTGGGGCCGTTGTTCCCTGGACTCAGCACCCCAGAGGCCAGGCCCCACCCCACTTTGTCCTTGGAACCCCAAGCCGCACCGTGTGAGGCGCAGCCAGACCCCACGACGTGACAACGCAGGGAACATCTCGCTTCACAGCTGCAGATATTAAAACGCAAACCAGCAGCTTGCAAATCACCGGCCTTTCAGCGGGTCGTGGGGGAGGCTGGACGGCGGCGTCTGTGAAAGCATCTCAGGACAATGGAGAGAGTGCCCGGCCTTAAGTAACGGCTTTGTTTTTGAAGAGAGACTTTCTTTGCCTCCACGCATTGAGTGCGAGACGCTGGCTTCGTCTCTGGCGGCAGCAGTCACTGAAGATGGAAGACTGAGTGCAGGAGGTTCGGGCTGGATGCGAGGACCCTGCTTGGCCTGTGGGGACGTGTGCTTTCTCCCGTGAGCCCCCAGGTGGGGGGAAGCCAGCAGGGGCCTTCAGAGCAGGGCAGAGGCTGAGAGGCCCCTCGTGTCTGAGTCAGAACATGTGGCCCCTGCGGCCGGCCGTCCCCCAGCACGTTCTGGCTGACCCCTGCTCCGGAGAGGAGCCGCCTTCACTCCCGAGGGGCTCCTGGCTGGCGTGGGTCCCTGTGCGATGGGAAGGTGGGGGAGCAGCCCCCGGGGGCCTGTGGTTAGGGGTGAGCCCCGAGCAAGTGTTGTGCCAGGAGGGCGAGGAGCAGTTTCTCTGTGATTCCGGCACAGGGGCCAAGGAGGCCTGCTGCTCTCGGGGGCTTTTCCAGGCTTTTATCACACTCTGCATCATGAGTGGCCAGGTACACACAGGCAGGGGCCGGGGGCCAGGAGGCTGGCAGCTCCTAGCCCCCGGCACGTCTTCATGCTCGCTCCCTGGGTGCAATCTCTCTCTCTCTCCTCTTTCTGCTCTCTTCTGTTCTCTCTGCTGGCGTCCTCGTGACGCCGCCCTTGTACGCCGTGTCCCAGCCCAGGTGCACCCACCTGCGCATGCCCACACCCTCCCGGAGGTGCCGCCCTCAGGCGCGCGTGCAGGACGCAGGTGTCCATCGTCACACCCATGGTGGAGGGCAGAGAGGCCCGGTCACTTCTCACTGACCCGACAGCAAGACAGCATGACCTGAGCTCTGGGCTCTTGGATTTTCCTTTACAAGGCAGAGTCAGGTGCTGTCAGCTTCATCAGCGTCTGAGTGCAGGAGAGCTTGGAGCTGCACGCACAGGAGATGCGAGTCGCTCTGACGCAGGCGCGCACGCCTCGGTTTCCCTGCCGGGGGTCTGCTGAGAGGCACTTGGCACAGAGCCTGTCACACAGCCAAGGCCCCGCGCTCGCTGCTGTCTGCACCCCAGCAGCAGCACTGGGGTAAGCTCTGGTGACTCAGAAACACCTACCAGAACAGTGCGGGGTAAATGGAAAAAGTCAGGCTTCTCCGTCCTTCCGCCATCGGTGTAGACACTGCGTCCTGCACACGTGCCTGAGTGGGTGTGTGCAGGTGGGCACACCTGGGCTTGGACACGGGCGTATGAGGGCGGCGTCATGAGGACGCCAGATGAGAGCAGAAGAGAGAAGACAGCTGGAGAGAGAGAGATAAGCAAGCCGAGGCCAGAGAGTCCAGAGAGTGAGATGCGCCAAGGGCTAGGAGCTGCAGCCTCCTGCCCCCCACCACCCCCCTGCCCCCACCTGCCATGGGCCTGGTCGCCTCAATGTAATGATGCAATAAAAGCCTGAAAAAGCCCCCGAGGGCTCCAGGCTTCTCCTTGCCCCGTCTGCCTGCCGAGCCATGGAGAACTTGCTCCGTGCAGGCGCCAGCAGGAACAGGTCTCCGCTGTCCATCACTCTGGGGGACTCGCAGCCCTGCCTGGGGGCCCTGAGGGGGCAGGAGCCTAACCCCAGGGCTGGGCTTCGGTGCCATCCCCTGAGCTCCGAGTCAGACTCTCAGTGACTTCTGAGCTGAAGCTGGCCGGCCTCAGGATCCACCGCTGGAAACACGCTTGGGGACTCCAGCATCACCCCACAGCTCCCCCTCTCCTCTCCTCCTCCCCTCTCCCCTTTTCTCTCTGCTCTGCTCCCTCAAGGGCGGCTGATGTTGGGTCTGGTGGGGACAGGCAGCGCCCCACCTGCCACAGGTCTGTCCTGACCTGGGCCCTGCGGTGTGGCTCACAGAGAAAGCTCCAGTGTTTGCAGCTCCGGGCTGGGCGCCCCTCCCCTGCCCGCACAATGGACGGGCCACCCGCTGAGAGCCACTGAAGCATCTGGGTCATCAGTTAGAGGGAGGGGCTGTTCTCGGGGAAAGGCAGGCTCTGAATGGATGCGGAAAGCAGCTTTTGCTCCAGCCTAGTCTTGGAATCCAGGGGCCAGGGGGCACCAAGCCCTGGCCTCCCATCGCTCAGCTCAGCACATGGTGAGAGCTCGCCCTGGCCCCCAGCCCAGTCCGCACTGAGCTCTGCCAGCGCCCGGGCCGCACCACCGAGGCGGCCATGCATGCTTTGATGGTGCAAAGTCCCTGCCTGCGTCTAACTCAGTTTCCACCCGGCTCGACCCGCTGGTCTCACCTTCTCACGCCCCTTTGCTTCTCCGCTCGCGTCCAGAGCCCAGAGAGCCCGGGAGGGCAGTGCTGGAAGCACCTGCACCACCCCCGGCAGCCCCCGGCAGAAAGCCCAGCCTGGCTGCTAGCCAGCGGTGACCTGGGGCCAGGCACTTCATCTCGCTGGGTCTCAGGCTCTGCATTTTCAAGTGGGGTTGAAGTCACAGCTACTTCAAGCACTGATGAGACTCCGGCCCAGAGAGGAGCCGCCTGGGGACCCTGCTGGGTCAGCACAGCACAGGACACGGGGCCCAGAGGTGCGGGGACAGGCCCAGGAAGCACGGCCCGAGGGGTGGCCCCAGGACGGCAGAGCTGCACTTGGCTCTTCTATTGACCAACAGTTCCTATCGGGCCAGTGAGCTCAGCCCTCCGGGCAGCCTGACAGGAGCAGGCGCTGGTTGGCTGCCCCTTCCGTAGGGCCAGCGACACACAGGAGCACTTTAAAATACCGGCACGTTTGGCAATGCAGGGCCGGACGTGCCCAGCACCAGAACGAAGGGGCCGCAGAGCCATGGCTAGAGCCAGGGCAGACCCTCGGCAGCCGCGGACGCCCCCTGGCACAAGCCTCCCTGGGGCAGAAGGGCCCACCCACGAGGGCGCCTCTCCTAGGCCAGCAGGCCCCTGCGCCCGAGCACCTGCAGGGCTCTGGGCCTTCGCTCCCAGGGGGTCTGGATTCTGAGCCTGCACCACAGGTCGCATCTGACCCAGGCCAGCAAGTCTGGGTCTTGGCGGTGTGCAGTGCCGGCCAGGCCTGGAGCAGACGGGCAAGGTGCTTAGAGCAAGGTGCTCTAAGCAGACGGTCAAGGAGAGGCCTGGAGCCCTCGGGGGCTTTTTCAGGCTCTTATTGCTCTCTACATCAGAGGCGACCAGGCCCACGCAGGCAGGGTGTGGGGGGCGACCGGAGGCTGCAGGCTCCCAGCCCCTGGCGAATCTCACTTTCTGGGCTCTGCTTTCTCTGCTTCTACATCTCTTTTTTCTTCTACTCTCCTTGTTCTCTTCCTCCTCTTTCTTTCTCCTGTTCTCTCTGCTGGTGTCCCCATGACGCCATCTTTATACGCCGTGACCCAGGCCAGGTGCGCCCACCTGTGCATGCCCACACCCTCCTGGAGGCGCCGCCCTCAGGTGCCCGAGCAGGACGCAGGTGTCCATCGTCACACTGATGGCGGAGGGCGAAGCCCGGTCACTTCTCACTGAGCCTACACCCAGCAGTTCCACTCTGAGGAATGTTCTGGAAGTAACTGGAGCCAGCCCCCAAGTGGGTGTGTGCGCGGGGTGCCCACAGCAGGCTCCCCACAGCAGCTGCCCCGAGCGGCTGACCCCCATTAGCACTGAGGCCGAACACAACATGTTCCGTCCGTCTGTCCGTCCGTCCTTGTGCACGGGAGCGCGAGCAGTGTGGAGGGGAGCCCTGACACAGGCTGCCTGGCGGTGAACCTCGAAAACGCCCCGCTGTGGAAAGAAGCGAAGGCAAAGGTCGCAGACCACAGGCTTCCGCCAAGTGTGGGGTAAAAGGAGGCGGTCAGGTTTCTCCAGCCTCCCGCCATGTCGACGATGGACCCCGCGTCCTGCACGCGGGCCTGAGGGCGGCGCCTGGAGCGGGGTGTGGGCGTGCGCAGGTGGGCGCAGCTGGGCTGGGACTTGGGTGTATAAGGGCGCGTCCCAGGGACGCCAGCAGCAGAGGCAGCAGAAAAACTCGGCAGAAGCAGCGGCCACAGAAGAAGCAGAAGTGGAGAGCCCAGAGAGAGTGAAGATGTGCCGAGGGCTAGGCCTGCAGCCTCCTGGTCCCCCACCCCGCCCCGCCCCTGCCTGCCGTGGGCCTGGTCACCTCTGTTAGAAAGAGCAATAAAAGCCTGAAAAAGGCCCCGAGGGCTCCAGGCCTCTCCTTGACCGTCTGCCGGACCACAGAGAACCTGCCTGTGCCCTCCTGCCCCTGCAGAGACTGCCCCGCGCTGGTGAACCCCACGGGACAGGCGGTCCGTGGGAGCCGGGGGTGGGAGAGGTGGGCGGGGCTGACGCTGACAGGCAAGGTCGGGGTCTAGTTTGAGGTGATAGAAAGTTCCGGAACCAGGCAGCGGTGATGGCTGCCCAAGGCCGTCCACCCTCCACCGGCCCTCATGCCTCCCCTTGAGGGGTTCCCGGGGTGCCCCCTGTGGGAGGTGGGTGTGACCCCAAGGACGACTCCAGCTGGGAGCCGAGGTGCGGGCGTGTCCGCCGGCGGGCTCGGGGTGGACAGATGGCCCCGGGCCTCCAGCTCCACCGCCATCCCGCAGACTGGTCCTGTGGGGCCCGGGGCCAGGGCCCCTGAACGCCAAGTCCTCTCCTGTCTCCACCGCACTCGGGAGCGTGTGTTTCCCTCCTTTTTTGGTTTCCTTCTAAACAGGGCGCGGATGGGCGGGCAGCTGGGCTGGCGGGGGCCGCTCCGAGGACAGCACTTCCCGGCCTGTGGCGTTCTCGCGGGCTCTGCCCTCTGCTTTTGCTCGCGTGTGCCCAAGCCTGCGGCCAATTATTTCTGGCTCGCTCAGTGCATGGCCTTAAATCAATTTCTTCTGACGCTTACCGTCGGCCGGCCGCTTGCCCTACTCACGGCGTTACTGGAAAGAGCCTCTTGTTAATAAATCCTCGGTCTGGGCCGGGTTCCTCTGGGCTCCACGGCCCGGCCCGCTTGCCCAGACCGCCTGGGTTGTCCACGGAGCAGCTGGCCTTCAGGCCCTGCCTGCAGGAGGTGACGGAATGGAGAACTCCCGCCAGGCCCTTCTGGGGGTGTGGGCGTGAGCCTTGCCGTGGGCACCTGGTTCAAAGCAGGTGCATCTGCAACCAACTGAGCTTCCCTGAGACAGGTGTGACCCCGGGGTCCTAGTGCCCGTGGCCTGGGCATCCCACGCGCTCGGGGTTCAGAGCAGCCTGGCTGCAGGGTACACTCAGCCCCGAACTGAGCCACGTGGGGACAGCAGGACGGCTCTCGGGGGTGACGCCGAGTGAGGTCGAAGGGTGAGCGGAATGACTCAGCGGCGCTACTGGAGAGTGACCAGATGATGCGCCAGCTGGCTTTGCGCGTTTGCTGACTATAAATAACAAAGGAAAACCCACTGGCGAAACACAACAAAGAAACACATGTCGGAAATGTCATGACGCGTTTTGCTTGAAAAATAGAAAAAAGTCCTGACTTTCTGGCAGCCAGTGACGGCTGGTGCACATGGTGCGCGGCCGTGGCCGGGCTGGGCCAGCGGGGTGCAGGGCAGGCTGTGTGCGTGGGGGCGAAGCTGAGCTCTCGGAAGCACCCGGCCTTGCACGCGGATACCAAGTATGAAATCTGACTTCCAGAAGCGACACGCACCGCAGCCCACTTAACCTGTTCCCCGCCCGGCCTCCACCTTCTGAGCTGAGCGGTTGGAGGCTGGGGACCGTCTCCCCCCAGCGCCGGGGGCACATGACATTCCGCGATGAGCAACGCATTCCACGCACGGGAAGGGGGACTGAGGTGACGGTCGCTGATCTTTCAGGCCGGCTCTGCAGACCCGCACGGTCCACCCCACTCCCGGAGCAGAGAGCCTGCTGCGGGCGCTGCACACCATGGGCCAAAGCTGACGCGGGCTGACGCCGTGCGTGCGGCAGAAGCCCAAGGGAGGCTCAGGGCCCGCCGGCAGAGTGGCCCCGGAGAACAGGGCGCTGGGAAGGGCCGCAGGCACAGCAGCGGAGGGGTGCGGGGCAGGCGGTTCCCTGCATGGCTGGGGGTGGAGCATCTCAGCAGCTGGGGTGCAGGCTGGAGCACTTGATGCCATCCAGATTCTGGGGGTCTTGTGGTTCCAAGGCTGTGTGTGGGGACAGCCTGGGAGAGGACCAGGGCCGGACCCGGCTGGAGGTCTGTGAGCTGCTCCAGGGGAATGTGCCTCGCTGGAGCTCAGGCCCAGAGGAGACTGCCTGGGGCGAGCACAGGGGCCCCGGGAGTCCAGATAAAGACTGAGGGTCTGGGGGCTGCGCACGAGCCGAGGGTCTGGGGGCCGCGGCTCATCCTGTGGGGGGCAAGAGGGGCAGGGGTGGGGTGTGACTGCACAGCAGGAGCAGGGGCAGCGCACGGCCAGGGCAGGGCCTGGGGCTGTGCTGACTACCCCGGGCGCCTGCTGACCAGAGTCGTGGTGGCCACAGAGCCCCAGGTCCAGCCTTGCGGGGTGCTGGCCAGTGACTGCCCCTCCCGTGACCACAGTGACGTCGAAGCAGCTGCGGCTATGATCGGCTGGGGCTGGGGCTGGGGCGGGCCTGTGACCTTCCAGGGCGGCTGAAGGGCACTGTGTTGGGCTCTCCCTCCTTGTCCTCCCTGACCCCTCACGTGAGCCAGGAGAACAGGTTGGGGGAGCAGAACCTGGCCCACACCCCGCTTTCCCAGCCACCCCTTCCCAGCACACACAGGTGTGCAACACCCCCCATGCTCTCACGCACGTGTGGGCACACACGCACAGCACACACACACACACACACGCTGCAACACCTCCACGCCCCACACACGTATGGGCACACACGGTGCATACATGCACACATGTGCAGCACCCCACACACCCTGTGCATGAGTGGGCACATACGCATAGCACGTGCACACACATGTGCAACACCCCCACACCCCACAGAAGTGTGGGCACACACACATAGCACATACACACACACGCTGCAACACCCCCACGCCCCACCACGTGTGGGCACACACAGCACATGCACACACATGCACACAACACCCCATGCCTCACAGATGTGTGGGCGCACACACATAGCACACGCATGTATGCAACATCCCCCTGCCGCCATGCCTGTGTGGGAGCACACACCACAGGCACACACACGTGTGCACACACAGCAGGGCAGCATGAGCCCCGCACACACAGCTGCACTCTGCACGCAGCCGCAGAGCCGGGCGGACGGAGGAGGACGGCTGCTCTCCAGGCGCGAGGCCGCGTCTTAGACGCAAAGGCACGGCAGGGTCCTACCCCAAAGAGACCTTCCCTGACCTGAAGTGACTTGGGAGTCAGGGAGTGCGACCTGGGGCTCCAGGGCAGCCGCCACCCCCACAGACTCTCGAGGTCTCTTGTAGGCAGCCCAGACGCCTGGGGCGGGGTTCTGGGCCCAGGGTGGGAGGGTGCCGCCCTGTCCTGACCCTCCCCTCCGCCCACCCCACAGCGCTGATGGCCTCAGGTGTTTCCTTTCTGCCCTGGCTGTGCCAGGTTTTAGGGGTGGCCACACCCCTCTTTTGGAAGCTGTTTGGAGGCTGCAAAGACCTGGGAGGTGCCAGTAGGGCCACCCGTGGGGCCGTTGGGCCAACACCGCTGCTGTGTCGGGTGCAGCGTGTCCGCTACTGTGCCAGCGACTGGGCAGCTCCTGGCGTCTCTGCTGTGTCTGCTGCGCCCGGTGAGCCGGAGCCCGCCCGGAGAACGGCTGCCGCGCCCGGCCTCGGTGTGGGAGACGCCGTCTTGGGGCCTTTGTGTCTGGGACCACAAAGCACTGGACGCTGCTTTGGCGTGAGGCAGCCGGCCGCCCGCGGCCTCAGTGACAGTTGGTTAAACCCCCTTGTTGCTGACCTCTGACCCTGAGAGGTCGCGCAGTGCGGCACGCGCCGAGGAGCTCAGCAGGTGACCTTCGGGCACGCCCTGGGCCCGCTTAGTGCCTCTGACTGCCGAGCCGGCCCTGGGCCAGCCGGAGCGGAAGGGCTCTGTCTTGGCGTTACTTCAAGGCCACCCGGGTGCCCGCTTGCTTCTTTGAATTCATGAGTTTCCACGATGAAAGATTTGAAGGGGAAATGGGGCTGTCAGGGAGCATCTCCCCCGCCCCCACAATCACAGGACGAGCGGGGTCTGTGCCTCCTCTCTGAGCCTCTGTCCCCGCGTGTCCCCTGGGGCCCATGCTCCTGGCCGAGGGCTCCTGTGCACGGCCCCTGTCGTTAGGCGGCAGGCGGCAGGTCTGAGGGCCCTCGGGGGCCCTCTGGTCTCTCTCCAGGCTTCACCAGCTCGTTAAAGCCAGTCCAGGCAGAAGCGAGCCGACCACTTGGAAGTCCCACGCCTCCTTCCCCCAGGAAGGAATTAGTCTTGTTAGGTCCTTAACTTGAAATGTCTGAGAAGCCTTCCTCTGACCTCCGCAGACGCCGTGGGGCCTCTTGTCAGAAGTGACACCTGCTGCCAGGGTGGAACGTTCGGGAGGCCACGGGAACGGGCTGCCTGTCGAGGGCATCCCCCGCTGGCCGCCCCCAAGGAGCCGCCTCTGCTCCCTGGAGCCCGCAGGTGGGGGCCGGAGGGGCAGCGAGGATGCTGGCCAGTGTCCTCTTCGGCCGAAGAGGACGTCATGCTGACGATGCAGAGCGTTGTCGGTGACGTCGGAAGGGGAGCGCCTGCTTTGCCTGGTGACCCCCGTGGCGGGGGGCAGGTCGAGCCGGTGCTCCCGTGAGACACTTCCCGACGCCGTACAGCCAGCGTCCTGCTTCTCATTGCCCCCAGGACTGAACTGCACTTGAAACTGGGTTAACCAGAGCCAGATTTAATCACCGTGTGGCCCAGTGGGGCGCACACAACCTGGGGTATCGAGTATCTCACTTGTGTTGTTTTATTCTCCACTTCATCTAGTTATTTCCTTGGGGACCACAGAGCAATAGCAGGCGGCAAAATAACGAAACGTGGTAAATCTGGTTAAAGAGAAATATGACTAAAAACACATCCCTGCGTTTCATCTCTGCAGCCCCTTATGGAGTGTGGCTTACTGGAGTCTACAAAACACTGAAAGGAGGTTTTCGGGGGAAAAGCAGGCTGAATTTATTGTTCTGGGAAACAGCTTGCTGAGCTTTAAAACATGTAGAAGCTCTTTGTTTTATAGGTATGCCCCGGAAATCTAGGCCGCAGGCATTCACGGCTGCTTCTGCTGGGCGCCGCGGCCGGCACGGCGAGGCTCCAGCGAGGCTCACGGGGCCTTCTGAAGCGAGGGTCGCCTGGCGGCAGTGGGCAGGGCCCCGTCACCCCTGGGACTGCTCGGCCCGGGGCACTGGGAGGTGGGCAGGGAAACGGCTGGCACCAGCCAGGCTCAGAAGCCTTGACCCCGGTGCTGCAGGGTGAGCCTGCTGCTGATAACCGAGATGTTGGCAGTGGTTTCTCGGCAGCCCTGGGAAGGTTCCTGGCCATGGCCCAAGCCAATTAAGAGTGAGTCTCAAAGGAAACCGGGCAGAAGGGGAGGGGACTCCTGCCCTGCGCACCCCGCTGCTTGAGGGGCTTCCCGACACCCTCCCGCTCCTCTATGGGGTTACAGGGGTCAGGCATTTCTGCAGGTGAAGAGGAGAGGAGAGGGGGAGAACTGCTGAGGAGCTGTGTGCACAGAGATGAGGGCACCCACGAAAGCGGCTCCTGAGCACGCCTTCTCAGCACTCTGCAGCAAGGGAAACAGGCCCCGGGATTGCTGCAGCAAGGGAGGCTGGGGAGACTGCAGGCCCTGAGCACCAGCGGCCCCTGAGCTCTGTCCTGTGCACCCCTGGCCTGGTGACCGGGCCTCAGACAGGCCTCAGGTGCACTCCGGCCCAGTTCTTCCAGGCAGGCAGAGGAGGGGCAGCCTGGCAGGAAATCTGGAATCCAGAGGCCGAGAGCAGTCAAAGGGCAGGGATGAGCTGCAGAGGTGTAGGATGTGACCACAGAGCACGCTGGGGAGGGGGCCGCAGCCCCGGCTGGGGGCGCCCGAGTGGGAGCTGGCAGGGAGAGCCCCGCGGCCCAGGGAGTGGTGCCATGGCGGACCAGAGGCCCCGCAGCCGGCTCTGGCCGAGGGCGCTTGTGGCCTGAGACCGATGGACTGGCCCGGGGAGGCGCCGTGACTATGGGGGCCGCGACTTCCTGGTCCTCAGAGCTTGGAGCAGGATGCACCCCCGGGGGTGAAAGCGCTTGCCGACATCGGCCGGCACGCTCTCCAACTGGGGGCTTCACGAGGACCAGGAAACGCAGCTCTGTCCATGTGAACCCTGCTGGTGAGGCGTCTGGAGGAAAGGCAAACGGTCCTCAGGAGCGGCTGACACTGCCTGGCACATGGGGTGCCTGGAGTGAGGTTCGCCATCGGGGACAGCCCTCCCGCCTGTCGCACTCCACGTGGGGGCCCCGGGCGAGCGTGGACACCTCCAGCAGCCGGGCCGGGGAGACCCACTCTGGGGGGCAGCCTGGCGAGTCCGTCTTCCCGTTCCCTGGCACCCCGAAGTTGTCACTGTCAGGCAATCATGGGACCTGGTCAGGAGGGGCCAAGTCAGCCCAAACCTGCCAGGAGCCGGGGAACCGCTGCCCGTCGCTGGGAGCTGCTCAGCGCCCCTCACTGGGCGCCAACAGCAGCGCTGGAACCGCCAGCCTCCGGGCCCCTCCTGCTGGGGCCTGGGGCCTGGGGCCTGGGGGCTCCACCTGCCCCACCTGGCCCCCAAAGGAAAGGGGGTGCAGTCTTCGCAGGCCTTCGCAGGATGCTGGCTGGCAAGGTCAGAGTGTCTGTGATCATGTCAAAAGAATCCAAACAGCAGCTCTTGGAGGGACAAGCCACTTGCAAGAGATGTTTCTCAGCCATCAGTTTTGAAGCTTGTTTACGGCCGGGAGCGTCCTGTCTGCCCCCAAGGCGGAGGCTGAGAAGAAGTGGGGGCGCCTGAGCTGAGCTGCCTGGCTTGAAAACCCACCTGCGCACCAGGTGAGGGGGCGGGAGAGCAGGCCCTGGCCACCACGTGAGCCGTGCTGGGACGCGCAGGAGCAGAGGCTGTCAGAGACGAAGGAAGAAGGACGCGTTCTCAACGCGAGCTCGGGAATCTGCTGGGGACAGTGTGTTCATGGTTCGCACGTGCCCTCCTGGGCCTGTGACCACCACACACCACGTAAGCCGGGGGTCACCGCAGGGCACCACCCAGATGGGGGATGGTCACAGAAATCACCCCGGGGAACCCTGATAAGGTGTGAGCGCTGTCCAGGCTGCCCGGAGGATGACTTCTCAGCCCCAACGCAAGTTTTCGCTGTAGGACGCCCACCCTCGCACTCACCAGCTCGGGCGTGTTCACAATCCCCCCTCAACCTCTCCCCAGCTGTGAGTGGTTAGGCAGACAGCAGCCCAATGGGTTCTATGACCACACAAACAAACTCAAGCCCGTCCTCATCACACGCCGCTCTGCAACTTGGATTTGCCCTGATGTGGGCGCTGTGGCCGCTTCGGAGATGCGTAGGGAGCCGCCGAAGCTCCCATCAGTAAATAATGACCAGGACGCTTCGTTTTACATTTACAAGTAGAAGCTTTATAAACAGAAACTGAAGCATGAACAAATACCCACTGTATCAGCTCAGGCATCACACCAAATACAGCCAAAACTAGTTAGAGAACTAGTTAATTAAGTAGAGCTAATCATTCACAAATCCATATTTTTTACCTGTGTGCTATAGTAAGCAACAATTACAATATAAATACATAATAATGCATGTAACATATAATAAAAATATAAACCAAATACAAACAAAAGCTTACTTAAAATACAACAGTGCATGAAAAGCATTTTTACTTTTCTGTGAAGATGGCTTCCAGCATTAATCTTGGCTAAATTTTAAGATTCTGGATATAGGCAGACATGAAATCATCTACGAGTGGTTTTAAAATTATAGTGGTTCTAAAACTTACAGTTGGAATATGAAAAACAATCTGGGGGGAGGGGCCACAATGCATATAGATGACCAGAAATCGAAACAAGGACACGCAACTCCGTTTTCCCGCTGAGACTTGGAATGGTGCCCGTCTTCGACGGCCTCATCTTCAAGGCGAACCAAGTCTTCACTGATCCCGCTGGTGAGTCTGAGCACGGCAAACGTGTCTGCAGTCTCTCCTCTGCGCAGGGAAAAGTAAACAGTGAGTCGGCCGCCCGCGTGTCTGCGGCAAGTCACACACCGCGACGTGTGTGCGTGTACTTGACACACGTGTAAGTGCCGGTGCGTGTGACCAGACGTGTACCCGCACGGACGCCCACAGGAAGCTTTCCTTCGGACAAACCTCTTAAGAGGAAAAGTAAGCCTACCTCACCCCGGAAAAACTGACCCTAATATAATCAGCTTCTTCCACACAGAGCAACAGCTTTCCAACGAAACGCTGCCCTGGAAATCCTGAGCGTGGCCCACGACGGGCGCGGCGCCATGGAGATTCTGCGTAAAGAGCGGGAAGCACTAGGCGCTGCTGAAGTAGGAGCTCTCATGCCGCTCCTGGGGGCTGAGGCACGGGCAGTGGGCAGCGCGGGAGGCGGCCTGGGGACAGGCCGGCAGGGACAGCGCTGTCCAGAGCTGGAAGGCCCGTGATCCGGCTGACAGGCACGTGCTGACCAGCGGCGCTTCAGAAACAAGTGTCCACCACGGCCCCACCGGCCGAGCGACACGCTCCTGCCCACCTCAGCGGCTAGTGAGCGCTGCCCGGGCTCTAGGACGAGAGAGGCTCAAGCGGGCTGTAGCCAGACGAGCTCCCATGCACACGATATAGGGAGAGAGGGACAGCTCTGGGGAATGGAGCTGTAAGATAAATCTGCTAGTGAAGGAGGCGGTGAGGGGGTTAACCAGGCCTAATTTTGAGGGTAAGATCCACATCTCCAGGGTAGAGGCTGAGCTCGGGTTTATTTTGTTGTTAACCGCCGTGGTTTAGGAAAGTGGCAAAAACAGTAGATACGATTTAAAAATCAAAGTTCAAATTATACTTGGCTTTCTTTACTCTTTATTTGTTTCTCCTCTCTTACCTGGTAGCTCATTTATTTGTAATGTGGACAAAAGGTCCGACATTTGCTTTGATACACTCCTACGTCTTTGCCAAGAACTTAATTGGGTCTGCTAGAGACCAGACTATGAATAGCTGTTGTACTTTCTTCTTGAAACTGTTTTGAATCACATATTTTTTTTTAACAGAGGCATGTATTAGTTTTATGTTTGGGGGTGATTACTTTCTATGCTGGCATCCTGTAATTTTACTATGTCGTTCTTTGGTTGTAGAATGACTTCAGTTCTAAAAATTACTTTAGGTCTTAAGTAAGTCAGGGTAGGAATGTGCCCGAGCCCGACAGGTGACCTTGAGTAGCACAGCACGAACTGCAGGACCCCAGGTGTGGGGAGATTTTCTATCTCCATGTTCCCACTTTCACACATTCTGCCAACGACATCCATGCCCACAGAGGGAGGGTCAACTATAAATTATACTTGGATTTTCAACGAAGGGGTTTGGGGGTGCGAGTGGGATGGATGGGGGTCAGCCTCTAACCCCTGCATTGTTCACGGTCAACTATGCTCCTAAAAAATATGAAATCTGGAATACATTTCATTTATTTATTTAAAAATGAAAATGAAAAATTCTAAGGCATTCTAGCGTATACATTTTCCCCCTGAAATACCATGTAAATGCATCAGAACGTAAGATGTCAAAAACCACAGAAGACATAACATTATAAAATATATAGAAAGAGACTTAAGTACCTTTCAGTTAATTCAAGGCAGGCTGAAATTCTATAAATTAAAGAAAAAAATGGCAGTTGGGAAACAAAAGTAGTTTGTTTATAAAGGGTTTGAATTGAAAGTATTCCAGTCATTCTATGCAAAGAATATCTGTGGGTATTTTAGTAATGTGTTTGTTCTTAGAACAGATGGCAGGGTGGAAGAAAACGAATTTCCAGATGCTTTGTGAATTCAATGCCACAGACTCTTGAGTTATCAGCTCCATCTCAAGTTTAACCTCAGCCAGGACTTTTGGAGGGTTGTGATACTTCTGAAGTAAATTTTAACAGTTGACCTTTGAAATGTCATGTAAGGCTAATTATCTTGGGCAGGAGTCCCAAGGGTGCACACATGTTCCAGCCGTAGTGCAATCTGACAGCGTCAGCCCCCTGCTGCCTTGAGCCTCCCCCACACCCCCCGTCAGTCCACAAAGACCCCAGGACCGAGTAGGAGGGAGGCAGTGTTGAGACACCCCCCACCTTTTGGGGGTCTTTACCATATGTAATAGTTGCTGTGCACGGGCCTTTTCAAAAGCTGTACTCCTCCCAACATTTTCTATTTCCTTGCCAATTTGAAAGCCTCAAGGACTTTAAAAGCAGCTCCTTACCAAGAGGCTGGGGATCCCCACACTGCACAGTCCCTCTTTGGGTAACGTAAGGAAAAAGAAATGGAAAAACGCCACCTCCCTTACCTGGTGGACACTTCCTTCCTTCACATTCGCGTAAGCTTGAGGCACGAGAGCAGGTGTCCTGGGTTTTGATTTGTCCGAGTCAGGTCTCTGTAATCAGAACGAAGAACTGTATCTTACCTGACTCAACTGGGTGCACCTGCAGCTGGGTTACGGTAGCTATTCAGTTTCTTGATAAATGTTTCTAGATGATCTTGAGCAAGTCATTGAAATCTTTATTTCAGGGCCTCCCTGGTGCAGCGGGTTGAGCCCTGCACTGTGAAGCATCCGCAGCACAGCAGCAAGAGTTTGATCCCCGGCCAGGGACAGGGAGGGACCCACAGGGCGCAGCAGACCTCTCCTGCCTCCCCGCTGCTCCCCTCAGCAGTGTGTTTCAGTGCATCTGCCTGTTCTGCTCCCCACTCTGTCTCTGGTGGGTCCTCTCACCCCCCACACCTGCAGCCTGTACCCCAGCTCTTGTTGCATAAATAAATAAATCTTAAAAAAAAATCTTTATTTCAGGGGTTTGAAGGCCTGCCATACGATCAGCACGAAGTTGGTTTTTACCTGGCTCCTGCAAGTACTGGGTGGTCCGTGATGGGCGCTGCTGCAATGTGGCTTCTTTGAAGGCTGTGAAGGTTCTGGACATAATTTTCTTTTGGAGCGGTGAGCTGCTTTGCTTAGTTGTGCTCTGTGGCCACCTGCATCTGCCTCTTTAGTTTGATTCACGGGAGGCTGTTGCAGAAGTTGGGGCTCTTTTGTGTCTGACTCAAAAATACGTGGTTGTTTCTTCACACTCAGTGACTCGTGGACTTGCCCCAGAATCTGGGTTATATATCTGCTTGTTAAAGTGTCTTTTCTGCTCACCTGGCAGTCAACAGCATTAGTCCTTGCACCTACATCTTTATTTGACAGCTGAAATCCTGACCTATCAGAAAGCTGTCTACTCCCAGGGGGTAACTTTCCAGCAGAAGGGGGACATCTCGTCACATTTTCATAGGATTTGGTACTTTTTTCTGGCAGAGACCTAGAAGGCTTACTTGAATCTCCGGCACTTATCTGCGTGGTACGGTTAGATTTTTTTTCAACAGTTGGATCTAACTTCAGCTTGTCACGCTGGGTCATGCTGGTATTAAGTGAGAACAACTTAGGCTCTGCGACAATGTGTGGTTTTCTTTTCTGGTGGCCAGATTCTAAGATGCTTCTGTTTGACTCTGACGGGCACTTTTTGAAAACTGGTACGAATTTAGAGGCGGCATTCCTTTGGGAACTAGAGTTTGTGTCTTGTACTCGGGTACTGCCCCTGCTGGGCACTGGACCTTCCAAGTGCACTTGTGGCGCCTGGGTGGCCTGGGATTTCTTTCTGCTCTGAGCAGATCCGGGCTGGGCAGCAGTAGAGGACGCACTAGGGCCCGGCTGGCTGGCCGACAGCGCCCCCTGCTGGTCCTTTGCGGCCCAACCCCGCGGAAGACTTTGAGCAGAGGCGGGTTTTATGGAAGGGGCCTGAGTCAGAGAGGGCAGCGACGTGGGCCGCGACGTTCTTTTAGTTGTCAGGTTGGGTGGCTTAACTTTGTTTTCCTGAAATGACAGAGATTAGGGGGGAAAAGTTAATGTAAGATGTCCTTAATGGAAAACAGTTGTAAAATATCAAATATTATATCTCTATATATAGTAAGTACAATAAAGATATGTACAATAAATGAAACAGAGAAAGAGACAAAAGCAAGTACTCCTGCTTGAGGAAATGTGTACTTCATGGTGGTCCTTCTTAGATTCCACCATCTCAGGCCAAGATGACGCTCGGTCCCGAGATCTATGTAAAAGGCCTACAAACACCAAACACCAGTCTCATCCTCTGCGCCGCCTCCCGCCAAAGGCGTCCCCTCTTCTCCACCAGCTCCCCCTCTCAGCTCCCAAGGGATTTGATATCAGTTAGTATTTGGTCACAGCATGAGGTTGAGCTCTTACCTTCCAGGGCATGTTCCACCAGATTAAAGATTCTTCGAGGGCAGAAATGGCCACTCATTCATTCTTACATCCTCATTCTCAGGAGTTACCACAAAAGACTTGTTCAAAGAAATTCAACTGATGGAGGCGGTGGTCGCGTCCACACTAGGCCTCTGAGAACAAGTAGGGTTCTGACTAAAGGCAGAGGTACCTTGTCTTAGTCATGGGTATTCTGTCGGGAAACTACCAGCAACTCGGCAAGCATGTGGCAAGCTGATCTTCCAGAGACACCAAAGCAAGCCAAGAGTTCATAGTCTTAAAAAATGTTTGCGGTGCTACACATACACCTACGTGTAAAACGAAATCCACCACTTTCTAATGCTCAAATGTCCTACTCGGTGCACTAAGTGCACCCCCCACTGTACTTCTGTCATGTAATCATCACAACTTATTTCCAAAATTTTGTCTTCATCTCCAACAGCAACTCAGAGGTCTTGAGGCAGCATCCCCTCCTGCCCTGTCGCTCTCCTTGAGGCCTCTGGTGACTTCCGCTCTACCGCCTCTCTCTGCGCCCAGCTGAGCACAAACCTATGTGGTCATCCCATGGCCATCCTTTGGCAAAAGACGTACTTCACTGAGCATGTTTCCAAGGTAGCCTGTCAGAACGCTATTCCTTTCTGTGACTGAATAATACTCCACTACGTGGATACACCATGTCTTGTCATCTGTGGACGGCAGGTGCTGGTGATTGTTTAAATCTCTATCTAATAGGCGCAGAAGAATGCAGCGGGGTCTCCTGACCCTGAGCAGGTTAGCTGAGATACAGAGCTGGCTTCATCTACCCCTGGGGACAGGGAGCCTGAGGGCAAGGTATGCAGCAGAGAGGTTTGGATTCTTTTGCTAAGGCTGCTATAACAAAGTGCCACAGAAATGTATTGTCTCGAAGTTCTGGAGGTTTTATTCCAACATAAAAGTTCTGGAAAGTTGGGGTTATGAGGAAAGAATCTGTTCCAGGCCTCTGCTGTTGGCCTGTAGGTGTCTTCGCAGTCAGCGTTGTTCTCCCTGCCCGACTCTGTCCGGCATTTTAGGACAGTCACAGCTGGACCCAGGGGCTCGCCCAAGTCTAGCATGACCTCATCTGAACTGTATCTGCAACTGTTGTTTCAAACAAGGTGACTTCCTGAGGAAGTCTGGGGGTTAGGACTTCCACATAGCAATCTGGGGGGAGGGAGACACAACTGAACTCCTGTCAAGGTCTCCCAAGTATTTGTGGGACGAGAAGGACGCAGCTGTTCTTCTGAGGCCCTCTGTAAGCGAGAAGGCGACAACTCTACTCACCCTCTTCGTCACGATTCTGCGTGTGCGGAGCCCACCTGCAGGCCGAATCCAGTCAGGAAACAAAGCCTCTCCCGGCCTCCCGTCGTCTCGTGTGGGGTGAACATGGAGGCAGAGTGGAGGCTGAGTACCCCTCCACCCCTTTGTGCTCCTTCTAGGATCGGTAGCTGGGGCTCAGGATGTGACTCAGGATCAACCAGCGGTACTTGTGGAAGGAAGAAGCCAACTTCTGCACTTTTGCTGAAAGGCACTCTTGGAATGAGGTTTGCAGTCACAGAGTGAGCGGAAGTTCAGTGTCCAGCTTTGCAGGTGTCCAAATCAGAGCTCAGGGCACTCGGTCTCCTGAAGTGTCCCCACCAGGCACACGCGCCACATGAGCTGCCCCACACGCCACTGCCCTCACCCTACACCGCTCTTCCCTACACACAGACAGCTGTTTCGTCAGAAGGGACCGAATCACGTTAAGTGTCTTGAACTGAACTTTTCCCTACCTGACAAGAACAGAATTCAAAAATGAAGTTGAATTCAATTACAGAAAACCAAAGATCAGTCATGTTTTCACACGTTGGGTTTCATAAACTGCAGCAATTTTTAAAAACCTCAGACAACTTGAGACACCACTGAGGAGGCTCCTCTGAGAGTGGCCGCTGTGCGTCCTGACGTAACACTCATCGAGACCGTCTGAGCCCTGTTCACGCTCACACCGTTTGGTCTTCATGATGGAAATAATTTCCTCAGGCTTGTTTTGCCCCCTAGTCTGGCACCGTATCACTTATTGTCTTTCCATTTCTAAAATATAGGAAAAGCCCTGAGGGGGATTTATAGATGGATATAGGCTTATATTTAGAATGTATAAAAAGACACAAAAAGAGCCTATGTAAACAACAGATGAGACCATCAATAATTCACAGGACCGCAAATGGTTACCAGACCAAAGCTTTGAAAAGTCGTAACGAAAAACACGTGCTCCTCTGTGTTATTGCCATCACTCTGTCGGATGTGTAGGCAAACTGGCTTGGGGGGAAAGTGGCTTGACTGACTGACTTTTAATTTCTAGTACCATATACATAAACACACACACACCCCTTTACATAGTAACAATACAGGAAAGCCAAAAGTTTTAACCTATATTTAAATATGAATGGATATCAAATGGAGTTGTCAAATTAAGGTAATAATCAGATGAAACTTGGACTGCCAAAATGACTGATCAAATGTGTCTCATTTATTAAGATCTGGTTCTGGGGCTTCCCTGGTGGCGCAGCAGGTTGAGCGCCACACTGTGAAGCATCCGCTACACAGCAGCACGAGTTCAATACCTGGTCAGGGAGGGGACCCACAAAGCACAACAGACCTCTCCTGCCTTGCCCGCTGCTCCCCTCAGCAGTGTGTTTCAGTCCATCTGCCTGTTCTGCTCCCCACTCTGTCTCTGGTGAATCCTCTCACCTCCCGCAACTCTGGCCTGTACCCCAGCTCTTATGTGCATAAATAAATAAATGTTTTAGAAAGAATGGTCTGATTCTGTGGATGCATCACCTGAGTATTTCTGATTAAAGCTGACCAGAATTTAGGGAGGCTTAGACCTAAGCATGTGTGTAGAAAACAGGGAGGCTATAAGAGGATGCTGACTTTAAATGACATGATACAAGGAAGCCATCAGGCAAATCCAGAATCCGGCACATCCTCCAGAGCAAATGACCCAGTTTTTCCAACAAACAACTGGCATAATTAAAAGGGAGTGAGTCTGGAGCGGTCCAGAGTGAGAGACTAAAGAGACACCAACCAGATGTGACCCCTGCTTGGACCCTGGTTTAGACAAAACCCCTAAAACAGAATCTTTGAGAGGATGGAGCATGGGATGTGATCTGGCACCAGACATCAAGGAGTTATTCTCAAACAAGTTTTTTATAAATTTTATAAGCTAGAAATGCACATGAATGTCCTTACAGGTAGAGTAACAGTTCTTGGATTTCTTTAAAATCTGGTTTGCCCCCCACCCAAAAATATGTCCAGAGAGAACAAGAAGCTAGGTGAGCTAGGAGCTAGGTGAGCTAGGTGCAAGATGAGCTAGGAGCTAGGTGAGCTAGGAGCTAGGTGAGCTAGGAGCTAGGTGAGCTAGGAGCTAGGTGAGCTAGGAGCTAGGTGAGCTAGGAGCTAGGTGAGCTAGATGCAAGATGAGCTAGGAGCTAGGTGAGCTAGAAGCTAGGTGAGCTAGGAGCTAGGTGAGCTAGGAGCTAGGTGAGCTAGGAGCTAGGTGAGCTAGGTACCTGCTAGGGGGCTTCACCATGCTGACTTCTGTGTTTCCACGAGGTTCTTCCAACCTGCCTCGCAGGGGCAGTGGCCACACCCACTCCCCAGTTACCTCACAGGAGCCAGGCTGGTCTGCTTGGTGCTTTCCTCACTCTAGAGTCTCACCAGAGGCTCGAGTATTTCCCTAGAAGGCCAGGAAGCAGCACCCCATCTCTCCTCACAAGTTCTCTTACTCTCTGTCTGACTTGTCCTATCTTTGACGTGGGTGAAACATTTCAGAAAAGTAAAACTGTTTTTTGATCAATGACTCCTCATGTCTGCCTCTGTGCCTGCACCCTCGCCACCGTCTGCCCAATCTGTCACGTCTGGGCCATGAGCTGAAGATTCTAGGTGTTCGCTGTGTAAGTAAGTTGTGTATTCAACATATTTCTTAGTTCAGTTCTTCATCCATGTAGTTTCTACATTTAACGTTTCTCATAAAGAAACGATAATATAATCCCATTTTTTAAACTTATTTTTAAATATTTGCTACGTAATGCCAGGATTTCTGTTGTTTATCAGTCTGTATTCTGATCTATGCTGTGTATGAATTTGGTAAAACTATTGAAAAATTTGTCATTTAAAAGAAAGATTACTGTTGAAAATTTTAAATTAAATATCCTTTGTGTTTTTCTTCAGAGATTTTCCTTTCAACGTTGTTTTCTTCGGATAAGGAAATCTTATTATAGGACATAAAAACCAATTCATCATATTTTCTTCATTAGCACTGCTTAATTGTTACCTATTTTTTTAATAAGATTTCACTTGGTATATCATCTTACAATGCAAACGTTATTGAGTTAATTCCATTTCCATAAATGGAATTATTCAAAAGGTTTTTCAATAAATCAGACTCAACTGAAGTAGCAAAAGTTTAATGTAAACTTGGATTTGTATGAGGCAAATGTTTTCCAACAACCCTCTGAGATCACTTAATCAAGTGACCCTTCAAAAAATATTTAATGAGCACCTATTATACACCAGGCACTTGGGAAAGACAGTCGACTACACTCCTGTTCCCTCCCCAGAGCTCGGGTTCCTTAGGCAGCAACAACTACTACCACCACCTGGTGGGTGTTAACTATAATAACTCAGCAAGCAGCAGTGACCAATGAAGGGCAACAAGGAATAAAGTCAAGAAAACTCTCAACCGAGGGAAAAGCGCTCCAGAACAGACGGTGACAGATGGCGACAGCCTGGCGAGACAGGCAAGCGCACACTGGGGGCCAAGGCAGCGAAGCACACTCACCTGGGTAGACGGCTTCGTGAGCTCACGCGTGGAATAGCACGGCTTGGATGTCATCTTCACAGGAAATCCACAGATGTGGGGCAGCTTAGATTTTAAATCTGAAACAAAACTTTTCAAGACACCGTCCAGATCCGGCCGTGGAAAGAACTGCACGGGCTGACTTCTGACGCAGCAGAGAGGGTACGTGGAGGTGTTAAAGAACAACGGGGTGTTTGTGTACGTGGAGAGGAAATGTTACTGAGTGTAAACAGTACCTGCTAAGAAGATACTCGAACCAGTGTAGAAATAAACCCATCCTGTGCCACCCTCCAGGAAGCTTGCTCCTTCCATCGTGTTCTCCACATGAGACACAGCGGTACAGCGCGTGTTCTCCGGCTCTCGCGCTTCTAACGCTGCCAATGGGGACAGCCCGTTGCTTCCCTACGATCTCACTTTCTCTACAAGCGGGCAAGCCAAGCATCCCAGAAACGGCCTGTAAAAAGCCTGTGTGAGCTTTAGAGAGGATAAAATAAGTGTTTGTAGTAGACAATAAACAGGCTGCATCTCAGGAGCAGCACAAATTTGGTAGAGAAGCAACACATCTAGATTGTGTTCAACCTCAACAGCAGGATATAGACTGTGTTCAACCCCAACCGCAGTACATCTGATGAAATGTTTGATGAAAAGCAGTTCTATTTTCTGATAAAAAAAAATTCTCAAGACTCAGAATAACGTCCTGGCAGCTAACGAAAAAGAATACTTCTCTCCATCAAGCTCACTTCCGACTAAGGCTTGAGTCTGGAGACCCGCACAGGACGAGAACACCAGGTCGCCCTCCGTCCTGCAAGACCAGCTGGTGGGCTGCAGGGGGACAGGTGTGGGGAGTTCGCTACTGGTTGAGGTTGAAGAGTTTCGCCTGGGCACTACTGCCCTGGGGACATATTCTTAAAACGGTGCTATGAAATATTTTCTTAAATTAATAGGATGGGTTGAGTCAAGTGAAATCCTCTAAACTTGCCCTGTAAAATTAAATAAGCTTCCGAAAAAGAAAAACCCTTCATTAATATCCAGAATGCCACTGGGGGGCGCCCTTGGCTCAGGAGACGCCTATGATTGTGCTTGTACTAGGAATCACGTTGACCTTTTTTTCCTGCCCACTCTAAAGCTTCTTTTGCTGTCCAAATTACAATAGTGTTTAAGGGGGAAACACATCGTTCTTAAACTCACCCTCAACTAAGAACAGGGAAAGGTCCAAGCAAAGCAAAAACATTCATGCAGATAAAAAGCAGCAGAGGGAAGTGGTTTCATGCAGACACAGAGAAGGGTGGAGAGGGCGAGAGCATGGGTGGGGAGACTGCCAAGCCGCCAGCAAAGCCCCTCGCACAAAGGATATGTAAAGGTCCTTCCTGCTATCATTTTGAAATAGATGCTGCAGTACACTTTTGAATTTCTACAATCTTCTGGAAGTTTATAGCCATACTGAAATTTAAGCACAAGGTTGAAATCCTCGAGAGAAAAATGAACGGAGGTTAAAAAGCAGAATCACGCTTATCTCTAGCCCTTACCAGTTTGTCCCAGTGCATCTGGAAGTCATCGAAGGAGTGGAAAGGACACTCAGGGGGCGTGGTGTGAAGGACACTTACTATCTGGCCCATTTTCATACTGCGAGAGACAAGACTTGTTATGAGCCAATTGCTTAGTCCAGTTTGATGAGTTAACTGTGATTTTGGAAGTGTCCCAAAAGGGTAGCAACCACACACATACATTATAAACGAATCGTTTACTTCTAGTTCCAAATACACATCATATTAAACCTTAACAAGGAAACCTTATAAGGAAAAACTAAATTGAGTCCACAACACAAAGCAATGACTCATAAAATGTTGCTGTACAACGGTATGTCTGCGCATTGTTGGGCTTTAAGAAAGTGTCTACAGAGAGTTGAATAAATCAGAGTCAAATATAAGCCCCTGCCTGCCTTGTCCCTGTCTGATGAAACGATGTGTTTGCTACCAGTTAAAGTCCCTGGTCCTAAGAAGTTTAACATTTCATCTCTACAGTATTATTGATGTCGCAGCAAGCTGTGCTTTCTGGAAGGTTGTACAAACTAAATCTAGCTCAGATGCTAATGAATCATTAATTCTGGTACACGAGTTTGTGGGGTTTCATCGATAGTATAATGATAACAGTCATTTCAAATGAGAGCGCCACAAATTTTGCTGCTTTTAAAATGAGTTGATAAAGATTATACAAATATGTAATAAAATGATTGTAGTTCATTTGAGAATTGATGCTTTCTGTAAGACAGACTCTTGTTTTAGTATACTTTTTAGGCAACAATTCAGTTTCAAACATTCACAAAAGTGGTTTATATTTTACACCTATCAACACTGAAGCAAAGTAAGAGAAAAGCAGTGATTCTGGAAACCTCCCTAGTTACTACAAACAGAAATCTCACCTTGGTAAAATGTAGCACCAGTTGCTTAGAATCGAGCGTCCCTCGATGACAGCAGTCATGTTAGTCTCAAACTCCTTTAGAACTCTCTGGGAAATACCAAAGTCGCTTAGCTTTGAAGAGAAATAAGGATGAACCCATTAAGTCCTCGAAAGAATTTGACAAAGAAACAAAACACATTTGTTTTACACACACACACAGAGTGATAAATTAGGCCTAAGTTCCCCTCACTCATATTATCACTTGACAATGAATGTTCCAGCTCGACTTGCTCCTCCTCCCAATAGTGAATCAACTGTCACATCCTTTCCCTCTTACCCTCCAGGCTCAAACTCCCAGTTTGTACTTATTTCAACTGGCTTTCAGCTTGATTATGTTCATTTAGAAGGAACTGAATCCCTTCCAGAAAAAGGTACTTACATTTTGCAAAAGTAACATCTCAACTACATCTCTTTTCAAGTGAAAGATGAGTTTGGGAGAGATACTTCTCTCTGGACTTTTGGAGGGGACAGGACACCACCACTCTCTTTATACCCCTTTCCCACCTCCTGGAATGGGTCTCGTTGGCCCGCAGGGTGTATGAGCTTGCCAGGGACCCACAGCAATCTGGTCTTCGCACCCTGGGAAATGTTGTGGGTCCTTACACGGAGTCAAAGTACAGGAGACCTTGAATGAGGAGGAGAAAACAGTCCTAACAGCTAAGAGGAAACGATTCAGGGATCAGTGAGAATGGCTCAGGCCCCCTCTAGCATCACGCACCTTTCGGGAAGCAACGTCCCGACTTCATGTCCTATCTCTTCTCAAGGAGCCCCAGCTAAGCTGGCCAACTGTCTACTGTCCGGACAAGCCACAGCCAGTGAGTCCTTCCCTGAATGCCTACGGCCAGATGGCGGGTGGATGACGGCTGGGGGCGGAGGGGCAGAGGACGTCCGAAGTGCCGGGCACAGCGTCAGGAGGTGAAGGCAAGGACGCTGACAGAGGGCTGGGTGCTGTCCTGGGCGGGGGTACTCGGGAGTGAGGCACAGCTTAGGAGATGAGCTGCTCACACAGTCATGATAAGAAAAAGAGGGTCAGTGTAGACAGGACCGGGGGTGCCCGGGAAGACGGCTGCTGTGGGGGTGCGCCTCGGATGAAAACAACCCAAACCAAACTCAGAGGAGGCAGGTGTCAGGAAACGTTAGCATTTCTCACACATGTCTGTTTACACTGTCTGAACTTAAATCCTTCGGGTAGTCTCCACACTGCTCAGACAAAAGTGGAGACTCCCCGGTACCAGGCTTAATGCCTTACATTGGTCTTTCTCAACACAGATTTTTCTGAATCAGTGGCCTAACAGTTCACCAGACACTCCAAAGGATGGCTAATGCCCACATTTATTACTGAACAGATTTATGACGTGTCCTTCTGTGAACAAGCCCAAACGTCTAAGCAGGTACTCAAATACAACTTCCTACTTCTAACGCCAACCGAGAGAATTTGGACTTATTTGCACACTGGCAATGCTGAGGTAGTAAAAATATTTAGGTTGGGGATGCTAGTTTTAGAAAGAGAATTCTGTTGACTCTGAGGAAGAACTAGAGAAGAGGTAAGAGAAGGCTCGTTGGATACGACTGTACTGGCTGGGGCCAAGAAGGGAGTGTAAACTAGAGCACTGGAGATGGAGACAGAGATGGAGACAGAGAAGAACAGACTTCAGGACCAAGCAGGCTCATGAATAGGAAACCATGTCATCAGCTGCAAAAATTCAAAGGGCAGGAAGATACAATATTGCTACTTAAGGACCTTATCATAAGGCAAGTTGGGGTGTAAAACTGAGTACAACTCAAAAATACAAGCAAGCCCATGGTTATGGTGTAGACGTATATGCAGCTAAAAAGATGGCGGGTGGTCACTCTGGGTTTGGAGTTCTGGGAAGGTTCCAGTCAGTCTGAGGTATTCCTGTCAATGTGCCCATTCTAGTTACATGAATGCAGGTCAGCAAATTTTTGATGACAGACAGTAGATCCCATTCAAATCTGACTCCCTACTGACTCAACACAACAGGTCATCAAAAAATGAACCCTGAGGAGAAACATGGGCTGAGTAGCTCTGAGCTGGCTCTGACGGGATGGGCAGAAAGGGCAGCCACCAGAGGGTGCTCAGGCAAAGGGAGCGCCTTGCCTGGAGTTCCTCAGCCTGGGCACTGCTGACCCTTCAGACTGGCCATTCTTTGTTGGGGGACGGCGGGGGTGCTTGCGGCCCTGGCACTGCAGGGTTGAGCACAATCCCCGGTTTCAGGGCACCAAACGCCACAAACAAATGCCCCAGCCCTTTTCTTGGTGATAACCCAAACTGTACCCAGACACAACCAGATGTATCATGGCGGTAACATAACTATCTCCCCTCATCCACCCTCTCTATGGCGAAACACTGGCCTAACAGAGGGAAATATGCAGTGAGTGACCACTGGTATGTGAGGTTCTGTGCTAAATTGGCAAATAAAAACACATCCTTCTACTATGAAGTAAACAAGCATTATGTGCAAAAAATAGATGCAAAGAAACGCTAGCAAGAAAGTCAATGAGGGAATATTCCATTCAGTATGTGCTGAAGTTGAGCTTTTAATATTTGAAGGTGAAAGAAAGGCAGTTAGTCGGTGCTGAGTCAGGATAAGATTCTGGAGAGTCTTGAATATTACCCAAAAAGTTTTTTGAGCAAGAGAATAATAAAATTAGGTCTGTGTAAAACTGACAAATTTGGGTAGATTTGAAATAACATCAGCATGTTAAACACTGAATAGTAGGAATTCTACAATAAACATTCTTATCACTTTCCTTGTTAAAAATTAAACCTATTTTAGTAGCAATAATAAGTATACTAAGTATATAGCAAACATGTTAAAGTGAACTAGAAATCGAAGTGTTACCTCGGGCGGTGGCAGTCTGATTGTGTAGACTTCTACGCTTAGACAAATGTGAGTTTCTGTTACATTGATGTCTAACACTGAAAACAAAACATTCAACTGTGAACTTTCTGGAATTATTACTCTAGTCTACCAAATGAAGAACTTTAGTAACAAAATTAATTACCTTAACAAACCTATTTGCGTTAGAAACTCAGTTAAAAATGCAAAGTTTTCCATACAAGACAGAATGAAAAAAATCAATACAACATTTGACCATCTACAGAAGGGACATCTAAGAGAAGACAAAGACACGACACAAGACAGACACGGATGTGCACGTGGAGGGCAGAGACCTCACAGTTGAGAAGACAATAAATACCTTTCACAGATTTTAGCTTCACTGCAAGTGAAAAGCAAAGGTACACATCACGCATCTGACGTCAGTTTCCTTCGTAACACATGCCCTCAGATACAGTCTGGGCCTCTTGGGCCCAAGGCCTGCACCCTGCTCTTCAGATGACTTACGCAAGCCAGTGAGGTGGGTGTGATGCTAAGGGGTGGGGCCTGGAGGCCACAGGAGCCCCGAGGGGACTTATAAAGCTTGGGCTCAGCTCTGGTTCTTACCTGCAGAGCCCACAGTTAGGATGCATTTGAGTCTGTGAAAATCTAGTTTTGCTGCAGAATATTTAGAGGAGGAATGCACTAGAGGAGGAAAAGTCTACCACAGGATGCGGAATTCCTCTCTCCCTGTCACCGGTAGTCACTGACAGCTGTCACTACATCAGAGCACTGGGGATGAAGCCCACTGAGGACAACCAACCCATGGTCCGAGCCAGGGTCTAGTGACAATCACTGACCAACCTAGACAGAGGCCAGTGGGGGTGGGCATACCGCCCAGAGCCCAGGGGACTGGAGAGGCTCTGCCCACGGACATGAATGCCCCAGGGCTGATGAATGATGCAACAGTGAGGCTCAGGACTTCTGCTCACCTGCGGCTTCTGGACCACTACTTCCAAGGTGTCCCCACGCACCTCCATGCACATGCGCACCCACCACAGTCAGATTAGACACATTTAAGATTTTTCAAAAGAAAATCATGTTTTTAGGGAGATTTTTACTTCTCCTACTAAGGAATTTTTAGGATGATTCTGGAACCTATACATATAAATGCCTGCAAAATTAAAGTCCTTGGTCATACTCTCCCTTAAATAGAGACATTAAAAATATAGCTTTTACTCCAACTACAAGTGGATTTTTCTTATATAGAATATTTCTTTTGAACCAGAGATGACTTCCCAGGTAAAACTGTGATTATAACAATACCAATTCTGATGCAACCTAATGAGCAAGATTACAAGCAGAACTCGCTCAATGTTTTTTAAACAAATGTTAACTAATGTTTCATCTATTGACGTATGTATTTTCATACATTTTTACTTACCAACAGCATTTTGTTTTCCCGCCTGAGAAAGAAATTCTCTCCCTTAAAAAATTTACAGGACATATCGTATTATTATAACTCATAAATCATGCTTGATAAACATAACCTTTTTATACATGAAATGATTAAAGCTAAGGAAACATTTAAAATACAGCTTTATAAAGGAATATCTGATGAAACTCAGAGAAACAATATAATCGCTCAATAAGTCTCTCTGCAACCAAAAGAAGAGAAATACCTAGTTCTTCCCTCAAACACTTACTTCCTGTTGTAAGTACTTGAAAGTGGTCATACCGTAACACACAACTCAGGACATTCTTTTGGTTCGAACAATATTAATAATTTGTGTTCGTTAATATAATGCTTTACAACTTCTGTTTTTCTTTCTAGATATTGACTTTCTGTTATGCAAGAAACCTTTTCCCTTAGGGAAAGAGCAGGCCTCTGGACACACTGAATAAAGAGACATTTCTGTTGTTGAGGGTGTTGAGAACGCTTGAGGCTGAGGTTGCAAAAGCTGTTTCCTAAAGGGCCTCCCTGGTGGCGCAGTGGGTTAAGCGATGCACTATGAGGTAAACCACAGCCACTGCAGCACGAGTTCGATCCCTGCTGCTGGCCAGGGAGCTGACCCACATGGCGCGGCAGACCTCTCCTGTCTCGCCTGTTGCTCCCCTCAGCAGTGTGTTTCAGTCAGTCTGCCCGTTCTGCTCCCCACTCTCTCTGGTGAATCTTCTCACCACCCTGGACTCTGGCCTACACCCCAGCTCTTGTATGTGTAAATAAATGAATCTTAGGGGAAAAAAACTTTATAAAAAAAAAAAAAGCGGGCCTCCCCTGGTGGCGCAGTGGGTTAAGCAACGCACTACGAAGCAAATCGCAGCCACTGCAGCACAAGTTCGATCCCTGCTGCCGGCCAGGGGG
>JAGFMF010012294.1:2506561-2551904 GCA_019455555.1 Galemys pyrenaicus
CCCCCCCCCCCCCCACACCTCTGGTCTGTGCCCCAGTGCTTGTATGCATAAATAAATAAATCTTTAAAAAAAAAAAAAAAAGCTGTTCCCTAAAAGTCATGTATCTTCCCGTTAAAAACAGATGCACATAACAGAAGGGACCTAGAGCGGAGCGCCCCAGGACTGGGAGGGCATCACCTTGCACCAGGAGATGGCCAGTTTTATTCCAGGCTGGAGCGAGTCTGGCCGTGAGCGAATACGAAAGGCAGTTCTGAAGAATTACAGGAATTACTCTTTGGGCAGCCTCCATCTAAAAGTGATAAAGGGAAATATGGGTAAATGTGTAGCAACTGGCATGTTCCTCCACGCTCACAGAAAGCGCCTGTGTGTTTCCAGCCGGGCCACTGTCCACATGAATTATGGTCATCACGACAGCTCACCTCGGCTCTAAAACTAAGGAATCGTTCAGAGATAGTGGCTTTGAGCCACGGCTGCTGTCGCGCTGCAGCACGACGTATCCACAGGTAACAAGGAATTCAGAGTCTGCGCGTCTGGAGAGGAGCACAGGAGAGCTTACCTGACAGGAATGAGGAGCCAGGACCTGGGGTGACGGTGAGGTCCAACTGAATAAAGTTAAAGACTAAGCCACCCCTCCCTGCCCAGCAGGCAGGTCTGGGAGGCTGGAGTAGATAAGGCCCAGGTGGGGAGTAACTTCCAGGTCTTCTAAGTAGCAAACCTGTATTTCCCCAAGTTTCCTGCCCAAGGTTACTGCCCGAGGGCATCGTCTAGTCAGAAGGGCCCTAATGGCTGAGACCAACACAAAGCAGACCCTGGAGCCAGTACATTAACCAGATTAAATTCTGCAAGTTCAGGGCCGAGGACAGGAAAGGGGTCTGCACTAGCCCCAGACTCACCCACTTACTCCAGTAAAGGAGAGAACGCGTGCGGCCTCTGCAGGGAACTAGGCTCTCTAGCTTTAGGGGAATGCCACCCGGTAAATTTGTTCATTTGTTCTCACAGCTCACTAAGGCCTTTGCAGGATAGACAGGTTCCTGGAATGATTCAAGCCTTGTCTCAGCAAAAAGATTTAATGAAGTCCTCCTTCATGCCCCTAACGCGCACCGCTTTCCCGAGTCTGAGCACTGAGTAGCAGCTGAAGGCCTCCAGGGACTGCCAAGCGCCCCCAGATAGTGTTGCGACCTCGTCTTCCTCCTGGAACCTACAAAAAACGTCTCATCTTGGAGAGGACCAGAAAGCTCAGGATCCAGAACCGTGGTTGAGGCAGTGTAGGGTCAGAGAAAAGTGTCAGGCTTTTCTGCCCTCCTGCCATCGGTGTGATGATGGACACCTGCATGCGTGCCTGAGTGGGCGCGTGCAGGTGGGCACACTTGGGTTTGGAGACGGGAGTATAGGGGCGGTGTCTTGAGGACGCCAGCAGAACGAGAGCACCAGAGCAGCAGCACTAGAAGCAGAGAGGAGAGACTCGAGAGCCCAGAGTGAAGATGAGCGGGGGGCTAGTTGCTGCCAGCCTCCTGCCCCTGCACCTCGCCTGCCATGGACCTTGTCGCCTCTGAAAATAAAAGCCTAAAAAAGCCACCGAGGGCTCCAGGACTCCTCCTTTACCCATCTGCCGGAATCCTAGATAACTTGCTCTGTGCCCTTCCTGGCCCCACAGGCAGAAAGAGATGCCCGGATGGCTGCTAGAACAACCAAGGACAAGTGCCTGAGACACGGGTGCAGCCAGGCACAACCTTCAGTGCAGGCTCCATGGCCTGAGGCAGGAGACACGAGAACTCAACCCCACAGAAACACTTTTGCCCTTGCTGAAACCGACACTCATCCCGACACACAGCCCCACGAAGAACACAGCGGATACTGCTCTGTCCCTCCTCAGCAGCCCTGTAAGAACACACCAGTATGTTCAGCTCTCTGGGCGTCATTACTTCATCGGCCTCAGTGATTCTATCACATAAAGGGCCTGCAAAGAGCACGCAACAAGAGGTAAGCCTCTCTTCCTCTTTCTTCACTAAATATGCATAAAATAAATTTGGAGAACAAAAGGTTGGGCTCCTTTCCATGCGGGTCAATAATTTCTGAGGAAAAATACTGCAATCTTTGCTGACAAAAGAAGGTGAATTCAAAATTAATACAAATAGCATCTGGGATTATTTTTGAAAACTTACCTTAGCTCCGTATTTTTCAACATAGACATTAAGTTTTCCAGCTTTATAAAATGGCATCTGTAACAAAAAGTCACATTTATAAAAATGACTTACTGTATAAATGTGTTAAGTAATGCAATCCATGAGGTGAAAAAGTCCCACAACAGAGGGTGCTGAATCGTGGACATGGAATCTGGGGACAGTGTCAAAGTGAGAGATCCCTTTCTGGGAGTGATAAGAGCCCAGAAATCATGAAAAGAAAGCCATAAATTTCATATAATAAATATTTAAGACCTTTCTTAATATACAAGTTCTTAGGCATAAAAAAAAGTGAACCTAAGTGGCAAATTTAGAGAAAGTTCAAAAGGCCAATTCACCATGAAAGAAACATAAATTAAAAGAAAATGTCATTTTTAGCTTAAATTGGCAGATTTTATAAAGGCTGGAGGTTCTCGCATATACTATTAGTTAAAATGTAATCTAGTAAAGCTTTTCAGAGAGTAGTTTAGCAGTGTCTACATACTAGTTTAAAATGCACTGCAATCTCAGTTCTAAGAATTTAACCTAAAGAAATTATAAGTAAAAACGACATGATTTCAATGAAGTCTCCGGAAGCACTGTTTGTAACCATCTTGGAGACCCAGATGTTCATGAGAACATTACTTAAATCATTGCACACCCAAACAATACAATATTTTAGTCTTAAAGATTAGGAAGCTACATGTACTGACACAGAACAATACCCAGCAAAAGTTGGTAAAGGGGGAATGAAAGGTAATTTTTAAAATATAATGTATAATCATTCAATTTTCTTCTTTAAATACTTAATTTTTTTTTAACAGATCTACTATCTTTTTAAGAAAGCAAAACACATTTTTAGCTAGCTACTTTCCTCTTTTTATTCTTGCTAAGACTAGGATACTTGAATTTATGAGAAATCTAAAACAATGTCCTCCTTGTTCCATAAAGATTTACAAGGGAAAAAAAATAACACACATAAGAGGTGTCTCCTTGTTCAAAATCAGCTTTTTTTTTTTTTTTCTTAAAAACTACAGTAAGGATGAGAAAATAAAAAGCTGGATGGAACCTAGAAGGAAAATATAACCAACAAGAATATAACCTAGGAGAATAATAACCTGGGGGGGGGGGATATGAAGATTTTAAATGGCTTTTAGCACTGTTAATAAATATTGATTTCACTAGATTCTGGGGAATTAAAATTTCATTATAAAGATTTTCAGATCAAAAAAATCTCAGAATAATGTATTTTTTTATAAAGAGTTTAGGCATTTCCTTACCATTCCCAGCTATAATTATATACAGAAATGGGAAATATGTTTCTCATTCTACTTTTACTAAGCGTATAAGGTTCTTAATAAGACCTACAAATTAAAAAAAAAGATTGAAGTTTTTTAAAAACAGGGATATGTTGGAATAAGAAACTTCTTTTATATTATGTATAATTCTGAGGGATAAAATACGAGAAAAGATTAAGCCCATCCTACCTTAATAAATTATGCCATAACATTTTATTCACTAAGTCTTTATCTTGCATTTATGAGGAACTAAATATAAAATTAGAATCACAAAAATGGGTTTTAAATATCACAAAGTTATATAGTATGTTTATACTTTACTGGACGGTTACACTGTTGATTACTTAGTATACTATTATATTTAATGTAATAAGTCATTATACTTAATATACTGCTACACTGTTATATTTAGTACAGCCATTGTACCCAATTACTGTTACACTGTTAAGCTAAACATGTTGTTTGTCATTATACTTAGGATTCTGTTACTCTGTTACACTTAGCATACTATTATACTTTTTTGTAACAAAGTTAAAGTCTATAAACGTTGAATCAAACTAGGGCACAGTGTAACTTTTCTTATCAGTCACTTCCCATTTGAACTACACCTGAAATACTACTTATCACTACCACTTCCAATAATTAGTGCAACTACTTCCAATAATAACTAATAATACTTAGTAAAATATAAAAATACTGACCGCCATCACCACCCAAATTTGGTTTACTATTCCAGGCACAGGTGATGTGAGAATATCTTGGTGCAAAAACAGCAACTGCCTACAGAGAAGAAACATGCCATTTTAAAGTGTGCCCACCCGCTGTTTTTACTTTGTACTCTGTAAAAGTTGTTTAATTCAAATAAGAAGTTGAAGTTTCTTTTAAACAAGGGGTGTAACAGGTTTCTGTATCACGAAGCACACCTCCAACAGTGTAGGCACGCAGCCAAGGTCAGCATTAAAAGGATCACAATGTCAGATATTGAGATTAATATGGAAATTGGTCCCGGCCTTTGAGTTGCCCAATCTTTTTAATATGTGGGCTTAAACTCCGCTTTGAAATGTCATCTGCCCAAAGCGTAGGTTTGAGGAAGGCTATGAATCATCTCTTTTGACTCCTGCTTGCTTCATTTTCCTTTAGGTTTTTTTTTTTTTTTTAAGATTTATTTGTGCATACAAGCACTGGGGTACAGGCCAGAGGTGCAGGGGGGTGAGAGGATTCACCACAGAGAGCGGGGAGCAGAATAGGCAGATCAACAGAAGTACACTGCTGAGGGGAGCAGCGGGCACAGCAGGAGAGGTCTGCTGTGCCATGTGGGTCCCCTCCCTGGCCAGCAGCAGGGATCAAACTGTGCTGCAGTGGCTGCGATTTGCTTCATAGTACGTTGCTTAACCCACTGTGCCACCAGGGAGGCCCTTTTTGGGTTTTTTTTAATGGTGGCCAGGGAGCGCTGGAGGCAGAAGTCCAAGGATTCTATCATCGTGGTCACCAAGTGCTTCTGTTACACCCACTGAGCAGATTCTTTTCCTTCAAACAGGAAATTCTTCCAAAATCAAAATCAAGTGGGTAGTTGAAATAGAAATATTAAAATTACTAATCAAGGTAACAAATTTAAAAAGCCACAAATATGCACACTTGTTACTTGTTGCCTTAAATGTAGCCAGGCCACTGCTTCTGGTGGCCTCCTCTGTAGGAGTCCAGGTGCAGCAGGTGCTGGATTTTGCAAAGCCTGACCTGGCCATTCTCTGCTTTCTCTGTTCCAGCCTGTTAGTCACTGGGCAGGTGAATCTAGATAACCCCACTCTGGCACAGCTGCTTTCCCTTTGAGGGCAAATAGTCAAAAATCTGATTGAATGTTTTCTACTTGTCTCTAGAAGGATCACACGTAAGTGCTCAACAGACTGTGCTGGCCTCTTGGATGTCTACGGGTGGGAAAACAAACACTGGGGGAGAAGACAAGTTACGTAAAGAAGAGGAAAATGGAGGCCATCCCAAGAGTGTCATCCTCATTCTGAGGCTTAGCAGTAAGTGCTTTTCTTTAAGAAATTTGGTTAGAGATATAATATGCTCACTGTACCCTAAGAGTTTTTCTTTGAGTACTTCAAAGTACTCAAGTACCTCTGAGTATCTTTAAAGCCTAAAACAGTGTGTTCTAAGTAACCATGGGGTTATACTTCAGGTTTGAACTATCTATAGTTTGAGATAGTTCTTGAAGAAATACTCTGCAGTGTCTCATATTGATCTGAAATTAAACCATACTAATCTAAAATGCTTATACAGTATCCCCAAGTACCCATAAACAGTAAATTTTCATTAAATATTTACTGAGTTTGGGGGGGTTCTTAATTCATCAGTGTCTAAGATTTTTAAATTAAAATCTTTATACAAGAAGTCATGTATATAAGATCTCAATGGTGAAATATTCCACTTTACTCTCTCTGGTCTTATTCTTTTTTAAGTCTTTCCCTAAATATAGCCTAATACACTTGGTCAGATTGAGTCAAAATTGAATTTATTTTAAAATTGGGTAGTATTTTGTTTTAAAGTTGAACTCCTAAACAGCTCTTAGAGATCTTGGTTTTATAAGGCTTTAGTGGAGAAAGCCATTAATGGTGAAAGCCATTAAGTTGCAGCACTGTGACCATCGCAGCCATTGTAGCACAAGATTGATCCCTGGCTGGGGAGGGAACCCACCTGGCCCCACCTGGCCCAGCAGACCTCTCCTGCCTCCTGTTGCTCCCCTCAGCAGTGTGTTTCAATGGATCTGCCTGTTCTGCTCCCCACTCTGTCTCTGGTGAATCCTCTCACCCCCTACCCACTTCTGGCCTACACCCCAGTTCTTGTATGCATAACTAAAATCTTTAAAAATTAAATAAAAGACTAATTATAAAATGCTTTTACCTGCACATCTTCATCTGTATACTCCGAGTCTCGGTCTCTGCTCCCTCATTCCGCAACAGTATCCCGACAGCACAGAGCTTGTGTAAATCTGGAAGCGTGAGGAAGAACAGTGACTGCTGCCTTGGACGGTCCATATTTTCCCGTTGTCTGGCTACTCTGCAATCAGGCCCTGAAAAACAGACAGACAGACAAACATCAACAGAACGGCAGCAAACGCTCCCACCAGTGGGGTTTCCGCACAAACCCAGCGGAGAGCACTGGATCGTGTTAGAATGACACAGTGGGACGGCCTCCCTGGGGTGCAGCTGTGAGCACAGGGCTGTGGGCGGCATAAGCAGCGCGAGTTCGATCCCCGGCCAGGGAGGGGCCCACAGGGTGCAGCAGACCTCTCCTGCCTCCTCTCCCCGCTGCTACCCTTAGCAGTGTGTTTCAGTGGATCTGCCTGTTCTGCTCCCCGCTCTGTCTCTGGTGGATCCTCTCACCTCCTGCGACTCTGGCCTGTACCCCAGCTCTTGTGTGCGTAAATAATGAAAGAGCGATTGCGAGAGCGGGTCAGTCAGCAGACACCATCACCTTCCCGGGTTCCCGGTGACAGTCCGGAGGGCTTCGGTGCAAGTGTCACCGCGCAGTGGGTCCCGCACACCGGCGCCCACGCAAAGCGCGGGTGAATGGCCTCGCTGTACCCCGGGGCCGTGCCTCAGAGGCACCTCAGAACAGTGCCGTCGCTCGAAGCTAGTTTGGAATTTTCTCGAATCGAATGTCGAGCACAAGCAGCCCCGAGCCAGCCGGGATGAGCCGGCGCCTCCCGCAGGCACCAGCGCAGCCCCTTGTCCTGGCTTCTCGATCCTTCGATCCGATCCTTCGATCCTTCGGCTGCCACCTCGCAGGTGGCCCTGCCGGCTTCCGCTGCTCCCTGGAGAACAGCACGCGACGCCCCCTCAGGCCGCGCTAGGCTGCCGCTGGGCCTTCGCGGGTGGGGGTGGGGGGAGGGGCAGAGCCTTCGAGGGGGGCTGCCGGGCCTTCGAGGGGGGTCGCCAAGCCTTTGAGGGGTGCTGCCGGGCCTTCGCGGGGGGCCGCCGAGCCTCGGGGGGGCCGCCGGGCCTTTGAGGGGGGGTCGCCGGGCCTTCTCTGGGGGCCGCCTCTCAGAGGCCCAGAAACCCCACCACTGAGGCTGAGGCGGGAAAGGGTGGGCGCCTCTAGGCCGACTCCCTCAAACCCGGAGCCCTGCCGGGGAGCTGCTGCATCTCCTCTCCTCCTTCGGGCTCACCCTCAGGGGCCGCTTCTCCGTTTGCTCCTCAGGAGGCTTTCGCTCCCCTCAAAGGCAGCCTGCTCCCAGCATGCACTGCGAGCGGACTGCCTCGCACTCCCAGCATGCCCCTCGCACCACGGCCTTCAGGAGACCTCTGCGCTCCCAGAATGCCCTGTGCTCCCCATGCAGATTGTGTACAAGACCTTAGATCCCAGCATGCCCTGCACTCAGCATACACTGTGTGCAAGGCCCTGGATGCCAGCATGCCCTGGGCTCCCAGCATGGTCTGTGCATCCTGCACTCCAGTCAAGATCTGTGCTCCCAGAATGCCCTATGCTCCCAGCATAGATTGTGTGCAAGGCCCTAGATGCCAGCATGCCCTGGGCATCCAGCATGCCCTATGCTCCCAGCATAGATTGTAGGTAAGGCCTTAGATCCCAGGATGCCCTGCACTCCCAGCATGGCCTGTGCATCCTGCATTCCAGTCAAGATCTGTGTTCCCAGCATGCCCTGCGCTCCCAGCATAAACTGTGTGCAAGACCTTAGATCCCAGCATGCCCTGTGCTCCGGCATACCCTGTGTTCCCAGAATGCCCTGTGCCCCGTGGACTGCTGCTCTAACCAGGGCTCCCAATGCACCCTGCACACCATGACTCCTGGGCCCACCAGGTTCCCCCACCAAGGTTGATGGGCACCATCAGCAGAGGAGGTCCCCTGAGATGATCTGAGAGGAGAGCTGGGGCACTGGCACCAGGCCCTTGCTGCCCTTGAGGGGAAGGAAGATTGCACTGGGAGCCACAGGCCCTGAAGCCGCATACTAACCCGGTGCTGGCTTGCTGTCTAGCTGGATGCCCATGCCTGCCCTCTCTGTCCCCTGGAAGTCCTCCAGTGGCTGAATTGCCCATGACTGGAGCAGTTATAGCATGGTGTGGTGTTAGTCTCGGAGCAAAGCATGTTTAAGGTGTCTGTTATTATTTGTAAATATTAAGCCCAGATGGTTCTTGGAGGTTGTCTAGGAATTAGGTTTTGAATACTAAGGAAACAACAGTCCCTGTCCTTACATTTACTATGGTAGACAGTGATAGGTACGCTGCAGAAAAATAAAGTGGATGAGGGAGACGAGAAGCATTGGGAGAGGCCATTACAGAGGTCAGGAGGCATCACAGAGGTGACGTGTGAATAAGACGTGAAACATATGAGAGTGGGCAACCCTGTAGATGCTGGGAGAAGTTGTAAGAAAGACCCGAGTCTTTCTATAAAGACTATAAAGACCCAAGGCTGGAGGGTGACCAGTTGGCTCACTGGAATGGGCCTGACTGAGGGCAGAGAAATTAAAGAGGGACAGTTTCAGGCCTCATAAGCTGTGTCTACTACAGTTTTTTACAGGATATTTTTACCAGAATAACTTTTGGAGTGGAGTTGGCTTTCTAAAGGTTTATAAATGTTATTTCCTAAGGGAAAGTCAGAAAGAATTTGTAAATATGTGTGTTCCTTTAATTTCTCAGATTTGTCTCTAAATTTGCTGAGTTCCCCTAGAAGCTTCTGCCAGATATGCTACTTCCTCATGCCTGTGTTTTAGAATAAAGTAGTCTTGTTAAATGGTGATGATGATGATGCACTAGCTAAAAAGCTAGGGATTGTTTTGTATACACTAGACCCTATGCTGAGCATTTTTAAGCACCTGGCTTATATTTAGTGACTAGCTTATTGTCATGAATCTGATAAGTCACTAAATCAGTGATGTGACCCAAGTAATTGACACCAACACTTTGCCTTGAATCAGAGTTTTTTGGAAATGAAGCAGACATCTGACACAGTTTTGACATTGAACTACAGAGGCAGCCATTCACTCAAGAGACTCACTGCTCTGTGAGTAGTCATGGATGATTTAGCAGTCCTAAAAACTGTTAAATAGTGTAACCTGGTTTACTATTTTTAAAAAGTAGAGGAAATTTTAATATTAAATGCAAACATTTGAAAAGAGGAAAATCTGAAGTCACTAATCTAAAGGCCCATCTTGAGAACTGGAATAAGACACATGAAATAAACCAAAAGCAAATAAAATGAAGGGAAAATAAAGACCACAGAAAACAGTGAAATTGAAAAAGGAAAAATAGAGAAAAGATTGATAAAATTGACAAAACTAGCAAAGCTGACAATCAAAAAAGAGAAATCACAACTTACTAATATTAGGAATTAAACAGAAGCTAAACTACGGATTTCCCATACATCAAAAAGATAAGTGACTACCATGAACTGGTGTGCACACATAGCGTTCAGAATTTAGATGGAATGAGCCATTCCTCAAAAGTGTCCAAACTATCACAACTCTCTCAGTATGAGACACAATTTGAATAGATCTCTATTACAGGAATTAAAGTCAAAGTTTAAAGCCTGAAAAAGAAATCCTCTATGATTTCACTGGAGAAATCTACCAAAATCGAAAAGAAGAATAGCCCTAATTCTATAGCCTCTTCCTGAAAAAATGAAAGGGGACTACTCATCAGTTCATTCTGTGAAGCCAGCTTTACTCTGACATACAGACCAAACAGACACAGCACATAAAAAGAAAACTACCCAGCAATATTCTAGCTGCATGAGGAACGGCTTGTGTCTGGAAAGGCCCTACCATAACAGTGGTTACCCCTTGTGAGACCAGGACCCCAGAGCTGGATTGTATATAAGGCCTGTGCAGATTGACCAGAAGTAACCACTAGTAGCTGAGGACAGTATTATACTAAAATCCTCGCCTCTGAGTAGGACTTGACCTCTGTTTTCTGAACATGTGAAGTATGATAAGGCATGCATAGCAGCTGCACCACTGTCCCGAGCAATACTGCCTGGAGTAAGAAGGTGACCACTTAATTGTGATGTTTGACTTGTTTGCTTCTTGCCAGAGGCTCTGAACTCCCTCTAGAAACAAAAACAAAAACAAAACCCGAACAGGTTAAGGCTTTGGGCTGGGAGTCTCTTCTTTTAGAAGGGCCTTCCCTGGAGCTCTGCCTCTGGCTCGATCTCTAGCTTTTACAATAAGCCCTGGGGCTCTCTCCAGGTGATATGTCCACTTGGTGACCAAGTCCTCAATGAATTCTTTTTTTTTTTTTAAAGTTCATATATGACTTTTTTTTTAAAGATGTATTTATTTATGCACACAAGAGCTGGGGTACAGGCTATAGTTGTGGGAAGTAAGAGGAGTCACCAGAGACAGAGCGGGGAGCAGAATAGGCAGATGGACTGAAACACACTGCTGAGGGGAGCAGCAGGCAAGGCAGGAGTGGTCTGCTGCACCTTGTGGGTCCCTCCCTGGCCGGGGATCGAACTCGTGCTGCTGTGCTGTGATGCTTCACAGTGTGGCATTCAACCCACTGTGCCACCAGGGAGGCCCTGGCTATGAAAATTCTTAATAAAACATTAGAAACAGAACTCAGTAATATTTAAACAGTGTTATATACCTAAACAAAGGGGGTTTATTCCAGAGATGCAAAGTTGATTCAGAAAACCAATCAACGTATTCCATCATGTGCAAAGGCAAAAGAGGGAAAACCCTCTGGTCATGTTTGATGCGGAAAAAGCATTTGACAAAATTTAACACTCGTGTTAAAAATTTACAAAAAGAGGTACAGTGAGAACTCCAACTTGGTTGAGAACATGTACAAAAATCCACTCACAAAAATCATACTTAATAGTGAAAAGACTGAATGCTTTCTAAGACTTAGAACAAGACAAGGTATCTGCTCTTACTACTGCTTATTCAACATATTACTGGATGTTCAACCCAATGTGATGCAAGAAAATGAGTAAGAGGAACACAGAACAAAAGGAAAAAGAGAAAGCTTCTATTTGCTGGTGACATAGAAGTCATCTGCAAACACCCAAGGAACTTACAAAAAGCTAAGTTCAGCAAGTTCATAAAATATGAGGTAAACATACATTTTTTCTATATGCTAGCAAGTAATATGGCAAGAAAAATAAAATATGACTTATAATCATTCATTAATTGAAATGCTTATGTGTAAGTCTAACAAAACATGCCCAGGACATATATGCCAAAAACTAAATGCTGATGAAAAAATACAAAAGATGATCTTTTCATAGAGAAATATTCTGTGTTTAAGGATTGGAAGAGTCAACGGTAACTAATCTTTCTAAATTGGCATACAGGCTTAACACAATTCCTATCAAAATATCAGCAATATATTTACAAATTTAGACACGATTAACATTTAAATTAAAAGGCAAATGAACTGGAATAAAATGATGATGGAAAAGAGACAGCAGGAGGAATCAGTCTACTTGATTTTACTAATTAGTAAATATTTATTATTTTACAACCCTAGTTAAGAGTGCATGGTGCCGGTAGAAGGAAAGATATATAGGTCTGTGGAACAGTTAGGAGGCCTCAGAAATAGCTCCTTATGAGTGTATCACACTAATTTGGACATATTTGTAGTTCAAGTATGTCAACAAAAGCAATTCAATGGGAAAAAAGTCTTTTCAACAAATGGTTACCTGAGCAATTAGATTCAAGAAAAAAATGAGACTTAGAAATCTCTAAGTCTCATACCTTAGATAAGAAATAACTCAACATGGATAATAGATATAAATATACAACTGAAACTTTTAGAAGACCAAATATTCAGAACACAGGGTTGGCGAAGAGTTCTTAGACATGGCACCAAAAGTACAACCACAAAAGAAAAAGTGATGAATTGGACATCCTCAAAATGAAAACCTCTGGCTTTAAGAGAATGAAAAGACAAGACTGGGAAAAAAATATTTGCAAGCTACATATCTGACAATGAACTCACATCTCATTTATAAAAAGAACTCTCAGAACTCAACATAAAACACCAAATATTAAAACCACCAAAAGACAGGAAGAAACAATGTATTGAACACAACGTACAGATGACAAATAAGTACATGCAATTAAGACCATAAAGCATCACTGCATAGTTACTAGACTACCAAAAATAAACATAGCAGCAGTACCCAGTGCTGGAGAGGGTGTGAAGGAATTGGAGCACCGTTCAGGCATTCATGTAGGGCATGTAAATGGGGCACCTGCTCCGGAAAGTTGGCAGATTCCCCAACATTAAAATTTATCACATGTCCTAACAATCACACTTACGAACATGGACCTTAAAGAGATGAAAACTTATGTTCACAAAAAAATCTGTACATGATTGTTCATTATTGTAATGGTCAAAAATCGGTTCCAACCAAAACGTTCCTCAGTAAGTGACTAAACAAACTAGGGCGTGTCCACGTGTGGTAACACCCAGCAGGAAAAGAGGAGTCAGCCTTGCACTCGACCATGTGGGTGGGTCTCAAGGGGTCATGCCCAGTGAAAAAGGCCAAACGGAAAAGGTCACATGCTGATCTCCTTTATATAACATTCTTGACATTACAAAGCTGTGCAGATGGAAAGCAGATTAGAGCTTTGCAGTGGTTAGGGCGGTCAGGGGAGGAAGAGATTTGCCCTCAGGCTAGAGCTCACCACTCTCAGTGGTGGTCACACAAATCTCCACATGTGATGACAAGTAACTAGACATGGCACCCTGCCAAGGCCCACTTCCTGATTTTGAAATTGTGTTCCAGTGACATTGCCAGGTAACCGCTGAGGACAACTGGGTGAAAGATACATGGACTCTACAGTGCAACTTTCTGAGATTTTACAATTATTTCAAAGTTAAACACGAAAAAGTATAAACCTTCTTAGAAATCATTTCAACGTTATACTTTTATTGATTGATGTGCAAACAAACATTTATTGATATATATGACCTGGGAACCACCGCGAGTAGCTCACGACAGGCATTCTACCTTCATTTGACACTAGTCTCCTAAGTATCGCCAAGTAGCAAATGGACACTAGTCTCCTAAGTATCGCCAAGTAGCAAATGTTACTCTCGAAAATGTTTGCTTGACAGGAGAAGGAAGAAAACACTGCGGCTGTTTGGAGTGCCAGGAAGAATTCCTTCTTGCAGGTCGGGGCATCCCAGGGAGGGGGAAGCAGGAGGAAGAGAAGGACGACCCTTCTTGGGGCACCTGATATACCTGGAATGCAGGTGACACGACGTGACCTGCGTGTAACCTGCTGTGTACTTTTGGCATAACTGCCACGGCTGCAGAGGGCTTTGCAAGGCTCCCCGACTTCATAACACGCTGGAATTTTTCTATCACCAAAGCACCCCATTTCCTCCCCCTCCAACCCCAACGCGTATTATGTCCTGCCCCAGCACGCTGGAGAGTGTTGGTCCAGGCTCCGATGCAGGTGCTAAGTCCCTCAGATTCACCTACACGAAACGGCGGGGGCGTGGCGGAGGAGCTCGCAGAGGGGGCGCGGGGGTCCAGGCCGCGGGGGTCCAGGCCTAGGGAGCCGCCCAGCCCACTCAGGTGCGCGGCGTGTGTCCCGCGGGGCGCGACGTCTAATCACCCTCCACGAGCTCACGAGCTCCTCATGGCCCTTGTCACACCGAGGCTCGCAGCACAACCACTTTCGTTACAAATTAACGTCCAGGTCCTGCTGACCGGACTTCACCCGGCAATCGCGGGACTACAGCCGAGCAGGTGAACCCCGCACCGACCCGCACCGACCCGCCCCGCGGCCTTCGGCGCAGGCGCAAGAAAGTCCCGCCCCGCCCCACCCCCCGGGCGAGTGGCAGGCTTTGGTTGTGAAGGACACCGGCCGCAGCCAATCAGCATCCGCATACGGGGCGGGGCCGCACTGGGGCGGGGTGAGGCAGAAAGCCAAGGGCGGACCCCTTGAGTGACTCGCCTTCTGGCCAATCCTCGGGGCCGCGCGCCGGCCCGCCCCTGCACGCAAGGGCCGCCCTGCGCCCCGCGCCGGCGGGGGCCCGGGATACCCCAGGTCGGCTCTCTGAGACCGCGCTCTGCTCCGCCCGGCTCGGCTGCTGTCTGCAGGGCCTGAGGCTCGCCGCGTTCCGAAATGGCCGAGAAGTCGAACAAGGCCGTCAAATACTACCGCCTGGAAGAGATCCAGAAGCACAACCACAGCAAGAGCACCTGGCTGATCCTGCACCACAAGGTGTACGATCTGACCAAATTTTTGGAAGAGGTGAGCTGGCGAGGCGCGACGAAGACCGGGACTTGGGGTTCCTTGCGTGACCTGCCCGCAGCGCGGGGCGTTAACGTGCGCGGCCGGCGACTGCGCCGCGGTGCTTACGTACCTGGGAGCGCCCCAGGCTCACCTGAGCCTGCTTGCCCGCAGTGTGCACACCTGGGAGCGTCCAGTCTCACCTGATATGCTCCTCCAGTGTGCAGACCTGGGAGCGCCCTGAATCTCACCTGAGCCCGCTCACCCCCTTGTGCACATCTGTGAGCGTCTCGGCTCACCTGAGCCTGCTCACCCGCTGTGCGCACACCTGGGAGCGCCCCCTGTAGGCGAGCCATTTCAGTAACCAGAGGCGCGCCCAGGTAGGTCAGGCGCCCCAGAGACTCCGCAGGACTTGTCGAACCCCACCTAGCACTTGGTGGGGAGCCACATCGCTTCTGGGGGTGGCTTCCCAGGAGAGGGCGCAGCTATGAAGGGTTTTGAAGCGCCCTTTCACCTTTGAGTTTGCGCAGAAGGGGTCTGCATCTTGGACGAGGGTCATCCCACTTGTTATTCCTGGACCAGTTGGAGACCACCCAAGAGCTGTGCCTTTCGGCCAGCGGGGACGCTGGGTTTGAAGGTGGGGCGGGGGTTTGCACTTCTCTCCAGGGCATCGAAGTCTACCCGCCCCTCACACGCCCACCTGCTTGTCACCTAGGAGGAGCTCCTTAACTTCATCCAATAAAGACTGAGCTCCGAGGGGCGAGGCCAGACTCCTGGAGTTCAGCTGGGAGCCTTGAAGCAGGAAGGACTGAGAGACTGAGAAGTAAAATCTCTCCCAGGGAAATTTGATCCTTAAGTAACTTTGGGAATTGCTGAGCAACTTTGCGTAACTTAAGGGAAATGTTCCTTTGGTAGAATTCTTTACATGGGTTTTTAATTTTTGCAGCAAACTAAGGGATTTTTCTGTTGTCATTACTCCTGAATGTGTTTTAATCACCGTGGGGGAGCTTGAATCATAAATCTAACCCTCCTTTCTTCAGACAGTAACTGAGAGTATTTAGTGATGGAAATTATTTACATAGTTTGAGAGCAAAAGGAAAAAAGGGGCCTGGTCTTAACTGATCTCAGTTTGCATCAAGGGACTTTTGTTTTGCACAGAATACTTTTATTTTATTAAAAAACTTCCCAAGGAAGGTTGGGGTTGTTTACTGGTAAGCTGTTTCACTATTGTCATGGTGGTGGCGTGTCCAGCCTGGTGTGTCCAGACTGGAGTGATTTGTAGCTGGAGATCAGCTGCGGCTGCCCTGGGCAGCACACCAGCGCCCAGCAGAGGCCTCTGGAGGTGTCTCCAACAGGCTGCAGCCCCACTTCAGGTCTGGCATAATCTCCACCTGTGGTTTTCCTCCTTAGCCTCACCCTGCATGCCAGCAGCGCCCCTCCCCCAGTCGTGACACCCGAATGTCCCCAAATCTTGCCAATTGTCCCCCAGGGACAAAGCCCCTCCCAGTGGAGAGGCACCGGCCTAACCTGTATTGTGGATGACTTTTAAGGGTAACTTTTCAGAAGGAAAGTATAAGGAAAAGAAGATTGAACGTTTACTTGAAACCACTTACTTTTATGAGGTGCTCTGTGCGCACCTGGGGGTATACCCCAGTCTCACTTTTCAGAGGCAGGAAGAAGGGGCCGCGTTGTGTTCTGAGTAAGCTGCAAACATGGGATTAAACTGTTCCGTGGCAAGTTAGCTAACGACACGTTCCAGTGTTCTCTCTCGCTGGTGTTTAAATACTTTTCTTTTTGAGAGTAGCTTGGGAAGAACGTCTCTGTGGTAAAATGAGATGAAATGAGTTTATTATTCATGTTTGATAACTAAGGCTGCTAGTGAGTCCACTTAAAACTACTACTGATGGTGAGAAATAAAAAGCCAGCTTCCAGCTATCCCTGTGTACTTGGTATCCTTGGTAAAATGCTCCCTATTATAAACTTCCTGGTGCTCTAGGGGGTACACTGCTACTGTTGGGGGTTCACTTCCTGCCTTTTGACCAGGTGATCCAGGATTCACTGTTTGCGGAGGTCTTGCCTTGGACTGTGGTCCTGGAGAGGAAGAGAGTTCATTGCTGATTCCAGCAGCTTCCATTGGAGGAAGCTGGCATGACACAGAAAACAATTCAGGGAACAGGAATAATGACCCAGAAGGCCCTGCTGTAGGCTGGTGTGGCCTGTCTAGGGTGCAGTGGCTGGTGGGAAGGAGGAACTAAGAGCCTGGGTTCAGATGGGGAGTTGATGTAGGTGGAGGTGGCTGACCTTTGTAACTGGATCGACTAGAGGCTGACAAGTTGCAGCCAGGAGGAGCTTCTGCCGCTGCCTTGACTGTCAGCCTTCCCACGTGTCCCGTTCTGCTTTCTGGAGACGCGTTTTCCATTTGCTGTTTGTGTCCTATGGACCATCTCTGCGTAATATGCTGGTCAGCTTTGGCTTCTAGCCTCCAGCACATGCTTGGGGCGTGTGGGGCTCTCCATACCTAGAGGATTGCCCTGAGGCTCCTTCCTGAACTCTAAATGCAGATCTCAGGCTGAAATGTACTGCAGGGTGTTCTGCCTGAACCTTCTGCCCAGATCCCTCCTGTTCCTGTGATTCCTTAGGCCTTTGCAGTTTGAGTCACCCGTTGGGACAGAGAAAGGGCCTCAGAGGGAGGCCCCTCTCCCCTGCCCCGCATTTCCTCTTTCTTCTATCATTTCAAAGCTCCGGAAATCCACCAAGCCTTAGCATGTTAACTGAAGAATGTTCTACTCTCCTTGATTTACCTGTGGGTGATGTCCTCATGTTCTGGGCTCCCTGCCTTTAAAGTGAACACTCCCTCTTTGTGGCTCTGCATTGTAGGCCCATGCGGCTTCCCAGAAAATAAGTCATCACTGGATGAATTTTTTTTTTCATCATTGTAAAATTCAAATTTATTTTCTTTTTTTAATATAACTTTTTTAATTTAAATATATTTTTCATCAATTGTAATCCCCATCACCATATCACAGTGCACCATCACCTCAGTCCCCGTGCTCCCGTCTGCCCTCCACCCTTCCCCTCTTCCCTCCCCACCAAGTATGCCCAGTTTGTCCTTGTCTTTTCATTTTTGGTTTTTGTTTCTTGCTTGTTGTTATTATTATTGTTGTTCTTATTCCTTTCCTTGATCCTTATTTGGTTCCCTTATAGTCCTCCTAGGGGAGGAACCATCTGGTATTTTTCTTTTGCCTTCTGACTGACTTCGTTGAGCATCATCCCTTCCAGTTCCATCCATGTTCTTATGAATGTGTCTAGTTTTTCACTGGATGAATTTAAGGCGTTGCTCCTAGGAGCTTCTTTCGGCAAAGCACAGATTTACGTGCACGTCTGCGTTTGTGTTGGGAAATGCACACCATGATGGGTGGAAAGGGGCCCCAGCAGGCTCCATGTGCTCTGTGTCTGTTAAGGTACAGCAAGAGAATAATAGTGTCTTCTTCATCAGGTGCAAGGATTAAAATAATGCGGGGACAGAGCTAGAAGGGATTATGCTGCGTGAAATAAGTCAGAAAGGAAAGGAAAAATATCGGATGGTGTCACTTATAGGAAGACTATAGAGGAAACAAACAAGGGACTAAGGGAAAAGTAAATCAATTACAATAAATAAAAAATCAAAATCAACAGGCAACTATAAATCTGAGACGTTCCCGAGGGGAGGAGGAGGGAGAAGGAGCAGAACAGGTGGGAAGAGCACAAGGGACTGTGGTGAGGGCGCACAGGTGAGCTGGTGATGGGAATCTTATGGGGATGAGAAATAGACACTGTACAAAAATGAAAAATAATGTAAAGTATATATAAAATTAAAATAAAGGAAAAATATAAAATATGTATATTTAAAATAAATTGAAAAATCCATGTATATTAAAAATAAAATAAACTAACGCAGGTGAAACACGTAAGCTGAGGTCAGGCCCGTGGTCCGGGTGCAGGGAGCGCTGAGAGTACCTGTGAGGTAAAGGTGTAAGTCGGGTGGTGTTGAAACAGGAAAGTAAAAGTGATCGCCGTCCAGCCAAGGACACAGGTGAAGTTTTGAAGTTGTGCAACTAGCTGTGTTCTGGAATGGTGGCCTTCGAAAGCTGTTTTGTTGTCTGGGAGGGAATCAGGTGACTCTCAGTAGTGACAGGTGTTCAGTTACGAGCTGACACTGACCAAGAGATCTTGAGCTTTGTTGTCTGCAGATTCTGATCTAGATTTTTTTCCCCCACCCTGAGTTCCAGCTTTTGAATTTATCTATGAGTCCGGACATGCTTGTTGGTGTCTTAGCAGAGCTGATGGCGCTACACCTTTGCAGGAGTTACTTGAAATGAAAAGTGGGCATTTGGAGTCAGGAAGGAAAGAATGGCGTTCTCTCTCTGGGCTTGGGCAGGAGCATTTACTCGGTGTTGGAGAGAAGGACGGTGCCATGAATCACTAATGATAGCTCATTATCTGGTTTGTGGTTGAATCAGTGGATGTTTAATTGTGAAATGGCAAAGCTTCCTGAAAGTGTCATGCAGCAGAAGGCCCCTGTGTCAAGTTGTCCTCACTCTCCCCGCACATGCTCAGAATGGAAACTTCTCCCTAAGCCATTTCTCTGCACCCTGGAATCCAGGCTTCACTCAGGGCGCCTCGGCGTCTGGGGTGGTCTTCAGCATATCCCTTTCTGCACCACCGCTCTGGACTCGCCGGCTTTGCGGGTCTTAGGAAGTATATTTATGGCAGCTGTGGTTCTGGGGACTTCCCTTATTGTTCCTTGTGATTTTCCATGGACTGTGGCTGCCAGTGTTGCCCAGACGAGGGCTCTGAGGCTGGGGGGCCTCAGATCCCCCATCTGTGGGCATCAGGAAGAGAATGTGGGTGCCTGAAGTTCAGTATCCTTAGTCTTGAAAAACCCTCAAAGAATGTGTATCTCTACCCTTGAGAGGGCTAAAATCCTACGTCTTTGCCTTTATGTTTTTTTTTAGGAAGTTTGATAATACTTGAAACTCCCTACTTTTAACAGCTGTGGTTGCCAAATATGCTTTAATGAATGCAAAAGAGGAAGACTAGTCATTGTTATTTAACATATTATATGGTTTGGAAATTAAACTTAGAAAATAAGGAGGGAGATTTGAGATCCGAGATGGGGAAGGGAACGCAGGTGTCTTGGGTGAACAGGTGACAGAACCACTTATTGCTGGACCCCAGGGACTGAGAGTCTGTGGCAAAAGTCCTCTGTTATTTATCGCTCCATAACTTTTCTTTCCTCAGAAACTTTTTGCTACTTTTAAGAAGAGGTTCCAAGAGCACTTGTGAGGCCACTTTGTTTTGAAACAGTCACACACAAAAAGCCCCACTGGAGATTGTTAGTTTTTTTTGTTGTTTATCTTTAAGGTGGGTAAAAATTCTAAATAAGGCAGGGAAGCAGGTCGGGCTGGCCAGCTCAGGTAAATCAAAAAGAAAATAGTGCTCTCTTGAGCTTGAGGCACATGCCTGTTATTCTAAAGTTCTCTCGAGCACAGAAGAGGAGCAGTAAGTGTCTCCCAGTGTAATGAAGCCTGAACACCCAGACACACTGCTGGGTGCCCGGAGTGTCAGATGTGGGGGAACACTCCATCTGCCTTAGACCTGTGGTTGAGTGGCCTCTGCCAGCCAGGTGAATGTTTGGATATGTTCTTCCAAGATTTATTTATGCATACAAAAACTGGGGTACAGGCCAGAGGTAAGAGGATTCACCAGAGACAGAGCAGGCAGATCTACTGAAATCCACTGCTGAGGGCAGCAGCAGGCGAGGCAGGAGAGTTCTGCTGCCCCATGTGGGTCCCCTCCCCGGCCGGGGATCGAACTTGTGCTGCAGTGGCTGCAGCGGCTACAGCTACTTCACAGCGCAGAGTTCAACCCGCTGCGCCACCAGGGAAGCCCTGTTTTTATTTTTTAACCAGGACTGTTCTGTTGCCTGCCCCTGCTCAGCTTGTGAATTTTGGGAGGCAGTGTGAAGGCATTAGGAAAAGCATGTCAGTATTTTGGCGAGGTTAGCGTTTTCTTTTGTTACGACTGCTGCTGCTGTACTTGTTATAGTTGTGACAGTAACTTTTTGTTACGGGGCAGTTGCAGTGTCTGTCTAGTAGAACACACTTGGGGATGACGTCGGTAAGCGGGAAAGATTCAAAGTACCTTCATTCGAGGTACTGTTTTCAGAAATATGGGCCCCACGTAATGGAATGGCATCTTTTTTCTGGAACTTTCAAAAATATGACTTTACTGTTTTGGGAGGAAAGAATGCTTGGATATTGTGAGGACTTGGACAAGGTGGAAAAGCAAAGAGGAAAATAAGCCCTCAGACCCCAGAGGCTGGATGTAAGCCCTGGGAATGTCTTCCTGAACCTTCTCTAGACGCTCTGGCCATCTCCCCCTGTGCCTAAGTGCTGTGTCATTGCTCCCCATCCCAGAATATGCGGAGGCGCCTTCCCTTTGGGGAGATCCTGTCTCCTAGGCCTGCCCTTTGCTACGCACGTGACACTCTTGCCACTGTTAGGGTCTTCTGCCCCCCAGCCTCCCTCTGTAGCCTCCCTCTGCACACGTCATAGTTTGGGGGCACAGCCCCAGCACCCTGGGACCATCCGTGACCGTTCACGGCCCCCTAGTCAGTGCAGCTGGTCTCCCCAGGTCAGAGTTGTCCCTGGCGGCTGACAACTTGGGCGTGACCCACTTCCTCTCCTGAGTGATGGGGCGTTTTTGTCAGAAGGGGCAGTGTGTTTTGCATATTAATTCTCTGAAAAGTGCAGCTGCAGCCAGAAGTAACTTATTTACGCTCCAGTGAGCCACAGGCTTCAGCTCTGTCCCCTCTGGGTCTCAGGGCACTGGCCAGGGCAGCAGGCTGGACGGGGCCTCACGGAGTGACTCAGAGCTGCCTGGCGCCCTGAGCAGGAGGCTTTTCCCGCGGTGTGGCTTTCCCGGCATGCACTCGGTGCACCTGTCAGCTGGCTCTGGTGTCCGTACTGACCTGCACGCGGTGCAGGAACGTGAGCTGGAGATGGGGTGCGGGGCTCAACCCGTGCAGGACAGTGACCCGGTTAGTGACAGCTGCCGTCTGCTCTTGTGGATGATGCAGGAAATCCCCTTCAGCATCCAGACAGGCCTGAGTCCATCGGGACCATGGTGTGGGCCGGCCCTGCTTTGGGGGAGGAGCTAGAGGCAGAGTGGACGTGGGGAGGCGGGAGGGCGAGTGGTGCCCACTGCCTCTGGGCTCAGTCAAGGGCCCTATGTGCCCAGGCCCTGGGGGGCAGCCTGGCTGCACCCCTGGAGCAAGGCCCTTGGGTGTGGGTCTTTCCTTGCTTCTTTCTGTGCCTCCTGGGCTTGCGCTGAGCTTGGCACAACGGTGCAGAAGCGGGCCGGGACACAAAACACATCCAGTCTTCTCTCCCCTCTCTCCATCTTCCCCAGAAAGTGTTAATAAATGCCATTCGTATTCCCTCCCCCAGGAGCCCTCCCCCCTAGAGGGTTCTCGATAAAAGTGATGACATCTCATAATAGCAGTGAGTAAGTGCAGTGAGCACTGGCTGAGCAGTGGTTGACGCTGGGAGTGTGTAGCTGTACAGCTGGTGCTTTTTGTGCATAAAACCCTCCTTTGCAGGGGGCCTCCCTGGTGGCGCAGTGGGTTAAGCAGCGCACTATGAAGCAAACACAGCCACTGCAGCACGAATCCGATCCCCGGCAAGGGAGGGACCCCACAGGGCACAGCAGACCTCTCCTGCCTCCCGCTGCTCCCCTCAGCAGTGTGTTTCAGTAGATCTGCCTGTCTGCTCCCCGCTCTGTCTCTGGTGACTCCTCTCACTCCCCTGCGCCTCTGGCCTGTACCCTAGTTCTTGTGTGCATGAACAAATAAATCTTTAAACAAACTATAAAAAAACTCTCCTTTGCCTTGTCCTCTGGATCTTCAAAACGATCCTCTCTGGTCAATGACAGTGGGATCCTCCTCTAATTTTTTTATTTTTTACTGAAGTAACTGGTCGAGAACATTCTGTAGGTCTGTGATTACTGCATTATTTTCCAACGTCTGTTTACATATCCACACCGCAAGTCCAACTTCCATCTGCCATCACTCAACGGACCACTCTTACCCATTGGCCCACCTCAGTCCTCTTTGTAAAGTTAAGAAAACGTGGCATGTGTGGTGTGGCATAAATGTGGCAAATGTGGCGTGGGAATTTTAGTCATTTGCAAAGCCACAGAGCCAGGGTGGGGCAGAGCCAGGACTGGAATCCAGCCACTGGACTCCCAGCCCCAGCAAGTTCTTCTGCTCATCCCGTGGCTGGGGCATGAGCCCTAACAAGTTGTGAAGATAACTGGAGTGGCTTCACAAGGAAGAGAGACAGCCAGTGTGTGTGTGATTGCATCTCTGCGCTGCGATTTTCACTCTGGCTCTCTATAGGGATCAGGGAGAAAACAGAGGAAGGTTATGGATGCAGATTTGAATGAAATGACAATCTGGGGAAGCTAAAAGGGCAAAAATGTGCTTTTCATTTGTTCTCATCTTATCGATTGTTGCCTTCTAGAAGGTGAAGGAAAGTCATTTCAGTTTCTTAGGAGAGTTCATTTTTTATTATATCACATTGGTTTATAATGTTATGTGGGTTTCAGGTGAGCAGATTGTTATTTTAACACCATGTACACGGCACCGGGGTTCCCACGGGTCACCTTTCCACCCCCCACCATACCTGTGATGCCTCCTTCCACTGTGCTGAGTCCCAGGCAGGTGAGGGTTCAGGAGGCAGCTGTAGAGACAGCACAGGCGGGGACTTCGGGAGAGCTAAAGAGGCTCCTGAGGTAAGGACAGGGAAATTCAGGAGGGCTGGTGAGGGCGGTAAATCTTAAGCTAAAATTTAACGGGACAGTGAATTTTGAGAGACCTTGGGCAGGGGAGACAAAAAGAGAAACGCTAAGATAAGAGCTGGGAAGCTGGACACAGCTGCCAGGGGGCGACCAGACGAGGAGCCGACACCACGAGGAGAGTTGAGAATGGAGACAGAGGCCCAAGCATCCCCTGACACGGGCCCCTCCCTGTGGCCTTCCTCGCCCCTTCCTGGCCTGCCTCCCCCACTTCATTTCTGTTCCTTTTTTTTTTTTTAAGATTTATTTATTTATGCACACAAATACTGGGGTACAGACCAGAGTCGCAGGAGGTGAGAGGATTCACCAGAGACAGAGTGGGATGCAGAACAGGCAGATGGACTGAAACACACTGCTGAGGGGAGCAGTGGGCGAGGCAGGAGAGGTCTGCTGCGCCCTGTGGGTCCCCTCCCTGGTCAGGGATCGAACTCGTGCTGCAGTGACTGCGTTTTGCCTCACAGTGCGTTACTTAACCCACTGCGCCACCAGGGAGGGCCCCCATTTCTGTTCCTTTTCCCATTAATAAGCCTTTTCTTTCTCTAAACAAATCTGCCTCTTTTCACTTGCTCGCCGGAGCGTCTGCGGAGTTCCTTCTGCGGCTTCGTGAGACACTGACCCGTGGTGTTCAGTGGCTGGACTCAGCGCTGCCCCCAGCCTGGTCATTCCTGGCTGAGACCTGGATTGACGGCACAGCTCTAGCCACTACTATTTTCCTCTTCTCAAAATCTAAGCATTTAAAGAAACAAGGGGACGAAAACAAACTCAGGGTAGTTTTTATTTATTTTAAAAAACGATTTATTTATTAATGCACACAAGACCTGGGGTACAGGCCAGAGGTGTGGGGGGTGAGAGGAGTCCCCGGAGACAGAGCGGGGCGCAGAACAGGCAGATCCACTGAAATGCACTGCTGTGGGGAGCAGCGGAGAGGCAGGAGAGGTCTGCTGCGCCATGTGGATCTCCCCACTGGCCGGGCGCAGGGATTGAACTCGTGCTGCAGTGGCTGCGGTCTGCTTTATAGTGTGATGCTTAACCCACTGCGCCACCAGGGAGGCCCAGGGTAGTTTTTAAGTGAAGACTCCTGGTTGGCTCTTCCAAGAGCGTGCTCCTAACAGATGACTGCATGGCCTTTGGGGTCAGTTTGGTTTAAGAGAGATGGTTTGCCCCTTGCAGGCTGAGGATGGCTTGTTTGGGAAGGGTCGTTCTGAATGGACACCCAGCTGCCCTGGCAACCCTCTGATAAGCTGCCTGCCTCCAGGGCTCTGCTAACTCCACCTGTCCCCCTGCCTGGAAGCTTCTCTGCTGTGTCCTCCTGGCTTCTTTCTGGAAGCAGCGGTGGTGAGTCGGCCCTGCTCTCCTCAGCACCCACGCTTCGGCCTGGCCTTTCAGGATTTCGCTGCTTCCATCGAGTGGGTGGCTGCTTTGAGTTTTCAGTCTGAGTCAAGTAACTATTGCATTAAAGGAAGCGATTTCTGGAAAGAAACAAGAAAGCTGCATCTTGTGGGAACAGGTTGTCATTGCTGCTTAACTCCACTTATGACTTCCTGTTGCACTGAGAATCAAATCCGCTCCCTTTCCTGGTGGAGAGAGTTCTGGCTCCTCCCGCCTCTATCTCAGGTGGTAACCCTACCTCTCCTCCACGCCCAGTCGGCTGGGCAGGCCTGTTTGTTTCTACCTTAAAAACCTTTGTACTTTCTCCTCTGCCTGGGTAAGCTCAGAGGTCCACACATCTCAGGTCACAGTTCAGGTCTTTTCCCAGAAAGGGGAGGCTCCTTCCCAGCATCCTGTTTCACCCTCTGCCAGCACCTCGGTGGATGTTGCTGTGGTTCTTGCCTGTCTGCTTGCTGCTCACCTCTGACGCCCTATTGAGGCCCCCGCAATCCACCGTATTCAAATCTGCCTCGTCTCCCCAGCCCTTTCTGCTCCACGTGAAAGATACATGGCATTGGGGGGCCTCCCTGGTGGTGCAAGGGGTTGAGCGCCACACTGTGAAGCATCTGCAGTCACTGCAGTGCAAGTTTGATCCCTGGCCAGGGAGGGGACCCACATGGCACAGCAGACCTCTCCTGCCTCCCTGCTGCTCCCCTCAGTGTGTGTTTCAGTCCATCTGCCTGTTCTGCTCCCCACTCTGTCTTGGGTGACTCTACTCACCCCCACACCTCTGGCCTGTACCCCAGCTCTTGTGTGCATGAATAAATAAATCTGAAAAAAAGAAAGCTATATGGCGTTGTGATAGGAGCTCCTCGTGCTAGAGACCTTTCCTGGAATTCTGTCCCAGAGGCTTTACCTCTTGAAGCCAGTGGGGCTTTATGAGACAGTGGGTTTTACTGCCGCCTCAGATTGTGGCACAGGGACTTCACAGGACAAGGCTCCTGTGTGGCGAAAGAGCTGGGAGAGTGGCGGTGAGGGAGGATTCGCCTGTGTGACGCCACTTGGCGTGGCTTGGTTTGCTCTGCTCACTCAGAGGCATTTCTTCCGCCGTTCCTTGTCTTTCTGCAGCAAAACGAGCCCCTCCTCAGCCTCGTCCCTGCTGGGTCACTGTCCCTGATGGACCAGAGTGCGTCGTTTGTGCTCTCACACACGCTCCCTCTCTCTCCATCCGCTTCCCTCTGTGCTCATTTTTCTTCTCACCCGAGCAGTCAGCCCCCCGAGAAGGGCCAGTGGCCTGCTGTCCCCATCCCCTTCCTGTATCCTCTTCCGAACCCCAGAAGTTCACCAGAACTGCCCCCGATGAGCCCCTGAGGTGACACCCTCTCTCCTCTCACCCAGGAGCACAGCATGCCGTGGGCACACATGGTGCTCGTGGCTTCACATGGTGCCTGTGGCTTTGTTAGCTTTACCCACTTAGGGTGGAACCACGATTCTGGAACTTTCCCCTGTCCTGAGGAGCACCCTGTTACAGCTTCACATGGTGCTCGTGGCTTCACATGGTGCTTGTGGCTTTGTTAGCTTTACCCACTTAGGGTAGAACCAGGATTCTGGAACTTTCCCCTGTCCTGGGGAGGACCCTGTTACAGCTTCACATGGTGCTCGTGGCTTCACATGGTGCTTGTGGCTTTGTTAGCTTTACCCACTTAGGGTGGAACCAGGATTCTGGAACTTTCCCCTGTCCTGGGGAGCACCCTGTTACAGCTTCACATGGTGCTCGTGGCTTCACATGGTGCTTGTGGCTTTGTTAGCTTTACCCACTTAGGGTGGAACCAGGATTCTGGAACTTTCCCCTGTCCTGGGGAGCACCCTGTTACAGCTTCACATGGTGCTCGTGGCTTCACATGGTGCTTGTGGCTTCCAGCTGCTGTCTGGCTTCTTCCTCCGCCTCCCGGCTGTGCCTTCTGCCCCCGCCGACCTCACCACTGGTGTGCCGAGGGCCCTGCGTGTGGGCTTTTCCATTCAGCCGTGACTGCACGTGGGCCGGGGCCTCCTCGGCTTTTGTCTCCAGACCGAGAGGAACCTCCTCCTAGGCTTTGGATCTTGTGTTCCACAGTCTGCGCGGTGTCCCCACTTACACCCGACCCGACCTTCCCCCACTAGTCCTGCTCCGTGGCTACCCTCCCTGTCTCTGCGGACTGCGATTCATGCAGTCAGGTGGGAACCCTGGGGCCACACTTGCCCTTCCTTTCTCTTTCTCTCACACCCTGCGGCAGTCCCGCAGTGTGTTGGCTCACCTTGTAGCATGTAGTTGACGCTGACTAATGCCCTGTCCTCCTGTGTTTCCCCGCTCTGAGCACTACTGCCTCCCCGGCCTCCCTCACCCCGACAGCGTCCTCTCTCCATGGCTGCGTCACGCTTTAAAGCGTGAGTCCAGTCCTGTTTTGCTTTCCTGTTTAGAGCCCTCACTAGATAATTATCATCAGCCACTTAAAACTCAGGCCGTCGCCGCAGTAACAAGAAAGTGTGGTCCTGCAGCAGGCAGGCACATACATCATTGGAACAGGACCAGGAACGCAGGAAGAGACCCACACAATGCTCAGAATTGGTGTTTGACAAAAATGCAAAGGCGATCTGGTGAAGGAAGGAAACTTTTCTTTTTCTTTTTTTTTAAGGGTTTTTCCCATTCATGCATATAAAAGTTGGGGAACAGGCCAGAGGCATAGGGGGTAAGCAGAGTCACCAGAGACAGAGCGGGGAGCAGAACAGGCAGGTGGACTGAAACACACTGCTGAGGGAGCAGCGGGAGGCAGGAGAGGGCTGCTGCGCCATGTGGGTCCCTCCCTGGCCGGAATAGAACTCTTACCCCTGTGACTTTGGTCTGTACCCCAGTTCTTGTATGTGTAAATAAATCTTGATAAAAAAGAAGCCTTTTGTGACTCCGCACCTTTCGCAGAAGCCTTGTGCGTGCTGCCTGCAAGGTGCCCGCCCCTGGCTCCCAGCCCCAAGGCTCCATCTCTGCCTTCATCTCGCTCCTTCCTCCTGGCCCCACGGCGTCCAGACCCCACACTGCCCATCTCGTGCCGCGCTTCGTGGAGAGTCCTGCAGGTTGAGTGTGAGAGGGTGCTGGCCCGAGGTGTGACGCTGAAGGGTCTCATACCGCCTGGCTGACCTGCACTCGGGGGTGTGGCTGACACTGCGATGCATGATGGGGATGCATGAGAGGGAGCGGTTCCTTTCTGTAGTGGGAGGTGACGGATGCCTACTTCGCCTCTCTAACTGCCTCCTCCATCCGAGAACAAAAGCAGGTGGGTTGCCGAGCAAATTCCCCGTTACCCGTGTAGATCAGGTTATCTCTGCTGCACTCAGGGGCCACTGCTTCTGCCCCCGCTGGGCTTCGGGATCTGTTTCCTTCGCTCCCAGTGTCCCCGGCTGCTGTCCTCCAGCTGTGCCCGCGGAGCCCCAGCCTGGCCTCCCGTGCCTGCTGCCGCGTTGGGCCTCACTGCTGCTGGGTGCGCACTGCTCAGCTCTGTCGTGCCCATCCAGCCGGCCCAAGGAGGCTCCTGGAGGGCAGGGCCACCACGTTGGCAGCCAGGCTAGCTCGGGGCTTAGCGGACGTGCGCGCGAGCCCGTGGGCCTCACCTCTGCCCTCGTTTTCCGTGCCAGCCCGTGATCTCCGGGGAGACCAGGGAGAGAGAAGTCACCACACGCTGCCTGGTGGTCCCTGAGGCAGTGCCGGCTTCTCGGCTTGCCCTGCCTGTGCCACCTCCGCCACCTCCTGCATGGAGGCAGGGAGAGGAGAGCCTGCTGGCCTCGGGCCCTCACCTCTGCCTTTTCTGAAAGGCTCTCTGAGAGCTGAGTTCTCTCAAGAGCGAGCACTTGGTTCTGCATTCTTGCTTTTTTTTTTCCCTCCCTAAATCTTGCGTAAATCTTTGGTCTCCAGACTCCTTTGAATTGTGTTTGCTTTTTGGCTTCACCGCTGCAAGCGATCTTGTTAAGTACTTTTTTTGCCTAGTCATTGTTTGTGCACAATCTGCTTCCTCCATATTTTTGGCAGTCGCACGTGTTTGGATTGGAGGATCCCGTTTAAAAGGCTGCCAGCGCTGGCGACCTTCAGTCCCCACGTAGTGGAAGGGTTTCTTTATTTTTTGTCTTTTTGTTATTTTTGTTTGTTTTTTTTTGTGTGTGTGTTATTTATTTTGCTTGGTTGAGCAAGCCTTGGGGGGAAGGACTTCGACCTTTGACCTGACAACGGGGTGATATGTGGTGTGGCTCTGTGTCCCCTTATGGGTTCCCTTGTGGGGTTTTGTAGGAACAACTTTGTAGCCAGCTAGAACCCTGAGATAAGGGGTGTGTCTGTCTGTGTCTGAGTGTCTGGGGCTTGGAGTCTTTGTCAGTTGATAAAACCCAGGGAGGCAGGCAAATGACAAAACTTTTTGGGATCTAGAAATGAGAGTGGGCCTCCCAGGTGGCGCAGCGGGTTAAGCAACGCACTAGGAAGCAAACGCAGCCACTGTGGCACGAGTTTGATTCTTGCTCCTGGCTGAGGAGGGGACCCACATAGCACAGCAGACCTCTCCTGTCTCCCCGCTGCTCCCCTCAGCAGTGGATTTCAGACCATCTGCCTGTTCTGCTCCCCGCTCTGGTGGATTCTCTTCCACCCCCCGCCCCACCCCGCACCTCTGGCCTGTGCCCCAGGGCTTGTATGCATAAATAAATAAATCTTTTCAAAGAAATGTATATGCTAAAAAAAAAAAAAAATATATATATATATAAATGAGAGACATTTTCCCCCAATTTCCTAAAAGGAAAATATACAATGAATACAAGAGAATATACAAAGAAACGTTTTAAGGTATCCCATCTAACGTCAGCTTGTTCAGAAACATACAAATGATTGAATGTGTGTGTTCTTCTGGGGGCCTGGGGTGGCCAGGACCTCCGTCCTACCCGGGAGACTGTGGGTGTGCTGTGGGGTGGGGTAGCGGGACCCCACCCTGGCCAGGAGAGTGTGGGTGTGTTGTGGGGTAGCATTGCTCTGGGGCCCAATTTCTCCATCTGTGATTCTGAGGATGTGGGGTAAGTTTCCTACACAAGGTAAGGGCTCCCTACGCCTTGCCCTCTGGTGGCCAGCTCAGCCCTACACTTTTGATGTGGGTCTAGAGAACAGGGGGCGGTGGCGGGTGTTTAGGAATTGGGGTGTGGTTTATTACGAAGACTGATGGCGCAGGGGCAAAAGAGACTCCTAGGGTCCCCGTGGAGCTGCCCAAAACTGGGGTGGCGGGTGGCCTGCCTGTCACAGCTCTGTCACCTCACTGGACTTTCTGGAATTCACAGTGGACCTTATTTCCTTTGCTGTCATGCTCGGTCCCAAGGGCCTACATCATTGGTTGTTTCTAGTCGCCCAACTTGTGTGAAGTTTCTCCGGAGAAGCAGAACCAGTAGGACACACACACACGCACACACACACAAGCAGACACGCACATGTGCACACACGCACACGCAGCACACGCACACACGCACACGGGAGATCTACATGAGGACCCTGCTCCATGGAGGCTGAGAAGCCCCACAGCTCGCTCTCTGTGAGCTGGAAGAGCCAGCGCCGTGCATCCGGGCCAAGCCCGCAGCCCGCAGCCCACAGGCTGGGGAGCAGAGGCCTCCAGCCCCAGGCCGGGGGCAGTGGGAGGGGAGCTGAGATGACCCAGCTCAGCGGGGAGCCCGGGAAAGGGCAAATTACTCCTTCCCTCACCTGGCTTTTCTTCTCACGTCGGGGACGGATTGGCTGAGGCCCGTCCACTTTGGGAAGGCCCGTCTGTGCTGCCAAGTCCAGATTCTAACGCTGTTCTCAGCCAGACCCCAGAGCTGGGGGCCGCTGGGGCGCCGGTGGCCAGTGGCCACATGGACGGGACTTTGGTGTCTTCCTGGGGGCAGACCACGCTAACCCACGTGTCCTGGGCCATCTGGCCTGCGCTGTGCTCAGGCTCTGCTTGCAGATTTCCATCTGTGCGTGTCCAAATGTCAGCTCCTTGAGTGGGCTCTGGGCTGTTTCTTCAATGTTCCTACTTGTCTAGATGTCTACTCTGCTCAGTCCACAGTCAAGATGGTCCCTCAACAGTCCTCGAAATGTTTCATGGCGAAGACCATCGTCCTCACTTGGTCTTAAGCCTCCTGAAGCGCCCACTGTGTGGTATTTCCTGACTTGATTTTCTGATCGCCATGACCATTAGAGCAGGCTCAATGGGACACCAGATAGCTGAGCGTAGAAGAGCGAGGGAATCCCTCTGTCGCAAGGAGCTGGGCGGACTGGGGCTGGTGTGCTAACTGCGCTCCCTTAGGCCCTCGGGGGCTGCCCAAGCTCGCTTCTCTGCCTTCCTGGGGTCTGTCTACCCCCTCACGTCCACTGACGCATCTCCATTCCAGAGCAGGGTGAAGGGAGAGGTGAAGAGGAAGCCAGAAGCTTCTCGCATCTTCTGCTTATGGTCCACGGACCCAGATGCAATCACCTGGTGTGCCCGGTGCGAGAGAGGCTGGAAAACATCAACTGCTCCACTGTGCTGTTTTCTTGTTGAAAGACTAAGTGTTTGGGGCCAGGGGGAAAGACGTCAGAGCAGTGAACACCTGGGCAGGTGAGGTTGCTCCACCGGGGGACCTGAAGCTCCTCGTTGGGTGATCTGGGACGCTTTGATTTCCATGCAGAAATCCACTGTGGACTTTGTGGAGCGCAGGAAACGGTTAAAGTCACAAGAAGAGTAAGGCTTCCCTGTCGCACAAACAAGACCTCTGACCTTTGACGCTGAAATTATATAACTTGTTTTTCCAAAGCTACTAAAATATAGGAATTCTAGGAGTTAAGGCCAAAGGCTAAGTGCAATGTTATGTCTGTCTTACTTATGACATGATTTGAATTAAAGAGGGATATAACTACAAAGGTAATTCCAAAAGTATAATTTATACCCATTTGTATTTTCTGGGTAGAGACTCTAAGGAACTAGCAAATGACCATAGAGATAAGCAGGAGACACGAAGACTACCCTGGAAAGTTCTTTTCACGTCGTCATCTGCTTCTGAAATAGTATTAGTTGTGGGCTGCATATTGGAATCTGGAGCGGCTTTGATTGAACTTCCAGCGTCTAACTTTTCATTACATTTATTACCGTCAGAAGAAGACTATTACATACTGAAGTTGTATATATCAGAAGGGGCATCTAAGTTTGTCACTTGTTATCTTGCCAGTTTTTATAGATCTGTTTTTAGTTATTCTTGTTACTATATTATTCAATAGGAGGTAGACTTTTCCTGGAATTTTTAAAAAAAACCCTGGGCACTACAGAATACCTGGAATGCATAGTTAGCGTCTTCAGTTTTCACAGATCCCTGCCTCTGGATCGGCGCCTGCGCTGTCTGTGCCTCGTGGCCCAATGGTGCATGTTCAGCCGCCTTGCAGGTGCCACATGTCCCACCCACATGGTGGGTCCACAGCTCATCAGTGTTGAACCACATCCGTGAAGGCCAAGCGTGTTCCTTCTCTGGGCTCAAACTGACTGTGTATTTCTTTAAGCCAAATCACTTTACTTGTTCATGTACTTTTGTGTGTCCTATACATTGTCGGGCTCGCCTGGCACATAGTAGGGCTTGCCTGGCACATAGTAGGACTTGTCCAGCACATAGTAGGGCTCTCTTGGCACATAGTGGACTCACTTGGCACATAGTAGGACTCGCCTAGCATATAATGGGACTTACTTGGCTCATAGTAAGGCTCTCTTGGCACATAGTTGATGCTCAGTGAATACTCCGTTAAGTGATTTAGCAGTTAATAAGAAGCTGTACTCTCTAGGGGTGGTCGGAGCCATGACAGTTCAGGAAGGGTGAGCAGCGTGAGTGGGGGCAGTTGGAACAGGGAGTTGCTGTTCCTTCTTACTCGCTCCTAGGGCCATCTCAGCCTTGCCGCCCCACTTGGGAGACGCATGGGGCCACAGAATATGCAAAGGACAGTGAAATCTGGAAAAACGGGGCTTTATGTTAGCAGGACAGCACCAGGAATGGCTGCATGCCCCGTGCACCCTCAGCTCAGTTGTCCTGAGTCCCCCTTGCTGTCACCCCCAAATTCGCAACCCTGCTATCTTGGCATCTGCCAGGCTGACCACAGCATAGCAAGGTGTCCATGGGCCAGTGGCTCGGGACGGGCTTCAGACAGACCCGCAAAGTCGGACATGAGTTCTTCATAATCTCAGCTCTTTCATCACCTCCCACTTTGTCTGAGCGATGAGGCATTTGGTCTTTTCTGCAAATCTTTCAGAAGCTTATCAGACCATTCGTGTATCACTACCCTCTTTTCAAAGTCTTGCCTTTTCTTTGGGTGCCCCCACACGCATCCCAATGGTCGCAGTCCACTTCCTGGACACTTCTGGGGCCACATCATTGGCCTCCCCATCGCTGGGCATCCCTGAGGTGGTGCCAGCCCGGCCTCCTCTATCATGGGTGGTGGGGGCGGCACGGAGCTGAGTGGGAGGAGCTTTCCCTGGACCTGAGTGGGTGGGGCTGTCACGCCCTCAGTGGGAACTTGCTGGGAGATGCCGGGTGTGGGGTGCAGGCTGGTCTGTATTTCTTGGAAAAGAGTCAGCATCACAGCAAGCCAGTCTCAGGTCTTTTAGTCCTATCAAGATGACCTATTTTGTGCCAAGACACTTTTTTAGAATTTGTGGGATTTTTTTTTTTTAAAGTTTTATTTATGCACACAAGAACTAGGGTACAGGCCAGAGATGTGGGGTGAGAGGAGTCACCAGAGACAGAGTGGGGAGCAGAACAGGCAGATCCACTGAAGCACACTGCTGAGGGGAGCAGCGGGAGGCAGGAGAGGTCTGCTGCGCCCTGTGGGTCCCTCCTTGGCTGGAGCTCAAACTCACGCTGCTGTGCCGTGGATGCTTCACAGTGCGGCGCTCACCCCGCTGTGCCCCCAGCAAGGCCCAATCTATGTATTTTTTAACCTTGTTTTAAACTTCACTGAGAGACACTGACGGGCGATCCCGGGAAAGCAGGTGCCGGATCCCCTCGTTCCCACATGTCTCAGCGGGAGCCAAGCCCTTGGCACCCGTGACCCTCAGACCTGTGTCTGTCTGACTGTCTGGGGTGGGATGAGGCATCATCGAGGCCTCCACTGTTCTCCTTCCTCCTCAGCCCAAGCCCACAGCAGACTGTTCCAGAAGCAACAGCAGGAGTCTTCTGCTGCCGCCGGCTGGGGAAGCTCCAGCAGGTTGGGGCTGGCTCCCGAGGGGGCGGTCAGCCGCCCGCAGCTCTGGTGGACCGGGCAGCACTTCGCTGACGTGGCTCTGGCATTCTCCGCCCCTCAAGAAAGGACCCTCAAACGCGGCTGCAAGTGCACGCAGCGGCGTAGCTCTGGGCAGCGCTGAGCGGCCACGCCGAGGAGGGGTACTTAGTGGCTTCGGGGCACCTGATAAATGCCGAGCAAGCTCGCTGGTCTGTGCTGCGTGCGGACACAGGCACGGGCCGTGACCCTGCTGCCGTGAGCCTTCGTCTCCAGTTTGCCTGGTAGCAGTCACCCGCACCAGCTGCCCCGCAACTTGGGTCGTAACTGCTTTTCGTCTAACAAAACAGGCTGCGCAGGTAACGGTGGCGCCAGCAGGCCTGGGCAGGTTCTCGATGATTCTGGCAGATGGGTCAAGGGGGAGGCCTGGAGCCCTCGGGGGCTTTTTTAGGGTGTAGAGCAAATGGAAAAGTGATCAGGCTTTTCTGCCCTCCGGCTGTTGGTGTGATGATGGACACCTGCGTCCTGCACGCGCGCCTGAGTGGGCATGTGGACGTCAGCAGAAGAGAGGCAGAGAGAGAGAAAGGCAGAAGCAGCAGCAGCAGAGAGGCCAGGGCGCCCAGAGAGTGAGGATGCCCTGGTGCTAAGAGCCTGCCAGCCTCCTGGCCCATGGCCCTGCCTGCTGTGGGCCTGGTCACCTCTGATATAATGATGCGATAAAAGCCTGAAAAAGTCCCCGAGGGCTCCAGGCCTCCTCCTTGACCATCTACTCAGAATCGTTGAAAACTTGCTCTGTGCCCTTCCTGGCACCACGTAGGGTTTTATTGCTCTTTACATCAGAGGCAACCAGGTCCACGGCAGGCAGGGGCCGGGGGCCAGGGGGCTGGCAGGTCCTAGCCCTCCGCCATCTCACTCTCTGGGCTCTCATGTCTCTGCTACTTCTGCTGCTGCTTCTACCTGTCTCTCTGCTGCTGGCGTCCTCGTGACACCATCCTTATACGCCCGTGTCCCAGCCCAGGTGCGCCCACCTGCGCACGCCCACACCTTCCTGGCGGTGCCGCCATCAGGCGCATGTGCAGGACGCAGGTGTCCATCGTCACACCGGTGGTGGAGGGCGAAGAAGCCTGACACTTTTCTCTGACCCGACAGTAACAGTTATGATTTTCCTTTTGGGGTTGTCCGCATGCATGTGTATCCAGCTCTCTCTGACTGGACAATTACGGGTGACGTCAGTGATGTGAAATTGTGTGTTCTCCGAATTTTCTATAATATGGAAGGGGGAGAGAAAAAAGGAAGTAGATTCGTTAGCACTAGTTTCCTGCCTCCCGCTGCTCCCCTCAGCAGCGTGTTTCAGTCCATCTGCCTGTTCTGCTCCCCACTCTGTCTCTGGGGAATCCTCTCACCTCATGCGACTCTGGCCTGTACCCCAGCTCTTGTATGCGTAAATAAATTTTTTTTTTGCTTTGTTGCTTTGTTCAGGTGTTGGGTAATACGTAAGTGATTTGCTCAAGAGCAGGTGGGAATCTTCCAAGCTGCTGCCAAAGGGCAGTGGAGGAGCTCCCAGGCATGCCTTCGGGGTGATAGGACCGAGCGTCCCTTCCCTTGCTGGGCGTGCCCCGACTTTTTCCCGTCCATCCGCTGACCAGCCCCTTTCATCAGCCCTCATGCTCACCCTTGTAGGGTCAGAGAGCAATCAGGTCTTTGCACCCTCCCACCACTGTGATGATGGACACCTGTGGTGCTGCGAGCATTCCAGGCTGGGCATGCGCAAGTGGGCGCACCTGAGTTGGACACGGGCTTAAGTGGGCGGCGTCATGAGGACGGCAGAACCGATAGGACCGACAGTACTGACGAGCAGCAGCAGTAGAAAGCAGCTGAGAGGGTGAGATGCGCCGGGGGCCCGGAGGCCTGCCAGCCTCCCAGCCCCTGGCCCCCCTGCTGCCATGTACCTGGCCATCTCTGACAATAAAAGCATGAAAAGCCACCGAGGGCTCCAAGACTCCTTCCTTGACCTGTCTGCCCAGAACCATCCCGAACCTGCCCAGAGTGCCCCTTTCCTGCCGCTACACCCTTCTTGGGGACCATCCTGTTCTTTGTTTTACCAATTGCAGCAATGTAACAGGGGGTGTTCCCCAGGAAAAGGGGAAGTTCTAGGTTCCTTTCCATTAAAGGTCTTGTTTGTCTTGATGTGGCGGTTGGCAGACCTATTTAGAGAGGGCAGATTTGGGGTACTGGCGTGCCCTTCTCCCTGCCCTGGAACACTAGCAGGAAAGTTCTTTGCCTAAAGCTCTTGCCGCACAGAGCCCAGCCCTGCCCTCCATCCCCCCCCCCCCACCCCGGCCTTCATCAGTGATCTTGGCCATATCATGCTTTCTTCTCATGAGGAGGTAAGTTCTGCAAGAGGCTGGGGCTCCCTCAGCACACCGTGAACGTGTGTGCTGCAGGCACAGGTGACATAGCTGTCAGGTAAACAAAAATTAACAGGTTTTTCTGCCCTCCTGCCCTCACCATCAATGATAGACCCCTGCGGTCCTGCACGCGTGCCTGGTGGTGGCCCTGGAGTAGGGTGTGGGCGTGCGCAGGTGGGCGCACCTGGCCTGACACATGGGCCGTATAAGGGCAGTGTCACGGGAAGCCTGGAAGAGCAGTAAGCAGAGTAGTAGAGAGTGTGGGGAGAGTGCTGATCTGCCGGCCAGCCTCCTAATCCCCGGCCCTCTGCCTGCCAAGTACCTGGTCGCCTCACTGCAAATGAGGCAGAAAGATCCATGAAAGCCAGAAAAGGCCATCGAGGGCCCCAGGATTCCTCTTTTACCTGTCTGCCCGGGCCAGAGACAGCCTGCCCCCTGCTCTCCTGCCTGTGTGTAGGTTAGGACAAGAAGTCCCTGGGAAGGCCTTGAGCGGCGAAAGCATGTTGCTTCTCGAGAAGAAATCGATTGGGCTAAGATTTAAAAGAACAATTTTGAGAGCTCTGTGGAAAAGCCAATTTCCCCGTCTGTCTGTCTGTCTTTGAACAGCACCCTGGTGGGGAGGAGGTCTTACGGGAACAAGCTGGAGGAGACGCCACGGAAAACTTCGAGGACGTCGGGCACTCTACAGATGCCAGAGAAATGTCCAAGACGTTCATCATCGGGGAGCTCCACCCAGTAAGTCTTTTTTTGGGTGCCTTCACTTGTTTCTTTGAGGTTACTTGTTCATCTTGCTCAAAGGTGTGGACGAGTTTACTATAAATGTATTTATTTAAAAGATTTATTTATGCATACAAGAACTCCCCAGGCCAGAGGTGTGGGGTGAGAGGAGTCACCAGAGACAGAGTGGGGAGCAGAACAGGCAGATGGACTGAAATCCACTGCTGAGGGGAGCAGCGGGCGAGGCAGGGGAGGTCTGCTGTGCCATGTGGGTCCCCTCCCTGGCCAGCAGCAAGGATCGAACTTGTGCTGCAGCGGCTGCGGTCTGTTTCATAGTGCATTGCTTAACCTGTTGTGCCACCAGGGAGGCCCCTACTATTAAGTTTATTATTTTTTTTTAAAGATTTATTTATTTATGCATACAAGCACTGGGGTACAGGCCAGAGGTGTGGGGGAGGTGAGAGGATTCACCACAGAGAGCGGGGAGCAGAACACTGCTGAGGGGAGCAGCGGGCACAGCAGGAGAGGTCTGCTGCACCATGTGGGTCCCGCCCTGGCCGGCAGCAGGGATCGAACTCGTGCTGCAGTGGCTGAGGTTTGCTTCATAGTGTGTTGCTTAACCCACTGCGCCACCTGGGAGGCCCATACTATTAAGTTTAAAAAGGAGCAAAGCAAAACCCATTCCTCCCGATTTTAGCTACACAAATTGTCCCAAACTTTCTTAGCACCCCCCTGGTTGTGTTTTTCAGTGGCACTTAGCATCAGAATCCTCTAATCAAGGCCACCGCTGGGTGCGGTGTGTCTCACGCTGAGGTTCCACGGAGCCGCACATTCTCCAACAGGGGTGAGGGGTGGGCACCTTGCTGTCCTCTGCCCCGTGGCCCTCTTCTCAGTGCAGGGCCTCCTGTGAGCTGTCCCAGAACCGCAGTAGTCAGCAGAGATAGTTTAGTGCTGGCGGCGTGGCCTGCAATGTGAGAAAACACAGGCAAATAGGCTTTTCCCTCATGGGCGCACTTAGAAATCGCTAGAAAATAAAAACCATCCTGAGACTTTGGTGCTGATAATGGGTGCTTTCTGGAATGACCGGGAATGAAGGAAAGGTTGAACCAGGCTCTTGCAGGAAGGCCTGGAGAGAGGAAATCCACCGTAGGAAATGTTTATGAGTGGGGAGGCATGTTTGTTTAGCTGTGGTGGTAGGAAGTGTACTTGGAGAGTGACTTCATTCACCCGGAAAGTGTATCGTATTTGCCCCCATGTTTCAGAGTTCACAGAAGTGAAGTCACTTTATGGTACCGAGAGGCCTGCCCTCGAGAGGTGCCATTTCTGCCTCACCTGTGCACTCAGCCCACCTGCGGTCATTCTTTGTCCACACTTCATTGTGGGATGGCAGCAGTTCACTGAGGTTACCACAGAAATAAGATGCCCTTCATGCGCGCGCACACACGCGTGTCCATGTGCATTGTACCTGTGCGCACATGCACACGTGCAGCAGGCGCACTCTCGGAGGGTCTGACAGGACAGACGAGACCAACCTAAGAGGTCTCAGTGCTGCCCAAGTTCAAGGTCGTCATCTAGGAAGAGTATCTCTGCTTCGGCACATCAACATCGCTCTCCTGGACGCAGCTCTAAAGTTGGAACTCTAGGCTGGAAATGCCCCTCGACACGCGATGGCCGCGAATTTCTGCGGTCGAGTCAGATGGTCCCAGCTTGGTGTGGAACATCAGCTGCGTCAGCCTCACATGCCGGTTCCTGAACGGGAGTGCTGGAGCATCTCAGTAGCAAGCGCTCCGGAGGGGGACTGCCCGCAGATGCCTTCTCACTCCCTAATGTGTCTCGTTTGCCATTGCAGGACGACAGATCAAAGATAGCCAAGCCTTCGGTAAGTGGCCGTCCCAGCACCTGGGTGGCTCTCGTGCCTTTCCCTGGGTGTCGTCCCGTCGGACTGGAAGGCGGAGGTTTACCCGCTCTCCTGGCCGAGGAGGGCAAGGTCATCCTGGCCGGCGAGTCTGTTGGCTCAGCAGACTGGGTTTCCTTGGGACAGCGTGTGTGTTACCTTGGGAGACTCAATACATGACTTTTACTTATTTTGAAGATTTATTTATTTATGCATGCAAGAGCTGGGGTACAGACCAGAGGTTTGGGGGTGAGGGGATTCGCCAGAGACAGAGCCGGGAGCAGAACAGGCAGATGGACTGAAACCCACTGATGAGGGGAGCAGCGGGGAGGCAGGAAAGGTCTGCTGCACCATGTGGGTTCCCTCCCTGACTGGGGATCAAACACTGCCGAGGGGAGCAGCGGGGAGGCAGGAGAGGTCTGCTGCACCATGTGGGTCCCTCCCTGGCCGGGGATCGAACTCACGCTGCTGTGCTGCGATGCTTCACAGTGTGGCGCTCAACCCACTGCGCCACCGGGGAGGTCCACAATGACTTTTATTTTTATTTTATTTTTTTTCACAATGACTTTTATCACAGTTCTCAGCAGAGCCCATTTGAGGAGCTGCTTTTTAGAGGCTCTCTGTACTTCCCTAGCAGAAAGATTTGACACAGCTTCATTTTTAAGAACTTAAAATCTGAGGACATGGCATGTATCTTCATCTCCACGAGATAGTTGGTGTTCACAAAATAAATTTGGATGAATTTAATGTTAATTAAATTAAAATTCACTCTTGATGCATTATTTCCTTAGGAAAGGAAAATGCTGTAGTAATACTACCTTTCCCATCTGGTTCATTAGCCACCCAAGCTGATATGTCACTGATACTTGAAGATAAATGCAGATAAGTATTGACGACAGCAACCACGGTCCTTTCAAGTACAGGCAAGCGAGATAGTCGCGCACACAATCCAAGGACTACAAGGGGAAGGTTTGCTCAGTACGAACACATAATCGGCTTGGGGTTGTGTTGTGCGTTGGGTCAGAGGGCAAGGCCACAGTCCAAGGAGCCAACATTCCCAGCTGGTGGGTGCGTTTCCCCAGCTGTGCCTCCCGAGACTCTGCAGCAAAATAAAGCAATTAATGGCCCCGTTTTCCTCTTCACCTGGATAGCGCCAAGAAGGTCGTGTACGACACTGTTGCAGACAAAGCAACAGCAACGATGTGCTCACCTCTCCCACTGGAAAAGGCATGAGGTCATCGCTAAGATGCGAGGACCCCAGGCGATAAAAAGTGGACCCCAGGGTCTGCACCCCGGCAGCGAGTGCTGTAGCTTGTATGACTTTAGCGCCTTTTTTGAGGGCATTTGTTTGGACCCCTGAAATTCTGTGGTGGTGCATAAGGCTTTTGCCTTCTCCCCAAAGTCTGCTGGGGAAAGTAGATATCTTTTCCTGTTGGGTGTTCAGTATGTTAATAATCTGGGTGCAGATCCTTCCACTGTCCTTGGACAGGGACTTGGAAAGGCTCGCCAGGTGACCTTAGACCTGCTGTGGGTCCACCCGTACCGCAACCCACGATGCCCCCGGCAGAAAGCACCAGGCAGGCCGACGGCGTAAGCCTGGCTCCCGCCACTGCGACTCGATGGTCCAGAGACTTCTTCCTTTCGTGCTGTTAGAACGCTAGGACGCTGCTTCCCTGAGACAGAGTGGGCCTTGAGGAATATGGGACAGAAACTTGCTGTTTTTCTTGGAGACAGTAAGAATCTTGTGAAAAATTGTGAGAGAAGATGTGACTGCTTTTCTAGATTTATCTTTCTTGTGCTCCCACATTTACTGGGAGAAACATGCTTAGATATTCAGTGTTGAGACTCACAGGATGATACATGTAACTGGTCTGAATTCTTGAGACGTTGCCTGCTTACAATACCCTGATAAATTGTGAAATAACACACAGCGAACATTGTTAGCTTGAGCCTGCCCAAAGGAAAGCGTGATGTTACGTTGCAAATTACACATGGAAACTATGATTTAGGATCGAGCACATCCCCGTCCGTCGAGTTAGCGTATGAGGCGGGCACCGGCCTCATGTGGGGTTGTCTCCAAAGCATTGCTGGATCGCTGATTCGCCTCGGTGTCACGTGACCCCACGGGAATGTGGACTTTGCGGCGAAGAGGAAGATAAGCTTAGATCTCATCCCAAACTTTGACCCTTCTCAAGGTTCTACCTCGTGGGGTCACAGCTAGCTCTCATGTCAGGCTGGGCCCTTCCGTCTCTGAAGCCCACGGAGGCTGAACCCCACGCAGGCTCTGAACCCCACGCAGACTCTGAACCCCACGCAGGGCCGCCGAGCTGTAGGCGGCGTACAGCATCTCCCAGCACGAAATGCACTAAGCCAGGTGGACTCCCCGCCGAGGTGAATCGAGTTTGCCGAGACCTGATGAGCGTTGCCTGGGTTTAAGATAGCGTTGAATGGCTGACTTTTCCCGCTAGAAACGGAACCCCTCAGCCTCACCGAGTGAACAGGTGGCAGACTCTTCTCTCCGTGTTCCTTGCTGTGAGGTAAATGGAGGTTATCATGTTTGTCCACCCTCCCGCCATGGGTGTGATGATGGACACCTGCGGTCCTGCACGCGGGCCCGATGGTGGCACCTGGAGTAGGGCGAGGGCACGCACAGGTGGGTGCACCTGCACCAAGAGACTGGGCATGTAAGACTGGTGTCACGGCGACACCAGCGGAGGCAGCAGAAGACAGGCAGCAGAAGCAGCCCAGAGAGTGAAGATTCTCGGGGGCTAGCAGGCCTGCCAGCCTCCTGGCCCACTGACCTCCCTGCTGGCATGGACCTGGTTGCCTCTGGTGCAGAAAGAGGAATAAGAGCCTGAACCCCCCCCCCCCCCCCCCCCCNACCTCCCTGCTGGCATGGACCTGGTTGCCTCTGGTGCAGAAAGAGGAATAAGAGCCTGAACCCCCCCCCCCCCCCAAAAAAAATGGCATGCTCACACCCTGGTACCGCCATCACACTCACACTGCCTCAGGTGCCGCCATCAGGCCTGCGTGTATGACCATGGTCTATCATGGATGCTCATGGCGGGAGGGCCGAAAAACTGACAGTTTCCATTTACCCTGCACTTGCCCACATCGGCTAGTTACAGGTGGAGACGGGCACCTAGCGTGGACCCCACAGCGTCTCCTTCCCGCCTGAGAGCTGAGTGGTAGTTGAGCTCGCTTCAGTCTCGGGCACCCTGGACTAGAAGCCCAGTGGGTCATAGGCTCTCAGGGACGTCTGTGCTTTAGTGGAGCTCAGTTTCGTGGACCATCACGGCTCTGTGGCTGCTGCAGAGGAGAAGGGCGGGCCAGCGCGCTTCCTAAGAGCTCAGCCTGCTAGGCAAGTGCATGTGTGCGTGCGCATCACCGTTTGCCTCCTCTGTTTCAGGCCTAACTTCCTAGTGGGACAGTCTGTTGTCATGTCAGCTTCAGAACTTCTCCTAGATGCTACATGAGAGTTTTGTATATTTCAATATTTCAAGTAACCCTTGCTAATTTTATTCATGTCTACAAAATTAGAAAAATCATCTGGCAGTGGCTATGATAACCTTTTGTTATTTCTGAGTTTAAAAATAGAATAAATATGCTGTTTTGTCACTTAAAAGCTTACTAGAATTGCTTAGAAAATGAATGTGTAGTTTTCTTTTTAAATGACTTATTTTTCTCCCCCTACCACGCCAGGACTCTTAAAGGCCACATGTGAAGGTTGGTGGGTCTCCTGGCCGCGTTGCTTGCTTTTCCTGGACATCTCTGCCTTTCCCGGGCTCTATGCCCTGCCCTGGCCGCGTGCTGCTCTTTCCCTGCAAACCGCAGCTGTTTTGCTAGTGCTTTTTTATCTTGTGCTTTGGGGGATTGCCAAGGTCAAACGCGACTAGCTGAAGAACTTGCATTCCATGGCTCCTTCCTTTGAGGCACTAACACTTGCTGGTGTGGAATTTCTTAAAATGCTTTTTAACATGTTGTAAAGCCTGAAAAGTTCCCAATTCATTAGGCTTTAGTTACCCAGCTGTTTGGGGAAGCCAGCATTTCCCCAAGGTCCTCCTTAGGTCAGTCTCATGGTATTGAAGAGAAATGCTTCTCCTAGAAAGTGCTGGAAGGTAACATGGGCCATGACTGGGGAAGTCCCCTGCTTACGGGATCCGTGCGTCTCAGGGGGTGACAGTGTGAGTCGGTCCTTGAGGCCAGGCCCTTCCAGAAGCGTCTTGTCGGAGAAGGTGAGGAAAGGGCCAAGAGAGCACTCACCGTTAATGACAGTCTGTATTTTGTCTTTTTGGTTGCTAGCTCATGATTCATGTAAGATTTGAATGACAAACTGATGCTTCACTGAAGGGTTCATTCGTGCATTTGAAGACTTGAACTGCTCTCCCTGCAGAGAACGATGGGCACTGTGTAGGGGACATGTTTTCAGTTTCTGCATTGAAGTACATCCGTGCCTCCTGCCTGTAGGAGATGCTGTCGCATGTTACCAGTTTGCTTCAAATTGACTAGCTTATGGCACAAGTAGTTTAAATAAAGACAGTTCTTAACATTTTTTCTTCTGAAAAAAAAAAAAAAAAAAAGGTAAAATTGGCATCTTAGTGAAAAGGTGTCTACGCCTTACTTCCCCTTTTTTGCTTTTTGTACAGCGGGTATTTAAGAGACGTTGTGACTTGGTGTAAAACAGGCTTTTCGTCAAGCGAACCGGTGCCAGCTGCTCCCTCCCTTTAACTTCTCCACTTTTCTGCTTGTGTTTCAGGAAAGTCTCATCACTACTGTCGACTCTAATCCCAGGTAGGTGGCTGCTGCTTCTTAAGGGGTTCATGGGTGAGAGGCCCCTTGACTCGCCTGTGGTGCCTCTGACACCTGGTCCCCCTAAGCAGACACCCCAGTGGTCACCTCCACCAGATGCCCAGAATGCTGTCAGCATAGACTGTGAGGCTCTTCAGAGTGACCCAGGCCCTGCCCTCCAGCTGCATCCCCCTCTGGCAGGGGTCGAGCTGAGTTTCTTGGCCCCAGGGCAGTCCTGCGGCGGCCTGTGCCCCATCCAGTCTCCGCTGAGCGTCCAGCTCCTTCCTCCTTCAATACTTAGCTTTCTTAAGCGCAGGGGTCATGTCCCTGGGCGTGGCTCCTTTTGCCTCAGTTGACCTGAAAGCCCCATCCAGCGACCCCGGTGCCGCCTGAGCACCCTGCTCTGGGGCCTGGATGTCTTGTCTTCATCTGAGATCATGTGAACACCTGGGGCTTGCTGCGTCCGGGCTTGTTTATGTGCCACCATATCGTTCTGGACCCAGGCTCGGAGCTGCAGTTCATGCCTCTGTTATTGCTCCTGTCGGGACTCATGCCCGGGGGTGCCCCTCCCTGCTGGGCCCCACCTTCCTTCACAGAGGTGTCTCAGGTCCCCCCTCTTCTTTCTTTTTTTAAAAACTGATACAATTTCCATTTTAATTTTTTTAAAGATTTATTTATGCATGCAAGAGCTGGCGTTCAGTCCAGACTCACAGGGCAGGGGTGTGGGGGTGAGAGGGTCCACCAGAGACAGAGTGGGGAGCAGAACAGGCAGATCAACTGAAGCACACTGCTGAGGGGAGCAGCGGGCGAGGCAGGAGAGATCTGCTGCGCCAGGTGGGTCCCTCCCTGGCCGGGATCGAACTCATGCTGCAGTGGCTGCGGATGCTTCACAGTGCGGCGCTCACCCCGCTGCACCACCAGGGAGACCCAGGTCCCCCTTCTAAATGTTCTGCTCCCCACTCTGTCTCTGATAAATCCACTCACCCCCTATACCTCTGGCCTGCACCCCAGCTCTTGTGTGCACACATAAACTCTTTTTAAAAACTAAAAGCTCTCCTGAGATGACCACGACACTTGCAATCCCTTTTAATTTAAATCTTTATGTTGAACTTGATCTTTTAATGGGTCGATGTGCACAGCGTATCAAAGGGTAAAAATTTACGACCGAAGATACGTGTATATTAGAGGTTACTTAGCTCTACTCACCTTCGAAAACCTGTCCACTTCCTTTTTCTTTTTTTTCTTTTTTTTTTTTAAAGATTTATTTATTTATGCATACAAGCACTGGGGTACAGGCCAGAGGCGTGGGGGGTGAGAGGATTCACCACAGATAGTGGGGAGC
>JAGFMF010012294.1:2552070-2573647 GCA_019455555.1 Galemys pyrenaicus
CCCTCCCTGGCCGGCAGCAGGGATCGAACTCGTGCTGCAGTGACTGCGGTTTGCTTCATAGTGCGTTGCTTAACCCACTGCGCCACCAGGGAGGCCCCACTTCCTTTTTCTAAGGAATCACTGGTTCAAATAGAAATCGAGGTCTTCCACCTCTGTCTCCGATTTGGCCCGAAATCTCTCACTCAGACCAGACCACGAACTCTGCGTGAGCCCTGAGTCACGGGAGCTTGGGCACTTCCGTGACGTGGTGCCCGTGGCTGCGCCCCGGGAGTTGGTGTCTGAACACTTTCAGTCCGCGCACCTGTGGCCGGGATTCCATTTTCAGAGCAGAACCACAGGTCGCGGCACTGGGGCCAGCCTCATCCCGCGCTGAGACCCCTCCTTGCCTGGCGGCGCCTGCGGACTGGGGAGTGGGGAGCTTGCTGGTGACTCCCAGAGCTAGCGTGCTGGCCTCCTGCTCCCCATTTCATGCCAGGGTCATCTTTTTTTAAAATGTAAACTTACTTATTTTAAAAATAGTTTATGTATGCACACAAGAGCTGGGGTACAGGCCAGAAGTGTGGGGGGCGGTGAGCGGATTCACCAGAGACAGAGTGGGGAGCAGAACAGGCAGATGGACTGAAACACACTGCTGAGGGAGCAGCGGGGAGACAGGAGAGGTCTGCTGCACCCTGTGGGTCCCTCCCTGGCCGGCGGCGGGGATCGAACTCGTTCTGATTGGCTGCGGAAGTTCCACAGTGCAGCCTTCAACCCCTTGCGCCACCAGGGAGGCCCAACCCATGAGTGTGTCTAAAATGGAGCCCCTGAGCCCATTCACTTTTGAGAACCTGTGGTAGTCACCCCAAGTCTGTGGTCTTTGACTGTGCCCCAAATCCAGGCAGTGTCCCCGGGGAGCGGCAGCTCCTGTGGAAGTGGATAGCAGCGGACGTGGCGGCGCAGGCGGGGGGGTCGCACGGCCCGTGTCCCCCTCGCCTGGCTTTCGGCTCGGCCGGGTGTGCTAGAAAGGCCCGAGCGGGAACCGTGCGACGCTCGCTGGAGGGGCCGGGGCTGGCGTCCGCGCGAGACCCGAGGCCGCGTCACTCCTGTCTTTGCAGCTGGTGGTCCAACTGGGTGATCCCCGCCATCTCCGCGCTGGCCGTGGCCCTGATGTACCGCTACTACACGGCGGAAGAGTAGCCGCGCCAGCCCGCAGCGCTGCCGGACGCGGGCTCCGACCCCGGTGCGCAGCGCTCCGCGGGGTGGAGGCCGTCCCCGGAGGGAGAATTTTAATGTGCTCGTCTAAAAATTATTGTAATACACGTGCCCCTTCTGCAGCTCTCTTAGAAGTACAGACCAAACAACCGTTCTGCCCTTCGAGTCCTCTACTTCCAGCGTGCCTTTGTACTCCTGGATTTTATTTGATGTTCTAGCACTACATAATTTACTTATTGTACAATGATCTTTTGAAAATATACGTGGCTTTTAAAATCCACCACTACGTGTGCCTGTCAACTTGTAGCTGCCTTTGAGATAGCACCTGGCTAGCGCGCAGACACTTGGGGGTGCTGGAGGCTGGGGGTACAGGGGGCTGTGCTGTGGGTTGCTGGGGGAGAGGGGGGCAACTGCCTTTGCACTCCTGGTGCCCTTCAGATCTAGCCAGTGACCCAATATTGCATGTTTCCAGAGTGCTTCCTTTTTCTTTTCTTTTTTTTTTTTTTAATGATTTAGTATACACACAAGGGCTGGGGTGCAGGTCAGAGTCACGGGAGGTGAGAGGAGTCCCCAGAGACAGAGCGGGGAGCAGAACAGGCAGATGGACTGAAACACACTGCTGAGGGGAGCAGCGGGAGGCAGGAGAGGTCTGCTGTGCCCTGTGGGTCCCTCCCTGGCCAGGGATCGAACTCACGCTCCTGTGCTGCAGACGCTTCAGTGCTGTGTCCAATGCTTGCGCCACTTCTTTAGTCCCTAGACTGGAAAACTGCGGAATCATCTCAGAGTTCTGGAGCTCTAGGTCCTGGCTCTTGTGGGTACGCCTGTGCTTTTCTCCCCAAGAGACAGGATGGCACGGAGGAGGCGAGGTGTTGGTGTAGGAACTTGGCGCAGAGTGGACTGCAGCTGCAGTGTCTGCAGGGACAGCCACATCTGCCCAGAGCAGCAATCACCCCGAGGCCCCTGCGGCCTCCCCCGCTGGGCTCGCTGTGCCTTATCTGCACAGCCAGTGCCTGCTCCGTATCAGGGCGGGGGCGCTGCGCTTGGCGGGGCACAGCCACCTGCACGGACCAGGTCTGCGAGTCATCTGCATTGCCCAGGACAAGCTCACGGCCCAGGTGAAGAGGGGCCGGGCGGTGTCTGCTCTTGGGAGCTCCGTGAGGCCGCCCCCCACCGCCACCCACACCTCTGCACTCCCTGTGAGGAAGGAAGAAGCAAATGACACCCTTAAGTCCCTCAAGACAGCACAGCAAGGGCCAGTGTCTCTCCGTTGTGGGTCTAGTCAAGCTCAGGAGGAGCCACAGCTCAGGCTGGGAGAAACGTGCATATCTAACCCCACTCACTGCAGGGCACGACAGGCAAGGCACCTGGTCTGGGGACTGTAGACCAACACGCTGTTTTTTTTTAAAGGTCTATTTATTTATGCATATGAGAACTGGGGTATAGGCCAGAGCTGGGGTTGAGGGGGTGAGAGGATGCATCAGAGACACAGTGGGGAGCAGAACAGGCAGATCCACTGAAATACACTGCTGAGGGGAGCAGCGGGAAGGCAGGAGAGGTCTGCTGCACCCCATGGGTCCCTCCCTGGCCGGGGATGGAACTCGCGCTGCAGTGGCTGCAGATGCTTCACAGTGCGGCGCTCAACCCTTGCGCCACCAGGGAGACCCCTCAACAAAGCTATTGTTAAAAAGGAAAAACAAACCCAATGTGAGGAAACTCATCTTCCCCAAATTAGGTCTTCCCATGTTTGTGATCGCAGAAGCATCCGCCGAGCTGACGCCAGCAAAGGGAGCTCTCCCACCCCGCTCACCTCAACTTCGCGTCCTCGTCTGCAGCCTCTCAAGGCAGCCATAAGGTGTGGGCCGTGAACCCAAGCGAGGGCTGTGGATGTTTTGTGCACTTGCCTTTACAATTCAAAAGAGCTCGTCCTGGAGAGACAGGGCGCGCGAGGGGGGAGGCGGCAGCTGCAGGCAGTGCAAGCAGGGACTCTGGGAGCCTTAAAGCGGGTCTGGGATAAGGACAGTGAATTCTAGAAGGTGCTGACCAGGACATACTCCAGAGCTGAGTTCAGAGGGCGCAGGAGGACTGAACACTTGCGAGAAAACACTTGAGAGAACAAGACTTTGCCCGGGGCAGGTCAACGCTGAGAGGAGAGCTGGAAATGTGGCATCTGCTCGGGGAGCGGGGCCACTGGGAGAAAGGGCCCGTCACAGAATAGGAAGGAGATTGTAGAACAGAGGGAAAAGGAGGTTTAGAAACCCCAGGCACAGGCCTGCAGCGGCTTCCTTGCCCCTCCTGAGTACAGCGTGCCGGGCGTCCCTGCTTTCTCCCTCTAGATAAACTTTACTCCTAAACAAACTTTGCTTCTCTCCGCTGACTCATCTAAATGTCTGTGGCTCGTGGGGCACCAGCTCATGGTGGTCACTGGCTGGACATCAGGCCCGAGACCTGAACTGACGGTGCCATGTGGAGGCCCGGACAGGGACCTGACTATGTGGGGGGCTCCTTGCATCACTAATACTCGGCCTGTTCTGTGTCTAGTGCACCCCAATCTACCCTCTGTACCTGCAGTCTCAGGGCTTGCTAAGCTCAGGCCTGAGCTCTTCTCTTCTGAATTATTGCCACTTGCGCTCCGGCGGCCCCCACCCAAACTAACATTTGCCCCGCTATCATTTCTTCTTCACATTGTATGTACTCTTAGAGCCTGTCCAATTCCCGGCACCTGGCAGGTGTTTGTTGATTGAATAACTGATGTAATAAATAGCCAAAGTCGCTTCCCGGGTCTCTACCTCCAAGCCATATTTCTGTTCTCGGATCCCCAGCATCCTCAGCGGACGCACTCTTGCCCAAAAGCCTTGGCCAGGGACCACGTGGAAGGCCACACTGAAGGCCCTGGGCCACGGGCCCCGAGTGTCAGGGGAGTGAGTTTTAGGAACTGCGGGTCAGAGGCTGACTCTGAGTTCCGCACAGCTAGGTTGAGACTCCAGTGGCTTCTCAATGTGGAGGGAGACAGGGACAATGTTATCTGACATTCTGATACTGCACGGCGGACGTGGAGGCTGGCATAGCCTGACAGATGGCCCTTGAGGCCTCTGCTCTTGGAGTTTGTCCAGAAGCTGGAGGGCACGGGAGCTAGGGGCTATCAGCAGCTGACATGCGGGCGCAGGGGTGGCAGCTCTGCGCCCTTGGACTTGGCCGCTCACGCCCATAGGTCGTCCCTTATCTCCGTCAAGCAGCAGCTGTCAGGGCTGGGGCCTGAGTCTGGATACTCTGCCAGGCTGTGAAGTCCTGGGCAGTGAGCCCGCCCCGAGAAGGCTTCCTTGGTGAAACCTGTTGGTTTGAGGGGCCTCCAGTGACACTCTCTGGGGGAGAAGAGGTGGTTGATGAGCCTGGCAATGAGGACCCTCTCTTCTGCTCTTCTTGGGAGCGTAGATGCTGATGAGCTCACAAAAGAATTCCCAGCAGTTCTACACATTTATAGGGTTTCAGATATTCCACCTGGTGTTTATAGTTGTCGTGTGGCAATTAACCGGTCCTCTTAACAACCCCTCTGTTGGGTTGCTTTTTCTTTTTAAAAATTTATTTATGCATACAACAGCTGGGGTACAGGCCAGCGGTGGTGGGGTGGGCGGTGAGAGGAGTCACCAGAGACAGAGCGGGGAGCAGAACAGGCAGATCGACAGAAACACACTGCTGAGGGGAGCAGCAGGGAGGCAGGAGAGGTCTGCTGCGCCATGTGGGTTCCCCCCCTGCCCAGGGATCAACTCGTGCTGCAGTGGCCGTGGATGCTCTTCGTATGCAATGCTGAACCCTTGCGCCACCGGAGAGGCCCTTCTCTGTGCAAGCTTTCAAAGACATTCAACGTAGTGTTTCCAGTTTTTGTAAGATCATTTCTCTAAAGCGCCGTATTTTCTCTTCAGGTGATGTAACATTCAATTAAATGGTGCAGCTGCTGTTTCATGCAGAGGAATAGAAGCAGCCTGGGGCCGAGACCCCGGGATTGACCTGCACTCAGGGGGACGCAGCAGGGCAGGCGGCATGGATATTCAGGAGGGCGGACCCAATTAAGTGTAAACCAGTGGGCATCGGCTGGCGCACATTTGAGAAGACACAGAGAGACAGTCAACCCGGTGACTGGGTTAAGTGCGACGAATCTAAACTATTGATTTCTTCTGATTCATCTCAAGCTCCTAAATTTCCATCTGCAATTCATGTTGCTCTTGAGTGTATGCTCCATTAATAACCACTATTCTGGGGCAGCAGGAGTTCTCTGGCTCAGTGGAGAACACAAAGGAAGTCTTTCTAGTAACTTCGGGCCCAGTTGAAATGCAGTTAGGCTTAAATAAGAGGAACCCGCAGCTTGCAAGGCCTGGTCACTACCCAAAAGGGACCCCCAAGGATTTTTTCACTCATAGGCACATGAACCTTCTTTTACTTAGAAGGCGCTTGCTCAGTAACAAATTCTTAAGGGGCCTGTGATCTTCCAAGGTCGAAAACCACTTGTCGTAAGAGTAAGAAACAGGAAAAAATGTTCCTTTTCGGTTCCCATCTGTTCTTAAAATTCACCCCCCAACGATGGCTGAGCACCCATAGGAGCTGGGAGTCATTTCTGTCTGGGGACACAGCCCTGAACTAGGTGCCTGGTCCCTGCCCTTGGGAAGCTGCATTCCTCTGGGGAGATGGACGAGGTGGAACACCAGTCAGCGAAGAAACTGATGACTAGAGAAAGGCAGGGTAGGTGATATACAGACGGTGAAGAGGACTATAATTTTGATTTGGGTGATTAGGAAATGCTCTGTGAACTGAAGACATCTGCGTAGTGATCTGTATGAAATGAGGGAATGAGCCAGCAAACATGATGAAAGCATCCATGAGCGAAGGTGGCAGGTGCAAAGGCCCTGGGGTAGCAGTTGGACAACTAGGAGGCTTGCCTGGCTTCAGCAGACGTGATCTGATTTAACTTTAGGGGTGTCTATTTGGACATGTTGATGATGGGTAGCCAAGAGTAGGTGTAAATTTCTCAAAATGGAAAGTTTATAATTCTTACTTTCATACATATTTATAGAAAAGTAAAATAAGACCTATACATTGGAAATATATTTTAAAAATTTAAATTGGTCACCTAAAAATAAGTAGATTGGCATTTTAACATGTATGTATATACACATACATAGATATATACTAACTTAGCATTTCAGTATATATGTGTATGCACACACATGTCGATCATGTATATATACACACACACATATTGACATGCTAATCTATTTTTAGGGGACCACCAGTTTAAATGTTTCTTTTCTATTTCTGATTTGTATGTCTTGCTTTGTTTCATTTTTCTATATATGTGTATATATTAGATCTATCTCCTTTTCATTTTTCTATATCTATATTAAATATATACATATTTCCAGAATCACTTGTCTTATTCCTTAAAGAATGAGACTGCATTGGCCACATTGGGAAGGTGGCAGGTGCAGCACACAGTAGGGCCTTTGTGTTCACCACCTTGCATCTAGTCCGCGCTGGTCATAGCATTTAGACTTGACCGTAGGGAGAGCAGCCTTTTTCATCTCAGCTACGTGATATGGTGAGACCGAGCCCATGCCTAACTCTAGGATGAGTTTAATTAGCTTGACACAATGGAATACTAGTCAGCAATGAAAAAGATGAACTAGAGTCATCTGTAGAAACATGTATGGAGCTAGAAGGAATGATGCTCAGTCAAATAAGTCAGAAGGCAAGAGAAAAATATCGGGTGGCTTCACTTTTAGGAGGAATCTAAAGTAACAAAAAAAGAGCTCAAGGAAAAAACAATAACAATAAAAAAATCACAACACAACAAGAACAAAAAGACAAAGACAAATCAAAGGCACTTTGTGGGGGTGGGGGTGAGAGGGACTGGGATGAAGGCAGAAAGAACCCAAGGGACTGAGGTGATGGTGCACTGATGAAATATGGTGGGAATTCCACGGAGACTACAATTGAAGTCAAATATATATATATATTAATTAAAAAAATACTTAGCTTGAGCTAAAAAACATCTTGTCTCTTGGCCATAGTAGGAAAATATTTCACTGTGTCAGAACCAAGTGGATGGGAGAGAAGGTTGCCAATGCTGACAGGGAGGTAGGACACCCTCCCTCCTCTGGGCGGCTGTCGGAAGAGACCAGTTCTCTACCTTCAGAGGACAGGGTGTCAAGAGGAATGTCTGGAACTGCTGCAGCCATTTTGGCATCACGAGGTATCTTGGGTCATGTTAGTGTGGGGCTTCCTGGGGCCTGAGGATGTGCCTCTCCCTCTGAAGGGCAGTCTGGAAGCCTGGGAAAACCTGAGTCCTTGCAGACAGAGCTATGATTCTGACTCTTGCCTCCCTCGAGGTTAGCTGTCGCAAGGCTTCTCACGCAGTTGGGAGAATACGATACTGCGACTCATGTGACCACTGTAGACCGACAAGAATGCCCACTTCTCTGGGTTCAACCTGAGCTGAAATTCATAAACTCCCACACTGGCTAAGTCTTTATCCCTTGAAGCTCAAAGACTTGCAGCTCATACAAGCTGGAGCTTAAAACGTGCCCCCTCAGAAGGAAGAACCTCCCACGGCCCCGGTGCTGGCCACTGGTGCTGTTGCTGCCGTGGAGCCTGCTGGGAGTCGCTCAGAGTTAGCACCGGAGGAGCAGGAGACTCTGGACTCTGCAGCCTGTCTCATGCCCCGGGCATATCACTGCAACTCCCAGGCTGCAGTGAGCCAGCCCTGCTGAGTAGGGGGCTGCTGGGAACACGGGTGGGGCTGGCAGGCCATGTTGACCTTTAAAGGTGGCGAGTAGGTGGCCCTGGTCCTCTCGCCTTTGCAGCTCTAGCTTGTACGCTGGTGTGGCTGGTGGGACAGAGCATCTTGCAAGGGGCTGGCTGATTAATCTTTCTCTGTTCTCACCCCTGTCAATAAAGCTTCTGTGTCTGTTTTGGGTCTTGTCCCCAGTTCTTAAGCACGTGGTGATGACTCACAAACTGGGTCACCTGCTTTTTCCTGCCAGAGTTGCCTGCCAGCGCCCCCAATTGCCCCCTCTTGCAGCTGAAACCCAGGCCATGCAGCAGATGCAACCGCTGGCTGTGGCAGCACCACCACCAGCGCCCGCTGTGGTGCCGTGGTGACAGGCCAGGCAGGCTTGGGCGAGCTCGCCTGTTCCTTCAGCCCCAGCCTGGAAGGGTCATGATTTGGATCCCCTCTCAGAATAGAGACTGGGGGTGAGTCAGGGCTCAGGAGTGCCCTTCGGTGGGAATGTCGGCAGGCACGCGGTGGGTCCAGGCCCCCCCTTTGGGGAGCAGACTTAGATGTGCAGATGGTCTCCCATCTTCTACAGCAATTTGACCAAATACTACATGGGTTGAGAGTGGGCAGAGAAAACTCCAAGGTGCATGCAGATTTTATACTTTAGATATTAGGAAGTTGCTAGAAAGGATTTGGGTGCGGCAAGATAAGAGCAATCAGTGACTGTCTTTCTGGCTATCGGAAGCTTTTCTGGGGTCAGAATAATCACCCCAAGAGACTGGTCTCTCCGGCTATCTTGTTCAGGAGGCTTAACTTGAAGCCCTAATTGACGAGTATTAAGCAACCACATCAGGTGATAGGTCCTGGCATCCTTGCGGGAAGAGAGCCTCAGTTTGCAGGCACGGAAAGCACACGTTACGTAAACGTGCACACGCCCTCTGTATAAGCGTGCAGACGTGTAGAAATGCATGACCCTTCTCCCTGAGCTGACCCAGCCTCCGCCTGGCCCCGCCCCACGCGCCCGGGCCCCGCCCACGCCCTGACATGGCCCCGCCCATGCCCTGGCCACGCCCCGCTTGGAGTGGGGCCCAGCACCTGCTTCAACCAGGCAGCACCTGGGCGCCATCAAAGGTGAGCAGAGGCGCCAGCGCCCGTCGCTGTCCAAAAGCCACAGCAAGCCCAGCACGCGCCGCTCACCACGCTTGGCCCAAACCTGCCAACTGGTTCTTCTCTCAAGGCAGGAAGCCCCGTCCCACCTTTCTCTGCACCCCACTGGCCTGTGCTTCCAAATTCTCCCTGAATGAAGTCCTCCAGCCTGGCTCATGGGCAGCCACGGATCCCACTGTAATGGGCCGCGCGCTGAGGGCAGTGCGTCACACGAGGCCCACGAGGCTGCTGGTCTGAGACGTTCTGTCAGGTTGAGCGGCCGTGTTTCCCCGGCGGAGGGAAGCGGGGCGGCCTGCGCTCGTGTGGCGCTTCTCGGTGTGGAGGTGACACTGAAGTCGTGTGGCGTGGTGCCTGGCCGGGCTCGGCCGGGGCGTCAGCTGTGACACGGCTCCCCCGAGCTGGCGCAGAGGCACATGGAAATCTATGCTGTAAAGTTTCCTGCCCAAAAGCATGCGCAGGTGTGTGGGGGCACCCAGGGTGAGTCGATGACGTGAGAACAGGGTGAGGCCCCGTGGGGCTCTGCGTGCGTGCCCGACGTCCCCACGGTGGGTGTTTCCAGACAAGAAAGTGACTGTGTCCTTTGGGGCCAGCGCTGCTCAGGGGTCGGGGTGCCGGGCGTCACTGGATGCATTAGCCACGTGTTGGGAAGGGAGGACTCAGCCTGCCATGCCCACCCCCCTCCCCCAGAAAGCGCACTGCTGGCCTCCTGTCGAGAGCACCTGTAGGGTTACAGCAATCAGGTCTTTCCACCCTCCCACCACTGTGATGCTGGACACCTGCGGTGCTGCGAGCATTCCAGGGTGCGCATGCGCAGGTGGGCGCACCTGAGTTGGACACGGGCTTGAATGGGCAGCATCATGAGGACGCCAGGACCGAAAGTACTGACCAACGAGAAGCAGCAGCAAAGCAGCCGAGAGGGTGAGATGCGCCGGGGCTGGGAGGCCGGCCAGCCTCCCGGCCTCCCGGCACCCCTGCCTGCCATGGACCTGATGCCACCTCTGATGTAGAGATCAATAAAAGCATAAAAAGCCACCGAGGGCTCCAAGACTCCTTGCTTTACCCCCGTCTGCTAAGAACCATCCCGAACCTTGCTCCTGTGCCGCCCCTTCCTGCCGCTATAGCACCTGGCGAGCGTGAGCACCTGGCGTGGTGAGCGGGCACGGCCAGAGCCCTAGGCACAGGCGCAGGTGGGTGTGGGGCCCCACCGAGGGGGGCCAAGGCCCAGGGCTTGTGTGCGCATTGGTGGCTGCTTGTTGGCCTTGCTGCTCGCGTTGGTCCTGGCGTCCTCATGACACCGCCCATATAAGCCTGTGTCCAAACTCAGGTGCGCCCACTTGTGCATGCCCACGTAGGCATGCGTGCGGCACCACAGGTGTCCATCACTATACCAGTGGCAGGGGGTGGGAAGACCTGATAGTTCTCTGACCCTACAATGGTGCAGGCAGGGGAGGACAGGTGGGGTCATGGGGGGCCCCGACACTGAGCCGAGAGTGGCTGCAGCATCTTGACCGTGACTGGTTCAGGTGACAGTCGCAGGTAGAGGCCAGTCGAAGGGACGTTTTGCGAGGCCAGGACTGCGCGTCATGGCGTGTCTCCCATGACCTTCCCCACCACAGGGGGAGCCATGGCTGCAGCACAGCGGACTCGGGCCGCCTGGCCAGAGGCTCCCTAGGAGGGGCACTGTAGAGTAAATGGAAAAGGTCATAAGGCTTTTCCACCCTCCTGCCATTGGTGTAATAATGGACACCTGCTTCCTGCACGCGTGCCTAAGTGGGCGCACACAGGTGGGTGCATCTGGGCTGAGACACAGGTAAGGGCAGCATCACGACGATGCCAGAGGACCAGAGAAGGAGAGCAGAGAGGAGGAGCAGCGGTAGCAGAGACATGAGAGGCCAGCGCGCCCAGAGAGTGAGAAGCACCGGGGGCTGGGAGCTTGCCAGCCTCCTGCCCCCTGGCCCCTGCCTGCCGTGGGCCTGGTTGTCTCTGCTATAAAGAGCAATAAAAGCAGGAAAAAGCCACCGAGGGCTCCAGGACTCCTTGGCCCGTCTGCAGGCATCACTGAGAACTGGCTCTGTGCCCTGCTGGCACCACAGTCCCCAGTGAGGGGCGTGGGAGCTGCCCTTCTGCAGCAAAAGACACTGCACCCGGTGCGGCTTGCTGGGCAAGGTGCAGGGGACAAGGCCTGGGTGAGGGTAACTGCCTGGTAGAGCGGCAGGAGGGCCCGGGGCAGTTTCTCTCTGATCCAGGCAGAGGGGGTAAGGAGAAGTCCTGGAGTCCTCGGTGCTTTTATTAATCTTTCTGTATCAGAGGCGACCAGGTACACAGCGGACTAGGGGGGCCAGGAGGCTGGCAGGCCGCCTAGCCCCCCAGTGACTCTCCACTCTCTAGGCTGCTACTGCTATGCTTCTTTTCCTTTTATTGGCGTCCCCACGACCCATCCTCTGTGCCCCGTGTCCCAGCCCGGGTGCGCCCACCTGCACACGCCCACACCCTGCTGGAGGTGCTGCCATCAGGCGCGCGTGCAGGACACAGGTGTCCATCGTCACACCGATGGCGGAGGGCGGAGAAGCCTGACAACCTTCATTTACCCTACAGCTGGTCTTTCTCGGGAAGGGCCCACGAGGAGCGTGGGGCAGTGGGTAGCGTGGGAGGACGGGTGGGCTAGGCAGGGGATCAGCGCTGCATCCGAAGTGGACTGGCCGCCCCTGCGAAGCCGCGCGTCTGCTCTGAGCCCCTGCGAGGGCCCGGCCGGCCCCGCTCCACTGGGCACACACGCCTCAGGCGACAGCAGTGGGAAGGCGCAGAATCTGGGTCAGGGGCTTTGGCGGTTTTTAAACTATTTCTCCTGTGACTTTTCTATCAATTTGAAGTATTTCCAGGTAAAAAGCTGAAAGTATTGAGTCCCCATTATGTGCTGTCCTGTTCTTGTGCTGAACAAAGATGACCCATAAAGGCATTTTTAGCCGACGACTTAAATTTCTTTGCCTGTGTGCTTAGGAGTTACATAAGTGGGTCAGCTGGAGTTCCTCTGCTCCAGTTTCTCCTGTCCCCTGCTGGATCAATGAACCATTGTCTTCAGTAGGTTGACAAAGGCCGAGCTCAGCCCCTGGGGTGTTAGGAACACGAGTCCTCTCACAGCGATTAGATTGTGGGTTCTGAGCTCCTGAGGGGGGAGCAGTCTGTGTTTGCAGGTTCGGTCCCTGGGCCCGGCAGGCAGGTGGCTACATGTTGTGGATTCAAACATTTGTTGAATGGATACGTGGATTACTTTAAAGTAAGCTCTGCCTCTTGTAGCGCAACATTTCACGGAGCTTGTCAATCATGAAGTCGGGTGAACACGTGTCTTTGAGACCTGCGGCCACGTCTCATCACAGGTGCACAGGTGAAGACCTTGTAGGCTCAGTGAAGAGTGAGCAGGCTTCTCCGCCCTCCCGCCATGGGTGTGATGATGGACACCTGCGTCCTGCACGCAGGTCTGAGGGCGGCGCCTCGAGTAGTGGGCGTGTGCAGGTGGGCGCACCTGGGCTGAGACACGGGACATATAAGGGCGGTGGCACAAGACGCTGGGAGAAAAAGAAGGAAGAAGAGAAGAAGCAAAGAAAGAGAGCAGAGGCGAGAGCGCCCAGAGAATGAAGAGGCGCTGGTGCGAGGAGCCTGCCAACCTCCTGGCCCCCTTTCCCCCCCACCCCCGCCTGGCGTAGACCTAGTCGCTTCTGATATAAATAGTAATAAAAGCCTGAAAAAGTCCCCATGGGCTCCGGGACTCCTCCTTGCCCGTCTGCTCTGTGTCTTGCCGGCGCTACAATCTCCGAGGTGTTTCTTGGCTCCTTCCGCTCTGAGGAAAGCCCAGGGCTGATGGTCAGAGGGTGCCTGTCGGAGACACCCCGACTTCTCTGCAGTCGTCTCGGCCCTGCTGACTCGGGTGACACCAGGCTTGCACCGTGTCAGCGCTCACCGAATTTATCCTTTCGTTTTCCTATTTCGGAATAATTTTCTAAATCAACCCTTCCATGAAATTTCAACACATCAAAAGAACAAGATAGCAAAGGGCAGATGAACACACCTAAGAAAAATCTGAGTCCAAAGCAAGAACATTCAGAGGATCGAGTGTGTGGCTATAGGGTGGACACGACTATTGTCGTGGGACCTTCACGAACCACCTTCATGTGCTCTCCGAGAGGAGGTCAGGAGCTCTTGTTGGCTCCGGTTATTTCCAGCTGAAATCAAGGACTGTTCATCTAATGCGCTGTCACTTCCTATACATTGGCTCGTTGGTGGAAATGTCAGCCAACTACGGCCATATAGCTCGGCCCCTTCATAGCTGCAGGAAACTTCCTGCTGAGAAAGCCTGGGGGCCGGTCATGAGGTTTTATTGCTCCATGTGTTTATTTCCCGAGCAAACACTAATCAGGGGCTCCTGCATATTGGGGTTATTTGTTAGTGATGGGAGCTGCTCCAGGGCAGGGCAGCTGGGCGAAGGCCAGGCCGTGGGCCTTGGGCTGTGAGAGACAACTGCAGAGAAGTCGGGGTGTCTCCAACAGGCACCCTCTGACCATCAGCCGCAATGCGGTCGAGTGGTGGACATGCCAGCAGGCCCACCTCCAGGGGCAGCGGAAGCCCCAAGTCAGAAAGAAGCTGCTGTTCTTGGCGCCCATCACGACCGACCGCAGGAGAAGGAGCCTCAGGTGGGAAGGGGAAGGAAGGAGGCTGAGTGAGGAAGGGGGAGCAGTGGGGTTGAGATGTGGGTTTTGCCATACGACCTCGGGTTCAGATTTCAGCTGTCCGATAAGGGGCTGGCATCATCGACGGCATTGCACAAGAGCTAGCTTAAGAGATAGAACCAAATAAAACTTCAAAAGTAAAACTTCAAAATGAGAAAAAGAAAAGCAGGTTTGACAGTTCTTAAAAACTGGGCAGCAGTGGTAACTTCAGACATTTCCTCTGGGCTGGCAGGGTCCCCGCGCAGTGCTGCCCTTCGGTTCACGCCCTGACTCCTTCCTCCTGAAACCAGCCGCTGCGTTGCTCCCCACCTTCTGACGGGGGCAGTGGCTAGGGTTCAGCTTGACATCTGCTGAGATCCTTGCAATGACTTAAAAACGTGTGGTGCCCGTAGGGGCACAGAGCAAGTTCTCGATGATTCCAGCAGACGGGTCAAGGAGGAGGCCTGGAGCCCTCGGTCGCTTTTTATGCTTTATTATCAGAGGCAACCAGAGACATGGCAGGCGGGGGGCCGGGGGGCCAGGGGGCTGGCAGGCTCCTAGCCCGCGGCACATCTCACTCTCTGGGTGCTCTGGCCTCTCATCTCTGCTTCTACTGCTGCTGCTTCTTTCTTCCCTCTGCCTCTGTCTCTCCCCTGCTCTTCTGCTCTACTGCTCTCCTGTTCCACTGGTGTCCTCGTGACCCTGTGTCTAAACCCAGGTGTACCCGCCTGCGCATGCCCACTCAGGCGCGCGTGCAGGACGCAGGTGTCCATCATCACACCAGTGCGGGAGGGCGGAGAAGCCTGACACTTTTCCATTTATCCTAAAATATGATCCGTACACTGTTGCAGAAGGTTTTTTTTTTTTAATTATTTTTTTATTTATTGTTATTTTTTAAATTTATGAATATTTGATATCAATTGTAATCCCCATGCATTCCCCATCACTATATCACCAGTGCACCATCACCTCAGTCTTCCCTCAATACTTCCCCACCCCCCTCCCCACCAAGTGTCCCCAATTTGTCCTTGTCTTTTCATTTTTGGTTTTTGTGTCTTCATTGTTATTATTATTATTGTTCTTATTCCTTTCCTTGATCCTTATTTGGTTCCCTTATATTCCTCCTAGGGGAGGAACCATCTGGTATTTTTCTTTTGCCTTCTGACTTACTTCGCTGAGCATCATCCCTTCCAGCTCCATCCATGTTCCTATGAATGCATTTAGTTTTTTCTTTTTTGATGGCTGAATAGTATTCCATCGTGTCTATGGACCACAGCTTCCCGATCCACTCAAAAAATTGATGAAATTCATATGGAGACACAGAAGAGGTTTTTGCCAATTTGTTTACCTTTGCGGGGTATATGGGGGTGTCCAGGTGGGTGTGAGGGTGAGTGGGGAACCCCTGTTCAATGTTGCTTGGAGCTCCCCACTGCATAGCACCCTCTTCCCGCCCCCACAACCTCGCACATGAAGGGACCTGCCGCTGACGTCACCGGGAAAGAGAGTTCCTTATCTGGGGTAAATGTTTGCTCGTTCAGCTTTCCTCACACCGCATCTCACTGTCCTTTTGTACCGGCGGCCAAGTCACAGGAGTTCACTCATGAGCACCGGGCTGGCTCCGTCCGGCTGGTTCCCACCTCCCCGGGAGCCCCACTCGGCCAGTGGCCCCAGTGACCATGGCCGTGTCCCCGGGGGGCTTGTGTGTCTCTGCCCGTGGTTGGGCCCCTGCTCTCAGGCCCCTGTGCCTCCAGGTCCCTTCACGAGACTCCCTCTGCTTTGCGTCCGCGTGGTCTCTGGTTTCCAAGCTGCCCCGGACTGCGCCGGTATTTGGCGTTGCCATTGGTGCCAGAATTGGGCCTGCCAGCTAGAAATCCGGGGTGGGGCTGTTGAGCCCAGAGGCTCCTCCACACGAGCCAGCGCCAGTCGCCACAGCTGGGCCACCATCACCAAGACGCCGCCGCCGCTGGTGGGGTGCTGGCAGGTTCAAGGCCTAGGAGATGAACGGAGGTGTGGGTGCCGGAGCAGTGAGAAGTGGGTTGCTGGAGAGATGTCTGCCAGTACCGGGGTGTAGGGTCAGAGAACAATCAGGTCTTTCCACCCTCCCATCACTGTGATGATGGACACCTGGGTGCTGCGAGCATTCCAGGGTGGGCATGCGCAAGTGGGCGCACCTGAGTTGGACACGGGCTTAAATGGGCGGTGTCATGAGGACGCCAGGACCGACAGAACCAACAGGACCGACCAACGGCGAGAGCACCAACGCGAGCAGCAGCAGAGAGAGAGAGAGAGAAGAAGCAGCAGAGAGGGTGAGATGCGCCAGGGGCAGGGAGACCTGCCAGCCTCCCGGCCCCCGGCCCCCCTGCCTGCCGTGTACCTGGCCACCTCTACTAATAAAAGCATGAAAAGCCACTGGGGGCTGTATGAAATGCAGCAATTTCATTATCAAAGTTGGTTCAAGTTAGAGCTGAAAGGCTGGCCGGGGAGTGGATTGCACCCCTCAGACCAAGGCTCCTAGCCCCTCCTCCCACCCGGAGGATGGCTGGGCCACCCCCTTTTGGTTTCTGTATGCTGCTCCTGAGTTTAGACATAGCGTGCCCACATCACACCAGTAGTGTGGCTTTCCCAGCAGAATGCCAATATCAGCCCCCCAAACTGATTTATGTGTAGTTGACGAGACTCAAGAAGATCTTAAAGCACTTGCTGTTGGAAAGGAAAAGCTAAATGGCTCACAGCCCCCATGTAAGCCACTGCATGAAACCCGACACCCACGCCCATCACCCTCTCTTTCCACAGCACAATTCCTAGAAGGGATTCCTGGGGCTTGGTCACAGCCAGGGCAGACAGTTTCCTGCTAACCCCAAGTCTCTTCCAGAAAGCCAGTTACTCCCTCTGGGGACCCATAAATAGAAGCAAGGCAGCGCTCACTCTCCAGGGAGCTCAGAGGTGTTGGTAGAACCTGAGGGCCATGACCAATTATGTCTTATTAAGTTTTAAATAAAAAAATAAAGACAGGCCTCCCTGGTGGCGCAAGGGGTTGAGCGCCGCACTGTGGAGCTTCCGCAGCCACTGCAGCGCGAGTTCGATCTCCAGCCAGGGAGAGGACCCCCATGGTGCAGCAGACTCTCCTGCCTCCCGCTGCTCCCCTCAGCAGTGGGTTTCAGTAGATCTGCCTGTTCTGCTCCCCGCTCTGTCTCTAGTGAACCCCTCTCCCCTCCTATGACTCTGGCCAGTACCCAGCTCTTGTGTGCACAAATAAATAAAACCTTAAAGAAAAAAAAAAAAAGACATAGCAGTTAGGTCAGAGCCCACTTTATGGTACCTCTCAAGAGTTTCTTAGATGTGAATTATTCACATAAAAAACTTGAAAATATTTAAAATTTTTTAAAACTTCCTTTTCTTTAAGTTTGCCTCCAAAGACTATTTCCCCCTCACCTTCGCTGTTGTGATAAGCATCTAGCACCCATCACACTGGAAGTGCCCAAGCTGGGTCTGTCGTCGGTGCCCGGAAAGCCGCACTCTGAACCAGGAGAACTGTCTCTGCACGAAGGAGCTTATTCGAGACGGACATCGAGGCCGTTGGCAGGATAACCACACCCCAAAAATGGCTCCCCGATGGGGTGTGCTGGGATTTTATAAGGGGTGAAGGGAGGTGTAGGGTAAATGGAAAAGTGTCAGGCTTCTCCGCCCTCCCGCCACTGGTGTGATGATGGACGCCTGCGTCCTGCACGCGCGCCTGAGTGGGCATGCGCAGGTGGGCGCACCTGGGCTGAGACCCGGGTGTAGAAGGGCGGTGTCACGAGGATGCCAGCAGAAGAGAGGCAGAGGAGAGAGAGAGGCAGAAGTACCAGAAGTAGCCCAGAGAGTGAGGATGCGCTGGTGCTAGGAGCCTGCCAGCCCCCTGGCCCCCCGGCCCCTGCCTGCCGTGGGCCTGGTCGCCTCTGATATAATGAAGCAATAAAAGCCTGAAAAAGCCCCCAAGGGCTCCAGGCCTCCTCCTTGACCCGTCTGCCGGAATCATCGAGAACTTGCTCTGTGCCCCTTGCTGGCACAACAGAAGGGAAGGGAGAGAAGAAACTTGTCATCTGTGAAAACATGTTTTCATGCTCATCGACTCTTAAATTACCTGGTGGGAGCAGTCGGTTACTTTCAAAACACGAAGGCAGATGCCGCATTTGTGTTTCTTAAACAATCCATGTTCAGAAACATTCTCGGAATGTGCTTGGCCTGCTCCTTCCTGGGGCGGAGATTCTTGCGAGCATTCTTCTCAGACGCTGAGGAGTGCTCTCCAGTCCGGTGCTTCATGTCCACGAGGGAGACTTCCCTGCCAGGGCCTGCTCTGAGCTGCTGCGTTCACTGCATCTGATTAATTTACTTACGATTAATTTACAGAACTACCTAACTTCTGCAAAGCAGGCACACAGTGGGCCGCAGCAGGCAGCCTGCCTGGACGCACTCCCTTCTTCCCCCGACCTTGGGCCTGCGTCCACCGCCCCTGGCCTGTCCTCGACTCCTCATTCCTCCCCTGTGCTCAGCTGGGCTGGGGCGGTTCTGCAGCTGGGCAGGGGCAGCCTGGGCACCTGCCGCGAAGGGAGCATCGCCTGTGTCAAGGGCACCGCCAGCATCCTCCTCCGACCTTTACTTCTTTCCTGGAAGATGAGGACCTGAAGGACAACGGAAACTAGATGAAAGGAGCTAATGATTTCCAGCAAATGAGCAGCTGTCCGGGCACAGGAGAACATCTGCATTCCTCTGGGTCCTTCTCGAGCTGGACAAATAATCAAAAAAGCATCAGCGAGGGAAAAGCCGACCTAATGCCATCAGGATCGAGAATGTCGTGCTTGTAGACTCTAAAGAACAATGGCCCAGACCATGGCTAATTAGCCTGCATTTAGGCACCTGCGGTGTTTTTGGTTGGGGGGGGCCCTTCCCGTGACGGACAAGGAGGGGTGATTTCATCCTTACTCGCAGAGCACGTGAGCTGCTTAGGGAGAGGATGTGTTCACCAGTTAAGTCACAACTGCATGAGACCCCCACACTATGATCTTCTAGAACACAAAATAGGGAGCAGTGCTTGCTCCTGTGAGCAGGGGAGGGGAAGGACGCAGGGAAGGATGGAAACTTCTAGTCTTCAAGGTCCTCACCGTTTTCTGCCCCAAACCATCTGCATTCTTAAGGTCATGGTAACACGCTCGTGCTCCCAGGGCCTTGAAGGAGAACTCTAGTTCCCATGCAAGGGGACACGGAGGCAGCTCTGAGCACGTCTGACCCTGCGGGGGGACCAGCCCCGTGAGCTCTCGCCAGAACGGAGGATGCAGGGAGCGAGGGCCAGCTGTGGTATGACTTTGGGACGGTCCTGCTAGAACAGCACCACTCGTAAGGTGCCATCCCTGGAGGGCTGGGCTCTTGGGGTTCCTGGATCTCAAATCGGGGACTCCCCTGCCATGGCAAGCAGAGCCTGAGGGGGCCGTGGTCACCTGGATGGAGTCAGCTGAGGGCATGGGCCCAGGGCCACTGCTAAGTCACGGAACACCCCCCATCAGGACCCCAGCTCACCTCCAGAGCGCCGGGGGTGAAGGGGTGTCGTCACCTCCTCCTGCCGGGATGCTCTCCTTAAAGCAGATACAGGGGTGCAGGCTTGGTGGATGCAGACTGGCCTTGCATGCTCATTCAATTTCACACTTACTATTAATTTACAGAACTACCTAATTTGGGGGTGCGGCCTCACTCCCTCCACCGAAGCTCTGGTGCCAGCGTCCTCCCCGACCCCATTCCTCCACCCCTTGGCTGGAAACCGAACAGGCAGATCAACCGAAATACACTGCTGAGGGGAGCAGCGGGGAGGCGGGAGAGGTCTGCTGCACCCTGTGGGTCCCCTCCCTGGCTGGTGGCAGGGATCGAACTTGCACTGCAGTGGCTGTAGTTTGCTTCATAGTGTGTTGCTTAACCCACTGCGCCACCAGGGAGGGTCTGACTTGTAGAATTTCTAAAGGCGCCGGTCCTGCTCCACCGTGGCTCCGAAGAACCTCTTTGATGGGGGCTGCTGACCGGGAGACACATCGTGGGGGAGCTTGCCCGACTGGGTGCGCAGCATGGCTTTGGAGGAAACACGGCTGGTTTTTGCTCTTCCTAAAATTAAAGCACCTTTTTTCCCCCCCAAGATACTTAAATTTTTTTTATGTATTTATTTATGCATGCTTAAATACCTCTGGGGTACAGACCAGAGATGCGGGGCTGGGTGGTGATGGTGAGAGAGGACTCAGCAGAGACAGAGCGGGGAGCAGAACAGGCAGATGGACTAAAACACACTGCTGAGGGAGCAGTGGGGAGGCAGGAGGGGGTCTGCTGTGCTGTGTGTGGGGGTTTAGGAAGTGGGGTTTCTAATGGGAGCGTGTCAGCACCCCCAAATCACTGCAGACTCCTAGTCCAGATCTTGCAGTTCCTTTTTGGCTGTTTGCTTCTCTCCGCCCACAGCCCAGTGGTGAACAAAGCCCGGGGTGGGGGCATGTGAGGTACTCTCAAGCGTCCCCGTCTCTTGCGGTGTGCGCGGACTGCCCCACTTCTCCCGGAAGCGCGCGTTGCCCCACGGCAGCCTCGTTCCTTCAGCCCCCCCCCCTCGCTTTGCTGAGCCAGCGCGGTCCCCCAGGAGCCCGTGCCCCCACCGTCCATGCTGGCGCCGCCAGCGCCGTGGTGGCTCGTGGATGGCCCTGTTCGCCTATTTTTTCTTTTTCAAGATTTTTAAATTTATGCACACAAGAGCTGGGGTACAGGCCAGAGGTGCCAGGGGTGAGAGGCGTCACCAGAGACAGAGTGGGGAACAGAACAGGCAGATGGACTGAAACCCACTGCTGAGGGGTGCAGCGGGGAGGCAGGAGAGGTCTGCTGCGCCATGTGGGTCCCTCCCTGGCCGGGATCGAACTGGCGCTGCAGTGCTGCAGATGCTTCACAGGGCGGTGCCCAACCCGCTGCGCTCCCAGGGAGGCCCCGTCTGCCTATTCTGGAAGGCCACGGCTGACTCTCAGTTTTCTGGCCTCCTGTCTAGCACACGCTTACAGTGCACGAGCAACATTTAACTGCGCTGCACGCTTGGAGGCAGGTAAATAACTTTAGTGTCGCTCGAACTGGGTTTTACGGGACTGGGAGTGAATGCCATATAAAGTGAGCACCAAGGAAATGCGCATCTTTACAAGTCTGCCCCATTGCCTCAGGAGACTGTCCTTGCAGGGTCAATGATCACCCTGTGGGACCTTCGGGGAGCTGCGGTCCCTCAGAGCGGGTGTCTGGGGCCCTCTAGTGGCCACAGCGGGTGACAGCCCCGCGGCAGGCTGGCCTTCGGGTTTGCAGCCAGAATGGAGGGAGGGCCCAAGACAGGTGCTTCAGGGGCACCAGAACAGTCAGGTCCAACAGGAACGGGACCTTCCCTGAAGAAGCCTTAATGCTGTTCCGCAGTCCACTCGGTAAGCAAAGCCCTGGAGTCTCAGGAGCTGGGGAAAGGAGACACTGCGTCCTGAGGCGTGCCGGTGCTCCTGCCTTTCCAGGGAGGGCGGCAGTGAGGCGCGGAGCGGCGGTCTGTGTGGAGCGCGGCCTCCTGCTACCCCCTCGGCCAAGGCGACGATGCTGACATTAGGCCGGAGGGACCCCGGGAATGAGAAGGGCGGTGTGTGGGTGCCAGCAGTCCCGGGAGAGCAGAGTGACCGCGGCAGGTGGGCTTGGAGGCAGCGCTCTCAGCGGGGGGGGGGGGGGGGGGGGGGGGGGG
>JAGFMF010012294.1:2573670-2585751 GCA_019455555.1 Galemys pyrenaicus
GGGGCACGCACGCGACTCTTTATTAAAACCGAGGTGCTGGGGCCTCCCTGGTGGCGCAGCGGGATGAGCGCCGCACTGTGAAGCACCCACTGCACAGCAGCGCGAGTTCGATCCCCAGCCAGGGAGGGGACCCCCAGGGCGCAGCAGGCCTCCCCTGCCTCCCGCTGCTCCCCTCAGCAGTGTCTCAGTGGACCGCATGTTCTGCTCCCCACTCTGTCTCTGGTGACTCCACTCACCTCCCGCGACTCTGTACTGTAGCCCTGGACTCTAGACTGGGTCCCTCCCTGGCTGGGATCAAACTCGCGCTGCTGTGCTGTGGGTGCTTCAGTGTGGTGCTCAACCCGCTGCGCCACCAGGGACTTAACAAGTCCCTAACAAGACTTCAGATGTCCCTGGATGGCACAGGTATTTTGGAAAAATCTCTCTTATTGAAAAGTTGAAGGGATGGCGGCCGAGGGGCTCTTCTACCCCATACCTTCTGAGTAAGCTGCTGAGATGGTGCCTCAGCACTTTAAACCCTTTCCTGTATTTTCCCACAGAGATATTCTCCTAGTTTTATGGGGTACATCGTGCCTCTCCAAAACTGATGCATTAAGTCCTAGCCTTTGGAAGCTCAGAATGTGGCTGCACTTGGAGGTGGAGCCTTTTATTTTTCCAAAGATTTATTTTATTTATGCATACAAGAGATGGGGCGCGGGCCAGAGGCTGGGGCTGAGACGGGGGTGAGAAGATTCACCAGAGACAGAGTGGGATGCAGAACAGGCAGATCGGCCGAAACCCACTGCTGAGGGGAGCAGCGGGAAGACAGGAGAGGTCTGCTGCGCTATGTGGGTCCCCTCCCTGGCTGGCGGCAGGGATCGAACTCGTGCTGCAGTGGCTGCGGTTTGCTTCATAGTGCACTGCTTAACCCACTGCGCCACCAGGGTGGTCCCAGGCCATAGACTTGAGAGATGGAATGAATTAAGGCGGAATGAGGGCTCTAGGGTCAGCCCTAGTCCAGGATGGCTGTGGGGGGCAGGGCCCAGTCACCCAGAGGGGACAGTCACAGGGAGAAGACTGGCCCTGCAGCCCGGCCGACGGCGGAAGGAACCAGCCCGGCAGACACCCTGACCTCGGACTTCCGGCCTAGGACTCTGAGGAGATCCGTTTCTGCTCTTTAGCTGCTTCGTCTGTGTCCATGTATTCCCACCGTATAGAAAACGATGGTGTGCAATTCCCAGAGTGGACAAAGGCCCGGGTCTCACTTTTCGAACTCAAGCCATGAAGAAATCCAGGCGCTTTAACCTCGAGTGGGCGGAGGACAGGGCTGGGGCTTGCTCAGCCGTCCCTCCTCTCCCCCGGATGGTGACCTCTTCTCCAGTGCTACCTCCTTCGCCTGCTCCCGTTTCATCGTCACTGACCCAACAAACATGAGGTGCGTTTAAAATTCCGAACAGAAACACAACTCACCCCAGGGAGGGGCGCCTGCAGGGTCTGGCCAGAGAACCCAGGCACCCTGTGGCCGGCCACCACCCCCTTGCGGGCTCCCCAGACCGTCACCGGCTGTGGCTGCCGCCCCTGCAGGTCCTCACAGCTGCTCCCTGTCCAGCCTCCTGCGTGCCAGACTTGAACGTCCTTGCTCTACAAGGTTCCACGTGGAACCCCCCCCCCCCACTCGCACCGTCCCCTCTCTGGGTCTGTGGCCACTCCACGTAGAGCTGGAAAGATTCTCCACTCCTCCATTATTCCCGGCAGCCCTGTCCTCTCACGCGTGATTACTTCGAGTGCACTGATGCCTCTGGGCCTTTGCACATGCTCTTCCTGGCAGAGGCCCTCCTCTCACCAGGCCCCACCCCTGGAGTTGCGCCTTACCTACGGCAGCCCCGGAGGACAGAGGCCTGGGGCCGTGAGTTTTTGTTCAGGGGACCCAGCGCAGTCTGACATACTCGGGGTCCTTCGTAAGTATCTGTCGCATGAATGAGCTCCAACAGACGGACACGTCAGCTAGGGAGCAGTCTATTAACTATACATAACGACGTGAATCCGTGGGTGAGGGCGGGAGTGCTTGGCCGAGGCTGTGCCAAACGAAGTGGCCCATGCCATACCCACTAGCAGCGCTCAAGAGAAGAGCAGTGGCGGGAGCGGGTGGGGGCTGGAGCCCCACGCTGCTGACCGCACGACCTCTGCTGGACGAGCTCTTGCCTCGTCTTGCCGGAGTTTCTCTGCCTGGCGACAGCAGCAAGTGGGGACGCTGCTCTGTGCCGTGTCCTGCCAGGGTCACAGCGGCATGGACAGCACAGGCCGTGGGAGAAAATGCATTTTTGAGTCTGTGTAGCTGAAGGGGGTGCGCTCACAGCCAGGTGTGTCCCCAAGACCTGAGACACAGGAGGAAACGTGGGCGAGCTCGAGGACAGAGGTGTCGGAGTCAGAACCAGAGATGCCAAGCTTGTTAGGGCAGCGCTTCGGGAAAAAGACAAAAAAAGCAACTTGCACAAGTAGTCCCAGGGCGGGCGAGCGCGGAAGCAGGCTTCGAAAGAACTGTACAGGGCAGCACAGAAGGCTCTTAAGAGCACCCATTTTTCCTTTCAAAAGTTTCATTTCTGATTGTAAAGTGACTTAATAGTTCTTACGGGCCTGGGGACGGAACCAGCGTCATGAACAAAGACGACACCCTCCCCAGCCCTCAGAGGCCAGGGGCCAGGGGCGGTGCCTGCGCAGGGGGTCTGAGCCGGCCTGTGAGGAGCAGGCTGCTCGCCAGAGCACAGCGCCCCCCCACCCGACGCGCCAACGCTTCAGCTGGCCACGGCACCTGGAGACCGGCCACTCCAGGCAGGGCAGGGAGATGCGGCCGGGCAGAGCCGGCGAGCTTAGGCGGCCCGACCCCAGGGAGAGCAGCTGTGACGAGTCCAGCCAAACCACGAACGGCGGGAGACGGCTTTTCCTTGGTTTCAGTTTTATTTTGTAGACTTTACTCGGTTGCACATTATTTTAAAAGCATAAAACACTGAACTCTGTTCTCTTAATTTACACGGTGTTAACTCTGAGTAAAAAAAGCTGCTCACCGTGGAAGATGCTAGAGCAGAAGCACGGTCTGTGACCGGCGACTTCATAACGTGGGCTGTTCCTACTACAACGTGCTCTAACGCATGATTTTCCACTCCACAACAGGATTCTCGCAGCCCTTTGTCTAAACGCCACCACCGCCTAGCTCCAGTCCCCGGGATTGCAGCAGCGCTGCGACGCTGCACGCGCCCCCATCAGCTGGCGGCCGGGCCTCAGGAGCGGTTGTCCTCCACGACGATGGTTCTCCCAGGGTAGGCGTCAACTTCCACAAATATGTATCGGAATTCATATTCGCCACTCTCTGGGTTCTGGGGGCAAAACCACAGTTCAAGAAGCGAGCCCAGCAGAGCCGGGCCAAGGCCCGCCCCTCCTGCCCGCACCGCGCCCCTCCTGCCCGCACCGCGCCCCTCCGCACCACACCTCCTTCACTTCCAGGTGCACAGTCCCCTGCCGCCCTGGCTCCGAGCCCTGGATGTAGAACTTGACGCGCATGTGTTTCAGCCCGTCCTTGGAGTACTCCAGGAAGCTGTGGGAAGGCGCGGGCCATCAGGCCGGGCTCACTGCCCCACTGTCGTCCCCCAGGCTTCCCGCCGGCGGTACCTGACGTGCTGCCTGCGCCCGCGCCTGGTGGTCTCCCCGAAGCCTTTCACTGGCTCCCCGAAGACGCTGATGACCTGCGGGGGTGGACCGGGCTTCGCTCAGCCAGTTGTCTCTTCAATGGCCAAGGAGATCATTTCCGGCAAAGCACAGATTTTTATCTTGGAACCCCCACCCCCCACAAAGGTCTATAAATGGGACCCCTTCAAAATGACAATGATGAGAGATCTGTAAAGAAAAGTCACTCTGCAGAGATCACCCCACAAACCACACCTCAGCAGAGCCCCAACAGGTGAGCCGGCCGCACGGGTGTTGGGGCAGGAGGGCAGCGCAGGCCGAGGGGACGCCGGCTGGCCCCTCGCAGACCACACGTATGCAGACACGTGGGCGGGCCTTCCGGACACAGGCGCGCTGGGGCCAGCAGGAAGTGGGGCAGCCCTGCCTAGTCACACCGCCGAAGAAAAACAAGAGCGACCTACGAAGACGTCATACCCACCAGGGGGGCAGCACCTGACTCCGAGCGGAAAACGCACGGGGAGGCAAAAACGTTTTTATGGAATTTAAAACGCAAATACTTTGGAAAGGCTACAAAATAAGAAATTTGTTAAAAGATGGAAATATCGCCTTGATTCTAGAAAATTTACTCTTTGTTGGGTGTCAGCGTCACATTTTTCAGGTATAAATAAGGAGCCCCTGTGAGAGGAGAACTACGGCCGAGCTGGGCGGCTGAGAGTCCTTCGAACAAGGGCCAGAATCAACGCCTGGGCGTCGGAACCCCAAACCTTCGGGTTCTCAAGCAGGTGGCGCCGGGCAAGAGGGGCCGTCAGAGTCCGATGTCCACAGGCCGCAGACCCCAGTAGCCTAGCAGCACCCACCCTACTCATCCTGCGCGGTGCCCACGCCGCAGACACGCGAGGCTGCCGTGACTCTCGCCGCAGCCCTCCGCGCGGGCTCTCCACGCCGCGTCCGCCTGTCGTCGCCGGTGCCTCCTGCCAGCTCTAATCCGGGCTCCGGCCGTGAAGGCCGCCCTCCTTCCCTCCCCGCTTTATTTTCCACACACCCAGGAAGGGCGCGCTCCCGCCTCCTGCGAGAATCGTGGGTGGGAGAAGGAAGGTGCCGGAGCAGCAGCTCAGGTGCTCCCAGCGTGACTGCAGAGGCCGCCGCGCACCTGGAGGGCCCGGCAGTCCGAGAGTGCTGACGCTGCCTGCCGTTTTCTCCGCAGGCGCCAGGCCTCAGACTGCGACCACTAGTACTGTTCAAAGTGGAGTCTTTCCATCCAGAGAGCAGGAAACCGGCTTCACAGGCTGCGCCGGCTTCCGTGACGGGAAGCGCTACATAAAAGCCGGCCTCCTGCAGCAGATCCTTCCCAGAGCCGAGGTCTGTCCCCCTGCCACCCTGCCCCAGGGGCTGGCTTCCGGATGAACCGTGTCCAGGCTCAGGCTCTCCCACCACCCCGTTGTCACCTGAGCTGAGCGAGCTCATGGCGCGTGGGCCGCCCCTCTGCAGACGCGCTGGCAGCTGCCGCCACGGCCTAGTGTGATTTTATGGAGAGCACTGAGTGGGGCGCTGGCAGCTTCCAGTCATGATCAGGAGAAGACACCCCTAAGGCCTCTGCCCACTCAAAGCATTGCAAACACAGAACCAAGAGATGACACAACCGACTCATCTTATCACCACATGAACTTCAGCGTCTGTTCCGGTGCGCAGACTGCCGCCCCCACCCCAGCCCACCTCGGTCTGTGTGACTTGACCTGAGGGACTAACCTCGGGGTGGACCCGGCACATGTCCAAGGCTTTCCCATAGATCTTGTTAGGGCTGGATGAAGAAAAAAGTTCTTTGAAAATAGCGTAAAACAAGCCACCTGAAAATCACACACACAAAAAAGAGAAGATAAAGCAAAGCGAGACAGAGACAAATGGAAGGTCAAAGAACTTTGCAGGGGTGTTATACTTGCTGCGTTTCAACCTGTAATGCTGATTCCAATGAGCACCACTACCAAGTAGGTGAGGTCTCGTCCAGCTTCTTTCACTGTAGGGAGAGAACACCGGAGTCACAGTGAGCCGGGCTCAGGCGGGGAGGCGGCTGCAGTGGGCCTCAGGAGGTGAGGGCCGGGCCCCTGGTGGGGCCGTGAACAGCTTGTTCAGATCCTCCCAGAGCCAGAAGAAACTTTTAACATGAACCTCAGCAGAATTCAGGGCCTAGAATCCATGCTTCTACTTTATTTAGTCATTTCAACCCTCCTTATCTTCTTAGATGAGGAGATTCTTTTCAGTCCTCTAGCGCCTGAGCGGATGAAACTGTCACCGATCAGGTGACACCGGACGGGTCACTGTTCACAGATTAGAGCTGGTTTTGTCACGTGCAGTCAGAGGGATCCAAGTGGGCCTCGACTCGGCTTTCCATGCTCAGTAGTCACTTTTTTTGGGCATCCTGCCACCCCCACTGGCCGTGCAGAGGAAAGGAGAACTGAACACAGAACGAGTGTTTGCTCGGCTGAGCACATCTGTGAACTGAACAGACTCAGAAAGTAAAGAACCCACAGGGGTACTTTTCTCTTTCAACACGAATAAAAGAGGCACCTGTGGATTAAACAGAAGTCCTGGGTGCTACATCAATGCAATCAAAGCCTCATCACGGGGCAGAAATCAGCGCATACCCATTTCCGCCTGCACACACATCTGTCCGCTCGTGTTGCCGACAGCTCTCACGGCCACTGCACGTCCTCCCTGATGCTGGCAAGTGACTCACCTCCTGCCATTGTGTTTAAAGCTCAATGTATTCAGCATATTTGAAACACAGATTTCTTACACTTTTTTTTCCCCCCCAGAAAAACAGCAAAATGTTAACTGAGGTTGTTACTATTTCCTCCACTCTTCACCTTTTTTTTTCATACAACAAAACTGTATCACTTTCACAAATTAACACTTATGTAAAAGCACTCCAGCACAGCATAATTCTTCAAACTTTCTGTACTGGTTTCTGTCTTTAAAGATGATTCAAGGGCCTCCCTGGTGGCGCGGCAGGTTGAGCGCCGCACTGTGAGGCATCTGCGGCACAGCAGCTGGAGTTCCATCTCCTGCCTCCCCGCTGCTCCCCTCAGCAGTGTGCCTCAGTCCGTCTGCCTGCTCTGCTCCCCATTCTGTCGCTGGTGAGTCCTCCCACCTCCCGCGCCTCTGGCCTGTACCCTGTTCTTGTGTGCATAAAAAAAAAAAAAAAAACTTAAAGAAAAAAAAAGATGACTCAAATAATAAACACTTCCTCTGCCCTAGCCTGTGGCACTCCTGGGCTTGATCCAACAAGCCCTGTCACCAGTTCCTCTCCCTCAGTGAGGCTGGGTGGAGCCCCACAGTCAGCCTTCACTCCTGTTCCCTGAGGCCATAGAACACACTTAACACAGCCTCTGGTCCTAGGCTGAGGACACACCATGGGCCACACCAGCAAGCTGCCATTTCGTTTTGTCACTCACATCAAGGCTTTGGCCCCGATGCCCGGCTCCCAGAGCGCCTGGGCACACCGTACTCCTGCCCTGAGTGGGTGCTCTGTGAGGCCACCTTCTCTTCAGTCACACCTACTGTGTGCAAAGGCCTGGCACCAATCCCCAGCCCACACACCTTTAGTGTTTCTTTTTAATGGCACTCTAAGTGGTCTTCACCAGAGGCTGTCTGTCTGTGCACTAAAATGACATAAATAAGAATATTAACAACAGTTGTCTTTACATGGTATTACTGTGGGTGCCTGAGATGCTCTGCTTCCTTTATCTTTTTTACAAATTACTTGGGAAATAATAAAAAAAATGAAAACGCCTAATCTGATCTGTGGAAACGCGTTCCTTAACAATCATATTTCACTTGTCCTACAGTCCTTTCTGCTATTGCACTGTCATCTGAAGGTAAGCAACTGTTCTGAACATCGTTAATTCTATAGTAACTGCAGTCCAAATCGGTATCTAGGCACAAGAGCACAATGATACTCAAGAAAGTGTTTGTTGACTGAACTATGGATTAAGACTCAATAACCTCTTTTTTGTTTAGTCTACCCAATTACTCTTTATCATATGCTAATTTCTTTTTTAAAGTTTTTTTTTAGAGATATTTATTTATGCATACAAGCACTGGGGTACAGGCCAGAGGTGTGGGGTGGGTGAGAGGATTCACCACAGAGAGCAGGGAGCAGAATAGGCAGATCAACATAAGTACACTGCTGAGGGGAGCAGCGGGCACAGCAGGAGAGGTCTGCTGCGCCATGTGGGTCCCCTCCCTGGCCGGCAGCAGGGATCAAACTCATGCTGCAGTGGCTGCAGTTTGCTTCATAGTGCGTTAACCCACTGTGCCACCAGGGAGGCCCTCTTTTCTTTTTTAAAGCACCATCTTTTCTCACCATTTGTTTCACACTATTTTCTTCCTCAGCGACGTTTATGTATTTACACAGGGGCTTCTTTGGCACACCCCTTACATCCATTCAAGGGCTAAGCAGAGATAAAATGGAAGCTTGAGAACTATTTATGAATGGCTGTACTAAAGGGCGCTGGTCTGGATATTAGAAAACTGAGATTTGGAAAATGTGCCTCTGCCACTGTGTGAAATTGGGGAAGTGCACTTCACACATAAAAGGGTATCATTCATATATGTCTAGGAGAGCGAACACGAGACTTCAGTGACATGAAATAACACCTGGGAGATCTACTTACGCATTATAACGTCTTAAAGGTAACGTTTTCTATAGCGTTCTCCGCACCAGAATAACAGTTGGCAATTTCTTTTCTCTAAACATAAGTCAACAACGCTGATCAAAACTAATTTTCAATGTGAGTTCAAATTTGTGAAGCAAACTGTAGATCGCATTCTGATTCTAAACTGTGTTTAATGGTTCTACCTTTTCCCTTGTGTGAACTGTTTTCCGTGCTTTACACAGCACTTGTGCAAAAGGACACTGGCTGCTCTTGTCAGGTCTGTGAAAGCCTGATCACTGCTGGAGAATTCCGTTTTACCTTTCTGCGACGTCGAGATGACGGTTTCCTCACTCTGACCTCTGTGCACAGACACTTGTTTGCTGCTGTCCTCCTCTGCTCTCCGGGCGCTCCGCGTCCAGATGGTTTTCTGGGTGACTGCAAGGATATATCTAGGGCGCAACGTTTTCTTCTGTTCTCGCAGCCCCCATGTCAAAGTGGGCTCAGTCTTCAAGTGAGCTTTAAGCACGAGGCGTGACGAAAACCACCGACTCCCCAAAGACCTGTGCAGCTTCTCCGTGTACTGCACAAGTCTCAGGAAAGTGCAAATCATGTTCGCTGAAGACGGCTCCGCTGAGGTGAGGCACCAACTACTATGAACAAAGCTTCACTCCCCAGCCGGACGGGTGCTCACGTCCGTCCGCACATTCACACCGTACGATGTGCACGCGAGTTAGGCAGAACTGCTGGGCTCAGCAGCGTGATTTATGACGAAGAGCCACCGGAAAGACGCTGAAGCCCGTCCGCTCTGCTTTTCGGTCCTTTTTATTTGAACTAAGACGCTTTTTGATTGTCCTCTATGCGAACATTCACCAAACTCTCCCCGCCATGCCTTTGCAAAGTAACCTGGGCAGTCCCTAGGAATCCTGGGAACGGTAGTTTAACGACCTCATTCTTAACACAGTTGCTGCGGCGGGGAAAATCGTAACAGACTACATCCCCCACAGTGCAAAGCGCGTCGGCGCTTTCGCCACCTCCCAGACTCCCCGCGAAGGTCGCCTGCGCATGCGCTGTGAGTACTGGCGCCGCGGAAGGGCGGGCCTTGTTGGGGGGCGGGGGATTCGAGTGGTTCAAACCCGAACTTGTGAAATTCAGATCTGGCGAGACCCCTGTAAACGAGACCCCTGTAAACTGAGAAATTTCCGATCTGACTGGCTCTGCCGTTCCTTCAGGGTAGATGCCGTGGCCTCCCTGCCCAAGGAAACCAGGCGGGAGTACCGCGAACTACTAGGGCCACCAAGTGGAGAGGGGCAAGGCCGCCACATTGTAGACGCCTGCGTTGCGACCGACAGGCCACTCGGGGGTCCGGGCGTCAGGACAAGCCGGACCCTCGAAGTTTCTAGAACAACTGCCGGAGACCCTGGAAAAGCGACTTGGGGCCCCGCCCGTCCCTCGCTACTGCGCACGCGCGGCGATGTTGTGTGGGCGTGGCTCTGACGAAGCTCCGCCCGCTCGCTGCGCGCGGCCGTTCCCCTGGGTTTCCATGGCGACCGGTCGCGGCCGACTCCTGCAGCAGCACTGGCGCGGCCTGCTGGCTCAGCACCTGCCGCGTGGCGGCCTCGGCGCGGCGCGGGGGAGCGCGGGGCAGGGCGCCGGGCCCAGGTGACTGTCGGAGCCGCGGGTGGGGAGCCCCGCGAGAGAAGCCTCTCCTCTCCCTGTCGCCCTTTCCCCTTGGTCCGGCCCCGGAGCGTGGTCGCACACCGCACACCTTTTAATGGGGGGGAAGGGGTCAGCTAGGAGACGTGGGTTTCCCTAGTCGTGACACCCCGCAGTAGCCCCCAGGGAAGGTCTCGTTCCTGCCCTTCCCACACGTGTGGGCCCCGGGGAACGGGGCGGGGCTGCCCCACCTGCTCGAGGACAGGTGCGAACTCACTGCCACCTGCAAGTTTGAGGAGCACCGCCCGCCCTCCCACCTCCCAGCGCCTTCCCTAGGTTCTTGCTTCTGCGGTCAGGGCTAGCCTTCCACGACTTTATAACTCACGTTTCTCTTTCTTTCTTTTTAAAAAAGGTTTATTTAGGCATAGAAGAACTGGGTGTAGGCCAGAGGTGCGGGGGCACAAGAGGATTGGCCAGTATAACTCAGATTTTCTCTGGCCTACGAACAGGTTTCTGTTACAAGTTTTCCGAAGACTTCCCTGCCTGCTTTAAGAACGGGAGCCGCAGCTCCCCTCCTCAGACCCCTCTGCAGGCAGGAGGGTGGGCACCACAGACGCCAGGGTGCCTTCTCCCCACCCCTGGCGTTCACCTCCTGGCGCTTCCCCCCTAGCTGCGGGGCCTGCGCCACTCCTGCGAGTCTAGAGACTTGAGTCTCCACTTCCCTAGGGGTCCCCTCAAGTGCAGGCTGGTCCTCCAGTGTGCTAAGGCTGTTCTGCCCAGTGGGAGGGCGAGGGGAGGGGGCTGGGGCGCATTTCCAAAAGCATCTTTGCTTCCCTCTGAAGGTTAAGGGTCTCATCACAGACAGGATGATGGTCTGTGGAGGGTCAGCTGAGTGAAGTCTTCTTTGGCGACAAGCTGTGTCTGGCTCTCTGCCAGTCTTTGCAGCTAGTTTGCCTGGTGGAGGAATGATGCTAAGGACAGTTTGCATCCTTTTTTTTTAAGGTTTATTTACTTATGCATACAAGAACTGGGGTACAGGCCAGAGGTGTGTAGTGTGTGTGTGTGTGGGGGGGGGGTTGGGTAAGAGGATTCACCAGAGACAGCAGGGAGCAGAACAGGCAGATGGACTGAAACACACTGCTGAGGGGATCAGCGGGGAGGCAGGAGAGGTCTGCTGCGCCATCTGGGTCCCCTCCCTGGTCGGGGGCAGGGATCGAACTTGCAGTGGCTGTGGATGCTTCTTAGTGCATCCACACTTGCGTCACCAGGGAGGCCCCCAGTTTGCATTCTTGAGGGTATTTTTGGCTTGTAAGTCGCCTTCATTTATAAAGTCATACATACTAGACCTTTTAATAAGCCAAATCGCTACGTTTAAACATAAAGAAGGATTCTGTTACCACATCAACTACTTAAGTTGGTTTTGTTTCTCCAAGTCCCCAGGACTGTGCCGTGTTCCACTTGGGGGCATAACTCCACTCACCCTGCTTTCAAGGCAGGACTCTGTCCCTTATGCTGTGATTTTGTGACTTTGAACAAAATACCTTCCTGAAATCGAGCTGTTGACAATACGATTCTTTCAGGTCTACAACATAGTTTGCTATTTATACTGCAACGTGATCACCACAGTAAGGCTAATGAACACATCCGTGGTGATAGTTCTTCCGTGCACAGCGGAGAAGACAGACAGCAGCCTGTGCTAGTGAAGTGTGAGAGTGCCTGCAGGCTCTGTCGTGTTGGAGAGAACGACTGGAACTGAAACAGGAAGCTTGAACTAAGTCGGTTTGTGACTTTGCCTGAAGTCAGTGTTGTTTAGGGGGCTCAGTTTAGTGAGGAGCACGGTTTCTATAGGTTGGAGCCTCTGGAGCTGAGTGGCTACCTGCTGAGACAGTGTTTGGGGTGCCTGGGATGAAGCCTGGCCTGGGAGTCTGTACTGGGACCTGTGGTTAGGAGACGCTACACGCATTTTTTGGGTAAAGAAGTGAGCTGCTGAGAATAATGGGTGCTGGTGGAAGTAGGTGGTTACTTTTTTTTTTTAAAGATTTATTTATTTATGCATACAAGCACTGGGGTACAGGCCAGAGGTGTGGGGGGTGAGAGGATTCACCACAGACAGAGCGGG
>JAGFMF010012294.1:2586019-2639367 GCA_019455555.1 Galemys pyrenaicus
TCCCTTCCCTGGCCGGCAGCAGGGATCGAACTCGTGCTGCAGTGGTTGCGGTTTGCTTCATAGTGCGTTGCTTAACCCACTGCGCCACCGGGGAGGCCCATAGGTGGTTACTTTTAATGTCTCAATGCAGAAAACTTAGAATCGAATAAGGCATTAGCGGTTCCCTTTTTGACACAATGAGAATATCATTAATAAACTAATTATTCTAAACTAAAATACATAGCAGGAGGCACATCGAGTTAGCTGAATTTCTACTTGGTTTAATTTCTTTGATTTAGCAGATACTAAAAATCAGACCCCAGAAAAGAGTATTGAACTTATTCAAAGCTGTCAGGCAAAACCTTTACTTGAAAACAGTGTTTTTAAATTAAATGTCATCTTACTACTACCACGAGCTAAACGTGCTCTTTATACACATGTATTGATGTAGCCATGTGAGAAGGCACCTGCAACTCATTTGTTAATTGTGTGACCCCAAACTGCAGCTGCTTCGCTTTATAATACATACTTAGAAGTCTGTCTGGACTGACGGGTGGCGGGACTGGGGGTACCAGGCGGCCCGGTAGGATGTGGCTCTGGCTTGGGACCTTCACCAGGTCACTTGTTGCCTTAGTCTTCCACTCCGTGAAGGGAGGGACTTATGAAATCAAGTTTTTAAAAAAATCTATTTATGCGCACAAGAGCTGGGGTACAGGCCAGAGTTGCGGGGGGTGAGAGGATTCCCCAGAGACAGAGTGGGGAGCAGAACATGCAGATTCACTGAAATACACTGCTGAGGGGAGCAGCGGGAGGCAGGAGAGGTCTGCTGCGCCCTGTGGGTCCCCTCCTCCCTGTCCGGGGATCGAACTCGTGCTGCTGTGCTGCGGATGCTTCACATTGTGGCACTCAACCTGCTGCACCCCCAGGGAGGCCCAAAATCAATTTTTATTGCAAAAGTGAAAACAACGAATGGGCTGCACTTGTCAAATGGGTGGGCACCCATGGGTGGGGGGTGTCGGGGCCTCTTCCCCACTAATGAGACCAGTGCAGCGGTTTTGGAGAGATGTTAATAATTTTACTAGTAATTAATAGAATGCATTTTTGTAATAAGGTAAATAGTGGCATTAATTTTTAAGATGTAGTAAGAGACTTCAGGGTTGTTCTTTTCTTTAGGCTGTGGCCCTAGATAGAAAGCCAGTTAAATGCATGCCCCGGTGCCTCCTGCCGGAGGGGAGAGGCCTGTGCAGCCGGGGCTTACCTTGCTGGGTTGGTTGCTGCCAGGACCAGGATGGGGTTACCGTGCCCGGCCTCTGTTTGGCCTCTCCTGGGGCGGCGCCCATGCAGATGAGGGCTAGTGCTCTCGAGGGCTCCCCTGTGCCAGCTGGCATGCTAGTTTTTCCAAGAGAGACCCCTTCCCAGGGAGGGCAGCTCCTTGCCCACCTGCTCGGAGTGGGGCGCTCTGCGTGACCATGGTGCTTCTGGTGCGGTCGAGGTGTCCGCTGCCCAAGCCTCCCAAGAGCAGGGGTGCGGGGAGAGCCAGGCCCCCGTTGCTCAGACCGTGAGGATTTCCCGCTCCACCTGTCAGAGAGTTCACTGCACTTCTGAGTTCTTGGGACCTTCCGCCCTCCCCGTTGCCACTCCACCCTGCTTACGGCCCTGTGTGTTCTGAGCGTCAGTGCAGATTTCTCAGGGAATCAGCATGGTAGGAGGAAGCAAGTGGCCACTCTGAGGACGAAGCGCTCAGACCGTGTCTCGGGTGAGCTGAGCAGGTGGGGGACACACCCAGCCACTGCCCGGCCGCAGCAGCTGCTTAGGTTGCCTGCTGGGTGGAGACGTGTGCCTTACAAAGAGCAGCTTCCAGACCTTTCCGAGGGGTGTGGCGTGTCCCCCTGGGGCTGCCTCGGAATCGCAGGAGGCTGGCGCTGTGACTCCCTGGGTGTCTCGGGTCCCTGCAAAGCTGCTGTTGAGGACGACAGGTTTGAGGACTGAATTTAAAGAAATTTAGGAACCCCAGAATGGAAGGTTCACGGGAGATCTGCTGTGCTTCACGGTTTTCCCAATGCAACATCCACCACTATTTGCATAGCACTGAGCTACAAGACGGCCAGTTCAGATACAGTCTGCTGTGGGTGAGATGGGAAGTGGGAAAGGCAGGGCCGTGTGCTGAGGTGATATTTGGCTTCATCACTGCGCCCCCCCAGTTTACGAAACTCCACTCTCAGAAAGCTGCTTTGGCAGTGTCGACACCGCTTCGTTAGGTTTCTGTTGTGGAACTGGTCACTCTAACGTCATCTTCTGTTTCCGTGAAGCGCATTGCAAGTGCCTCTGACAACAGCTAGTGTGAGGCGCCAAGTCTGAGGTTAGAGCGCGGAGAGCCAGCCCAGCCCTCAGGCCTGCCCACACATGGCCCGGGCTCTCCCCCACCTGCCGGTTCCCCCTCCTCTCAGCCCTCTCCCCCTCTTGGCCGAGATGCACATGCACAGTGAGCAATCTTGGGCGTTTATGACTCCTCGAACACTGGAGGAGGGAAGGGGCATTTGCTCTGGTTTGAGTTTTCCCCGTTTCCTTTCAGAAAGGAGCCAGCTACCACCCTCGGCGCAGGCCGCGCGCCCCGGGCCAGGGGCCAGTCTCCCTTCCGGAATGCCGGCTCCAGCGCCGTGTCCCTGGACAGGTAAGCTGTAGGAGCCTGCTGCTCGCTTGCTTGCTTGCTCGCTCGGGGGCGTGGGGCGGGGAGCTCTAGGGATGGAGTTTTTCGAGAAGTTACAGTGCAGTCGACACTGGGCTGCTATTTTGGGCACTCCAAGAATAGCGTAGTGTAGGCAGGAGGCACGGCACGCACGCGGCGCTGCTGTGAGTCACCGGCCTGTCACCGCTGTCATCATCACACTGCTTTCATGAAGCTGAACTTCTAAAAGTGACAAGTAAATTGAGTTTTCTTTTTTAGAAAGTGTTCTTCAAAACTGTTCACTTTCCAGTTGATCAGGCCCCTTGTAAAGGGAGGGGGGAGGGAAGTGTGTTCTGTCATCCGCTCCTGGGGAGCGCTCTGGGCGGACCTGCTTACGTGCCAGTGTCGGGTCCAGCCCAGCATAGGGGTTCGGGGTCCCTTTTGCCAGGACAAGGACCTCGTTGGGATCTTGGCAAGGGGCTCCGTGCGGGCGTCCCCCTAAGCTATTATTTGAGACTGGTGCCGAGCGCACGTGGATTTGAACGGCTCTGACCCTTGTGGAGCACTGTGCTGCGCCTCGGGAACCCCAAGCGTGGCGGCTCTGGAGGCAGATGCTGCCGGTCGTGAGGCTTACACATCACAACGTCAGCGCCAAACACCAGTGCAGATTTCAAGCGTCGGGTCTTGCTGCCAGCCTCCCCGCGCAGCTGGCCGTGTGTAGGGTGCTGGCGTGTTTCCGAGAGTGCAAAGCCAACAAAGAAAGGTTTAATTAAGGCACCGACTTAAGCTGCAGACCCTGTGCTCTGAGAACAGGCTCAGCCCCACCAGACTGCGCTGCGAGGAAGAGCAGACTCTCAGTTCATCTAGCATCGCTGCAGCGCAGACCCTGCGGTGCAGAGCGGGAGCCCCCATGGCGCCAGGCTGATTGCAGCCAGTGAGGCAGCCTGAAAAGGGGCTGCTAGCTGAGGCGCATGCCGCCAGCAAAACAAGGGGACTCTGCGCAGAGTGGGGGGCGTGGCGGGTGCCAGGGCCAGTGTCTCTGAGGAGGGCATGGTGAAGGTTCAAGGGCTCAGAGAGAGCACGTCAGAGGGGGAGCTGGGGGCAGAGGTGCAGGGCTTGCCAGGCTGCGGGTGGGGCGTGGGCAGCGGGTGCAGTGAGTGGCCGGGGAGAGGAGCCCCAGGTCAGCTGGCCTCGCAGACCTGGGAGTTCAGGCTTCAGTCCATGACTTTGAACACAGAGGCGACGCTGGGGTGAGGTTTGGCTTCTGAAAGTGTCTTGTCTACTTGTTTGGTTTATCTCTAGAAGGAGGAAGAATGGGGCAACGGGCGCTTTGGCAGATGGGCTGGTCTCTCTGGCCCGGCTGCTCCTTGGATTAGACGTGGTTTGCAAGAGTGTGCAGACTGGACCATAGCAGAGCTTCGCTGTCCGGGGACAGCCTGATAGAGGACGGGTCACTGTCTGTGGGTGCTCAGCCACACACACGATCGCAGGGCCCCTCGGTTTCAGGGGCCAACAGCAAAGTTTAACAAACGGGAAGCAAAGGGTTTCTAGGGCCACAAGAGGCTGGCTCTCACCCCAAACGTGGCGTCCAGAAGCCTGAAACAAAAGCTTGTCCAAGATGGCGCTGTCCTGCCAACGATGGCTCGGAGCGCTGGCCTGCCCGGCACACAGCAGGCTGGATCTGTTTCACGGCGGCCGCAGGCGCGCACAGGGGCGGCGCTCACATGCTGTGGGCTGCCGTGGCGGCAGCAGCCTGAAGGTCGGCATGGATGGTGCTGCCTCTGGACCAGACAGCAACGGAGGCAGTGCGGGGAGGAGACCGAACCCTCAGGAGCGGTTAACAGCCCTCCGAGGCGAGCAGACACAGAGGGCGGTCACCTTCAGCGACGCTGGGCTGCTCTGGTCGGCCGTGCCGGTCAGCGCCGCTCACTAGGGGTGGGGTGGCAGAAGCGCCGTGTTCACAGCGCTGTTGGCCCCCACCAGCAAGCGGCTCCCTCAGGCACCAGGCCCGGGGCCCTGGGTGCGCGCTGCAGGCCGCGTCAGAGGCAGGGCAGAGCCGACTAGGGCTGGTGTGGCCAGCCTGTCCGCTTCGAGGCTCTTCGGCTCTCCTCTTCCTTTGGCGGTCAGGAACAGAGTCCTTCTGGGAGAGAGCCGAGAGTCTGGGCGCCCCAAGCTGGCCCCACCCTGCTGTGCCTCCTCCTCCCGGCTCCCCCACCTACAAGCCCGGCTGGTCCCTTTCAACCCTGGGGTTGATTGGACCATTCACCAGCCAGCCCCTGGCTCACGCCTGATGGGTCCGTTCTGTCCACGTGCCTCTCGCTGCCTGCAGCTGGGGGAGCCAAGGCCCTGGAGCCGGCCCAGGGGCCCACGCTCCCCTCTGCAGCCCTGAACTAGGGACTGCACGGCCTGGGGCGACGCGGTCAGGGAACCACTGCTGCCCCCTTCTGCTGCTGGCCTCTGCCTGCAGCGTGAGCCCCAGAGGGGCCGCTGCCGGCGGGTGGTAAATGCCCACCACCCCCTGCTGCTTGTACTGCCCAAGCAGCTTTTGGGGCCAGGCACCAGAGCCCAAAAAGGGGGGGGTCTCTTTTCAGTTGTGGGGAACTGTGGCCTGAGGCCATGGGGTTGGGGTACTGCTAACTGGGATGGGAAGGCGCAGGGGTCACAGCCTAGAAGGTGTTAGAGCGAAGATGCTCGCACCTGCGAGCACGAGGCTGCCGGACAGGCTCAGGGAGAGGCCTGGGGTGCCCACCACTCTGAACACGGGCGGCGTCTTGTTGCAGGAGGGGGCTCAGCAGCGGGCTCGGACTGGGCCCCAGCCCGGGAGGCTCAGCCCTGTTAGCCGTTGATCTTCCTGCCTCCCACTTTGCTTTCTTGCCCGTCCTCCCGACCTCCTGTGCAGGCACAACAGCGGGAGCTCGCGGAAAGCAGCCTGGCGTGAGTGTGCGCGTGGGGGCGCCGGCTGCGAGGGCCTTAATGAATAGTGGTTGAGCGCCCGTGGTCCCCGTGTTGTGGAGTGGAGGTTCTCCCTTTGGCTTGAGTACCCCCTTTATTCCGTCCTCGTGGGCGGGGGGCACCTGCCTGTGGTGAGCGGCCGCTCCACTGAGATCGCTCTGCAGGGCTGGACCCTCCTGACCATTTGCTTCAACCCGCTGTCGTTATTCTCACTACACGGATTTAAACAAAATCAAAATATAAAAACGCCTCGAGAATGTTTTCTTGCAGCGTTTCTGTCTCTGCCTCAGAGACCTCTTCCGCTAACACTGAGGCCGACTTCACGCGGCGCTGGACGGCCTCCGGTCCGCTGTCAGGGCCTGCGCGGTTCGCGTCCGCTCGTCTCCAGTGCCTTCTCTGAGAGTCCACGTAGCCCTTTCTTGGATCTTAGGCTCCTTCCCTCCGAAGCACTTGGAGAGCTGATCCTCTTCATCATGTGAAAGGGTAAAATCAGAAGTCGCCAGAGTGGGGAGAGGCAGGGCTCGTGGGAAAACAGAGCTTTCTCGGGTTTTCTCGGACTCCACAGGGACCTTCCAGCCCGGGGGCCCGGCGGAGCACACGTGGCCTTGGGGTGTGGCTGCGCGAGGCGCTGCTGTGAGCTGGGCCTGCACTGGGCCCTGGGCCACTGTGATCACATCACAGCTCGTAGGGCTCCTCCGGGGCAGGGGGCCCTGCACGTCCACACACAGGCTCGGGGTCCTACTGCGCCTGACCCGGGAGGGGCTTGCTGCTGCTCCGACTGGTGCTGCGTGTCTCCTGCTGCCTCGTCACGAAACTTGTTCCTGCTGCCCACTCGTGGGCTTTGTGACCAGCTGTAGGGCAAATGGCAAAGTGACCAGGCTTCTCCGCCCTCCCGCCACCGGTGTGATGACGGACACCTGCGTCCTGCACGCGCGCCTGAGTGGGCATGCGCAGGTGGGCGCACCTGGGCAGGGACATGGGCGTAGGAGGGCGGCGTCACGAGGACGCCAAGAGAGGAGCGTGAAAGCAGAGCAGAGACAAGCAGAGTGGAGACGGAGGCAGAGAAGCAGCAAAGCAGCCCAGAGAGTGAAGGTGCGCGGGGGGCTGGGAGCCTGCCAGCCCCTTGGCCCCCCGCCTGCTGTGGACCTGGTCACCTCTGATAACAAAGCGCAAAAAAACCACTGAGGGCTCCAGGCCTCCTTGACCCATTGTAGGGTTAGAGAAATCAGGTCTTCCCACCCTCCCACCACTGTGATGATGGACACCTGTGGTGCTGCGAGCATTCCAGGGTGGGCATGCGCAAGTGGGCGCACCTGAGTTGGACACGGGCTTAAATGGGCGGCGTCATGAGGACGCCAGGACCGACAGGGCGGACAGTACAGACCAAAGAGCAGCAGTGAAGACGAGCAGCAGCAGCAGCAGAAAGCAGCCGAGAGGGTGAGATGCGCCGGGGGCTGGGCGGCCTGCCAGCCTCCCGGCCCCCTGGCACCCCTGCCTGCCACGTACCTGGCCACCTCTACTAATAAAAGCATGAAAAGCCACCGAGGGCTCCAAGACTCCCTTTCCTTGACCCGTCTGCTAAGAACCATCCTGGTCACTACAACTGGCACTGGTCGGCAGGATGGTTCGATGCAGGCGGGTGCGGAGCCCCTACAAGACCGCAGGAGGGACTGAGAGGTGGCAGGCCACGAACATGTAACGTTGGCGGAGAAATGGCAGCACAGGAGGTGGCCGAAGGTCTAGGAGCTGCGGGACAGGACCTCGAGTGGAGGAGACGCCCGCAAGGACCAGCCCACGACCCCTGAGGCAGAGACCGAAAGAAGACCACGATTCAGAGCTCGCCCATTGCTGACGCAAGGAGAGGACTGATGGACTGACAATCCCACCAGAAGGCTGGGAAAATTTGGCAGGTTGTGTTTGTGGGACCCTGGGGGTGGATGATTGTTTGTATACCCCAGGAGATGAGAATAGAGGCATGGCCAGTGGGCCTTGGTGGCCGAAAGCAGCCTGAAAAAGCCTAGAGAAGGCAAAAGCTGGCACTAGGTTGGGGAAACCCAGAGTGGCTGGTAAGCAGCCTGTTTGGTAAAGGCCAGTGATTCTCTTAAAATCACCTGTGGGTGGTGCCCCGCTTGTTAAGTGAGGGTGAGGAGCTGAGGAACCATCCTTGGGGGACGGGAAGGGAACGTGGCTTGTGGTGGAGCCCACAGCCGAGAAGGGTATACCCCAAAGAGTATAGAATCAATCGCCAATCCCGAGAGAGACTGAGAGCCTCCTGGGGGTGGGTGCAGTGTGTGGCTTGTGGCCGAGAGGAGGCCAGGAAGCCTGATGGCTCCTGGCATGAGACGGCAGATGCTGTGAGTGGTTTCTGCCTCGCATGTAATCAGTGCCTTCGCAGCAGACGTGGTGGATCATCTGCTGGTGCCAATAACCTTGTCTTTTGCCCCTAGGTTGGTGCCCTGCCTAGACGTATTTGTGCTCATTTGTATTCTGTTGTATTTTGCTGCATTGCTTTATTGGTGTTTAATTTGTATGGTGGAAAAACCTGAGGGGGTGGACTATAGGGTTAGAGCAATCAGGTCTTCCCACCCTCCCACCACTGATGATGGACACCTGCAGTGCTGCGAGCATTCCAGGGTGGGCGTGCGCAAGTGGGCGCACCTGAGTTGGACACGGGCTTAAATGGGCGGCGTCATGAGAACCAACAGAGCAGAGAGCAGCAGAGAGAGAGAGCGAGAGCAAAGCAGCTGAGAGGGTGAGATGGGCTGGGGGCTGGGAGGCCCGCCAGCCTCCCGGCCCCCCTGCCTGCCATGTACCTGGCTACCTCTACTAACAAAAGCATGAAAAGCCACCGAGGGCTCCAAGACCCCTTCCCTGACCCGTCTGCCCAGAACCGTCCCGAACCTGCCCAGAGTGCCACCTTCCTGCCGCTACACCCGTCTGCCCAGAATCATCGAGAACTTGCCCTGTGCCCTTCCTGGCACTGCAGCTGCTTTCCCGTCTGCTGCCGTGGACAGCCAGGCAAGCTGGGCCGCCCCTGCCTGCGGCGACGAGGGTGGGGTGGCACCACCAAGTAGGGGCCTGGCAGTCGCCGGGGAGAGACAGGAGGCCACTTACAGTTGGGCTCTACCGCCCAGCCCCACAGCCAGGCCCCGCAGCTTCCGCTCGCCCCCTGCCCCGGCTCTGCAGCCCGTCCCGACCTCTGCACGGTGCAGACGGAGGCCGTGGGGATGGGCACTGCCGAGACTGCATCTCAGCGGCGAGCTGCCCAACTCTCCACGGCGGAGGCGCTGAGCACACCGCACACCCCACGTTGGGGAGCAGAGCGCGGAGCAGGAGGTGGGGGCTAGGTGGAAAAGAATTTGGTATTTTTTTCCTCATGGGGGCGTTTTTTCCTCCTGAGGGAGACCTTGCGTTTCCGTATTAATAGGTAAGCGCACCCGTCTCTTACTTCTCGTTACCTGCCAATTCGCAGTGCACACTGCCATGCGGGAGGGGGGGAAGCCTGCCTGTTGACCCGTGAGCAAACGTGATGAGATCGAGGGGTTGGCTCAGTGGGCTCCCACGGGCCTGTGGGTGCCCCAGAACGGGGTGGTGGGGGGAGGGGGGCGTCGGCCCTGGCAGGAAGGGGCTGGCTGCCTCCTGTGGAGACGCCTGCCCCTGGTTTTCTGCCGTTTGTACACTGAAAGGTGCCACTTCTCTCCTCTGCCCCCTCCCAGCATGCCCGCAGAAATCCTGCTGAAGATACTGTCCTACCTGGACGCGGTGGCCCTACTGTGTGCCGGATGCGTGAACAGGCGCTTTTATCGCCTGGCCAGTGACAAGTAAGGAGCCAGCCAGGTCTCGGCCACCCTTTGACGGGAGTCACGAGAGCAGCATGAGACACGTCAGCCGGATTTTGACGTTCAAGAGTTAATCTTGGAGTATTTTTCGATTTTAGAAACAACGGCTAATGCCATAGTTTCAAAGGCTTGCGCCCGCGTGCCGGGAAGGACGGCACTCTTGTGTGCTTGCGGGCGCGGCTGTCCCTCTGCCCCGAGGCAGGCGGAGCTCACGGCGCAGCCTCCGGTGGGGTGGGCCCTGCGCTGGACTCCAGAGCGGGGGGCCGGGCTCCAGGGGCGGCCCAGCTGACCCCAAGGAGAAGCAAGGGCTCCCTTCCAGGCAGCAGTGAGCGTGCCATGAGTCTGTACGATCGTTGGTTCTCCTCAGCTTCACTTACGGTAGAACAAGTGAGATGTGGTGTGGAGAGCAGCTCATCACACACGTCAGGCACGGTGACTTAGGCGTGTGCGCGCGCATGTGTGTTGCCTTGTGCTGCGGAATGTGAGCCGGGCCACCGGGCTGGAGTGAAGCAGCGGCACAACGTGAAGGCACCAGCGATTACAAAAGGGCTTTAGTGTCAATTCCAGGAGTGTATACACGTCTCACTGGTTCTCTAGCCTAAATCCCGCGTTCATTTATTGGTGTAGGAAGACAAAGGCTTGGACGACCCCAGTAACAAGGGATTGCCCCGTTTATCTTGGCCTTGGGAGTCAGGCTTCTCTCGGCGTGTCTCCCTCACCCTGCAGCTCACCTTTCCTCACGAGCAGCGGTAAACGTGTGGTTTGACTTGTTCACGGAGTGAGGCAGTGCGCGCCCGTGTCCTGTGAGTTAAGACCTTAGCACCACAGCTGCGTGCCAGCGGCTCTTGGGTGGGTAACGCATTTCCTCTTCCCCTCCAGTTTTATTTGGGGAAAAATGTACTCGGCTGCCTTTTCACCTAAAAGATCCAGCTGGAAAGTGAGTTCGGTGGCGAAGACAGCCGCGTCCATGAGCTCGCTGTCCCTGGAGGACAAAGAAGCTGGCTACTGGAAGAAGGAGTACATCGCCAGGCAGATAGCGTCCGTGCGGGCCGTGCTCTCACGGGTCCTGCAGCCCGTCAGCCCCTACACGGGCCTGCCCAGGAGGACCAAGGAGGCGCTCAGGTACACGGGGGCTGCCGCCTGCACGTGCCGAGGGCGTTTCGCCGCGCGGCGTCTGAAGAAGGCTGGTCTGGGCTCGGGGCGCTGCGAGGCTGGACGTCGGGCAGTGGCATAAGCACGGTCTGCGGAACCTAATCCTCACCTTAACCAGACTGCCTGTTCGCTTTTGGCCTTTTGTGTTTTCTGCGGCTATTCATTTACGAGATCGATTTCCCTGTTCTCCCCGCCCCCCCCCACGCACGGCGCTGCGGGGTTTCCGCGAGCAGACACATAACCGCGTGCCCCGCCGTGGGTCAGCGCCCTCCTGGGCAGGACCCCAGTCTCCCCGCTGGGCGTTGCCCCAGCGGTGTGGTGTGCGGGGCAGCTGAGGAGGAGTCAAAGGCAGAGCTGGCGCCAGAGCGGGGATTTGCGGGCGCGTCGTCCAGGTGTGGCTCGGGGGACTGTGACGGACGCTTCGGTGAGACGCGAGGGCCCCGAGCAGCGTGTGCTGCAGTGGTGCAGACGCTGCTGCTCATCGCCGCTTTGCTTCTCCAGAATGTCCGGTCTGGGGTGGGTGCTTGTGCTGAAGGAGAAGAGCGGGCGAGAGCGCGTCCTGGAGCACGTCCACCTGTCTGTCAACGACGCGTCCGTCACCATCACGTGGTACGGCAAGAACTGGCCGCGGCTGGCCACGCTGTCCACCGTGGATCTGTGTGGCGTGACCCCGGTTTTCATGGACCGCGCTAAACCACCCCCCAAAAATGGGTAAGTGCTGGTTAGCGGACGCTTAGGCGAGGGCCTCTTGCTGTAGATACTGGCTGCCGGCTTGGCTTTGGGGTTATCTCCGTTGGGAGGCGTGTGGCATCCTCGCTTTGGATGCCACAGGACAGGGAGTCTGTCACCCTGTGGTCAGGGTTACGTTTAGGCGCCTCAGGCTTTATCGCCCTTAGGGAATGATGGCCTAGCCGTGACGTTTCTGGGTTGTCGACGGCTAGCCTTTGGGCCTTTAGTTTAACCGTTTTGCACAAGGACCCGTGAAGCTCCGTGTTCCCTTTCAGGGGGCGGTTCAGCAGTCCCAGTCACCCGGCAGGTCGGGGCTCCCTCCGCCCAGCCGCTGGGATGTGCTTCTCGGGGCACCCGGGCGGCTTGTGGGGTTGGGCGGAGGTTTCCTGCCTTCCACTCCAGCTCCTCAGCCTGACTTGGACTCCCTGGGGGGTGTGGTCAGGTGGCCGTCCACTGCTGCCCCTCTGTCATCGGTATGGGTTTCAGCTCAAAGGGGCCTTTGGTGATGCGGTGAGGGCTTGGGAATGGGGGCGCTGAGGCCCGGGGAGCTCCTTGCAGCCTTCTGCGCTGTGGCAGGCCTCACAGACGGCTCTGGCTTCCGAGCCTTGTGCTTCACGAAGCGGGAGCCTTGGTCTGCGGCCTGTGCGCTGGTGGGGAGCCCCTGAACGTGGCACCCCACCCTCCGCCCCCTCGTAGTCCCTGAGGCCTCCCAGTTCCTGGGAGTGACACCAGTGCGCAGGTCCAGGGCAGGCAGCCCCGCTGCGGGTGGCTTGGTTGCTGGGGGCAGTGCGTGTGGGACCCCCCCTCCCAGCGTCCCTGGGCACCAGCGAGCACACTCTGCATCTAGGCCCAGAGCGGAGCTGTGTTTGCTTACGCATTTGACTCATTCACGCTCAGACCTCACAGCGGGGCTCCCTCATGCAAATCCTGCTTTCTGCCGGGGCACGTCCTCGCGGTGTCCGAGGCCTGGAGTGGCCCTCGGGTCGCTGTCTGGGGCTGAGCACATCCCGCCTTTGCTGTGCTCTTTCTACTACTTGATGGGCATGGTGGGCCGAGACCCGACTGGCCTGTGCTGGGTTTTGAGGGGGAGAAACCAGACGAAGGTCTTGCCCCTTCTAACCTCCCTGGACCTCCCTGGCCCATGAGGTGACAGGAAAAGCTGGGGACATAGCTGGGTGGGAAGCTGGAATGTGTCCCTTTAGCTTCACTCCTGAGCTGCTGGGTCCCCCAGGCCCCCCTCGAGCATGGTGGTGGGGGTCTCCAGCCGGGCCTGCGGTGCAGTGAGGGGTGGGCTGCTCTGAGGAGTGGACGCTCACCCCCGCCCTCCTGTGCACACCCAGCCCGCGATGGCACTCTCTGATCACAGCGTACGACCTGAGTCGCCTCACGGACGCCACCGCGCTCGGCTGTGACAAGCTTGTCCGGGTCTTCTGCCTGCACCCGGGGCTCCTGGTGGGGCTGTGGAAGGTAAGGCCGCCGCTGTGTGCGCCAGTCAGCTCCCGCGCTCGGTCTCCTGGGCGCCTCCACCCCCTCTGAGGCCCTCCCAAGGGCTCCTCTGCCGTCCCAGGTGACAGACCCCTCCCCTGGCTGGGCTCCCCGCCGCCTCCTCCCACCATGCTCAGCTCTGTCTTCGCGTGCTCTGCACAGCCGTTGGGAAAGGCGCTCGCTCTGCCCAGAGCCACCTGGACTTGGCAGCGCCTTTGCCCAGCGTTGCCTCTAGCTCAGCGCTGTGCCGTGCATCTTTGGGGCTGCGTGTCCTGCCCCTCGGGTGCACGGCGGTCCTGCCGGCCCTCGCTGGGTGGTCGTGGCGGGTGGGCTGTGGCCTGCAGCAGCACCGCGGGCATCACCCTCCGTGGCTTCGTGGCGCCCTCCTGAGTGACAGGGCTTCCGCCGGCAATGTGTTCTTCTGACTGACTTTCCAGAAGGAGGAAGAGCTGGCTTTTGTTACGGCGAACCTTCACGTCCATCACCTCGTGGAGAGGAGCACCCTGGGCTCGGCCACCGTGTACGTATCTGGGGGTGCTGTTTCCACAGCTGGCGTGACAGGTTGGAAGTGACGCCACCTTGACGACCTGAGGGCACCTGCGCAGGTGCTGTGCTTTGAACGGCAGACGCACGGCAGCAGGCGCAGTCCCCTAGCTGGCGCTGCAGTGCTGGATTGTGCACGAGCCCACACTTGCTTGATTTGGTCTGGGGAGAGCCCCACGTCACCTGTAGGCCCGACGGCGTCATCGCCACGGGTGCCCTGGTCCTGGCCTGGGATGGAAGCCGCCCGTCCTCCTGAGGCCCGGCGCCGGCAGGTGGCTCAGTCTGGCCTCAGCTGTGTTTTGCTTTGTCTGCACCATGAGGGCCTTGGAATGAATTTGAAGTTGACCTATGTGGTCACCCCTCCCTTGCTCCTCCCCCCCTACACACACACACTTAATTACCTTCAGGCCACCTGGATGCTTTTTTTTTGGGGGGGGGCTTATTTTATGCAGTAGGTTTTTCTTACTGGACAATATTTTGTTCATTGTGTCTTTGACTTTCTGTCCACAACTCCAAGCTGGAGGCCATTGCCAGGTGCATTATTTCCCTGCTCATAGTTCTGTCCTCTGGGAGCCGAGAGCATGTCCAGGGCCATGGTCAGTCAGGGGCGCCTGCCAGTGGCTGTGAGCCCGTGACCCCCTGGGTTGTGCCTGCCTGTCTCTGTAGAAGCTGGGGCCGCGGGCCTAGCAGCCCCCTCGCGCTCCCATGCTGAGGCTGCTGGAGCCGTGGAGAATGGCGGGAGCTGGTGCTGTAGGTGCAGCTTGACTTTTTTGAGAGCATTTTGAACGCAAGCTTTTTAACGCCGGTGTTGACAGCTTTGTGTGTCTGCTTTGCTGTTCAGCCCTCACGAGCCGCTTCCTCACGAGCCCCTTCTGGATGACAGCCCGGAGAGCGGGCTGCACGGCTACCAGCTCCACCTGGACATGCACAGCGGCGACGTCTTCTACCTGTGCGGGACGTTCCGTAACCTCTTCACCAAGAAAGGTGACCTGAGTTTGCGCACCAGTGTGAGGTCAGAAGGCTGGAGCGGAGGGGGCCAGTTTTCACGCCGGGTCCTGTCATCTGGGGCAGTCTCCTTCCAGATCCCGTGTCTCAGGAGGACGGGGGGCCCCTTGGCCCCATCTGCCCCCTTTCTGCCCAGAGTCCTCTGTCACGGCCATCGCTCCCTGTTTGCCCTCTGGAATATTCTCTACCCATCTTTTGTACCCGTACGTCCCTTGCTTTCTGCCTTGCCTGCCTCCCCCAAACCTCCTTCAGCATCTTCCCTTCGGTCTCAGAGGACGGTGGTAAATTTGTCCCCAAGGCCAGTGCAAGGCTGGACGGCATCATCACTGTGGGTCCAGTCCTGGCCTGAAATTCGCATGTCCTCGCGAGGCCCAGCCCCGGCAGCTGGCTCAGTGTGGCCTCAGCAGAAGACAAGAGAAGCCAGTCCTTCCGGGTGTTCTGCTGCCCTGCTTGTCTCGCTGAGCAGCTGGGACTAGACGGCAGACAGAGGAAGGAGGGGCCTCGCCTGGTGAGGGAGAGAAGGCTGGCGAGTGTCTCCGCTCTCCTTGTGGTTCCCTTGCTCCGTGTCCGTGAACGTGACGTTTGGTGTAAACACTTGTGTGGATTCAAGTTTACGTCTTTGATAAGACTATTTTGATATCTCACTTCATTTCTGAATAGTCGGTCTACCAAATTTCTTCATTTAATGGATTTGACTTCGGCTGATAATCCTCATTATGTCAGTTTTCCTTTAGTTTAGAAAAGAGTGGTTTGCTAACTGTCATTATTTCTGTATTAGCTAAACTTTTCTGTCCTTACTACCTGGGCTTCAGCTGTGTGAATTCCGTAACGGCAGGGAACGAGCACTGACCCTGTCCCTTGGTCCTGGTTTTCAGAGTAAGTCATTGATCGCCTCCTAGAGAAGAAAGGACTTGAGCTTTCGTCCACTCTCACTCCCCCTTGATTTCCTGTGGCGGATCAGCTTGGGCTCTTGCATCTTTATTGACTTGACTTAGAATAAATTAGGACCTTGGTTCTTTCTGAAGCTGAGTCCCCCAGATTGGTGGGTGGGACCTGCTGCTGACCAACTCCTGTGCCGTCTGCACTGGCGCCCCTTGGTCTCTGCGCCTCTGTGGATTTGGCTCAGGGAGACTTCTAGGTTTTTCTGTGCCTGTTGGCACCTTCATTAGAACTATACTAAATGTATATTTAACCTGGGTGAATTGACATTTTTTATTGTTGGTTTGTTCTGCCCCAAAAGGTGGACTCTCTTTCAGTGTGTTAAAAAATGCTTCTGTGTGTTTTAGGAGTGGTTCAGGGTTGTCTGCATATTAGTTTCACATGTTTCTTATTATGATTCTGGGTAAGTGTTTCCTCCTTAGCCCCGTGTCCCGTGTATCTTCCTGTTCTGTAACGCCTCTGTGTGGCTTTGCTCACTGATGAATGAGTGAGCAGGTGTTCCTTCCCCTGGAGATTCTGTGGCCTTTGCACAGACTTGCTAGTGCGTCTTAAATGTCAGGTAGAAAGCACCTGAACGACCATCCTGGCCTGGAACTAACTTTGTGGGATGGACGGTTTTTAACTACAGTTTCACAGGGCTCTTCAGGTTATCTCTTTCTTCTTGAATGAGCTTTGGCAGTTTATGTCTTCCAAGGAATTTGCCCTTTTGATCCAAGTTCCTTGGTATAATGTTGTTCGTACACTCTCTTTTGGGTGTCTGTTGACCCTGTGTGCTGCCTGCCGCTTCCTGACCGGTGATTTGTGTCTTCTTCCCTTTCTTCCTGGCCAGTGTGGCTAGAGGTTCATCTCAGGGAACTGGCGTTCTTTTGAGAACTTTCTTCTGTTGATATAGAGACACTTCATGCTGGGAACTTCTCCTAAGTTCTGTATTGGGGGCATCCCTCAGTTTCTGATGTTTTCTTTTCCTTTGCATTCACGTTAAAGCAGTTTCCCCCTTTGATTTCTCCTCCTTTATGTACTGGATAGAAATGTGTTTTCAGTTTCCAAGTATTTGAGATTTTTCTGTTAATGTCTTCTTGCTGGACTCCACTGTCACCAGAGGGAGGGTATGCTCTGCCTCACTTCTTTTAGGTGCGTGGAGACTCGTCTTACATTTCAGATGGCACCTGCTTGGCTTACCGTCCCCGCCTACTCCAAAAACACATCCCTTCTGGCGCGAGCTGGAGTCCCCATAGAATAGGGACAGGTGTTGAGGATGCTGACAGCTGCTACGATTTGTTGATTTTCTGTCTATTTTATCAGTTGTAGAGCGGATATTGAAATTTCTATAATTATAGATTTATGTTTTTTTCTTAGATGTTCTGTCAGTAGTTGCTGCATGTGTTCTAAAGCTCTGTGATTTTGTTCATAGACTTGGAAGCTTGACAGCTTCAGACTCGACTTACTGGCATCGTTTATATGAGATGACCTTCTTTATTCTTGATTTGAAACATCCCATCTGATGTACATGTAAGCACTCCAGCTTCTTTTCACTGCTGCTAGCACAGACTTAACTTTTCCACTCCTTTTCCTTTAAACTTGTTGGTGTCTTTGCAGCTGGTTAATGTGTGTCATGGTCCCTCAGGCCTGTGAAGCCAGTTTATTCCTGTTTTCGTGTGTGTGTTATTGAAGAAGCGGAACCTGCTGTTGTCTGCACAGCCTTCTGCATTTTGAGCGATTGCTTCTGGCATGGAGTTGTCTCTGCCCTGGGGAGCATGGCTAGAGGCTTGGCCAGACGTAGGTCCGGCAAGAATACCTTGTAAGGGGCGCACTGTTGTCGCTGCTGTATCTGACACAGGAGGGAATGTCTGTAACGGTTATTTGTGTTACGTTTGACAGCGGGTCTCGGAATTTTCAGCCCGCTCCTTCGATTGCATATCAGTTTCTCTATGGCCGTCTACCGAATGGTTAACCAATTGTCGGGTGCCTGCCCGTGCCCGTCATTTCATCAGACATGTCAAGATGGGGGGCCCCTGCTTCTGTCACTTCTCCTGTATCGGTTAATGGGGCTGCTTCTGCAAAGAAAATTTTTCTCGTCATCTATTTAGTTACTTGAAAGGTAGCTTGTGCAGGAGCACAGGACACTCACTTGATTCTGTCTCTTTATTAATGTACAGAATAGTGACTCAGCGCTCCCACAGTCTTTAAAGACGACTGAGTTTTTTGGGGGTGTTACAACAGAACACGTGGGTTCAAACTCTGCAGCTGCTGTGTCCTGTTGCGTTTCTTTGCAGTCAGCTTCTTTTCGCTGTGGCCCTGACGCTCAGGGTGCGCTATCATGGCCGTTGGCTCCTGCGCTTTGGATGTGGCCCAGACTGTCCCTGGCGGCTCGCCTGTGCTCCAGCAGGAAGCGCACCTCACGTCACCTGTGTGATGTGGCCCGGGTCCCGAGTCGGCCGTCCGCCGGCTCTGGCCCTGTCAGCCCCTGCACCATGGTGTAGAGACCCCGTCTGCACGCGGACGTGCATGTGGCTCGGGCTTTCGGTGGGCAGAGCTAAGACATTTGTGACAGCGTGTAAGACTTTATAATGTGAGGAATTGAGTCACTTAAGGGAAAGGTCTTAGGGTCTTCGAGTTGCTTCTTTGATATAGTTGCATCTTAATCCATTTATAGGTGTATTTGTATATGATGTACTTCATATCTCTTTTATGCTGAAAGTCTGCTTTGAAAAAAATCATCCTATGTAATAATTTCAAAATAGCAGTAGTGATACTTTATGCTAATGAGCCTATCGAATGCACTCTTCATTAAGAATTTCCTTGTTCTTTATGTGCTTAAGCTATAGTGTGCTAGAGATCTAAGGCACTTAATATGTAGCATCAGTATCAAAAAGAAGTGTTTAGAAATAGGCCTGGGGCAAGGATAGATGTAAACGAGGCTGGCACGTGTAGCTGTGTCACAAGACACCTGAAATAGTTCTGCTCCGCGTGGCTTTGCTGCCGCTGTACAAGCAGAGGCATTTGTTTCCGTTGATTTTATTTTTCAGGGTTTCACAGCTTTTGTTTGGGTACATTAAAATAAACTGCCGCGTTAACACAGCTCTGAGCATGAAGCCCTAGAACGAGGCGCTGGGAGAGGTTTTCTTTTGTCCTAGCCCCTTTGTCCCCACCTCCCTCCCGCCAACACAGGCCTCCGTGTCCGGCCTCCGCTGCTCTTGGGCGTTTCCTTTTGCCTGTATAATGCTGTGCCTCAGTCTAGTCGCATTCTGTGTTGTTTTTTAAACTGCTAAGCCCCTTCTAAGTTTCTCGTTTTTCCTAACTAGTAACGTCTTCTGGGGAGCCTCTATTGTGAGCTGGAGAACATGAGCAGTTTCCCTGGCTGACCAGCCCGTGGGGGCCCCGTCGACGGGTCTCCAGGTCACACTGCTGTTGCTGGTCGTGCAGCAGTGACCGTGGCCACGCGGCGTGGTCTCTGGACGCTCTTCAGAAGTCAGATGGCCGGTCAGAGGACAGCACGTGCTTTCGAGAGACTCTGGCAGATTCCCGTCAGAATCTCCCGTGTTTCCGGCTTGGTGGGAGCGTGCATTAATCACATGTCCAGTTACCAGGGCTGTTTCTTCTGGGTGTGTGCTAGTGACTGTACAAGCGAGGGAAGTGTTTGTCCTGGAGTGGCTGGTGCCTCAAAAACCTGGGGACAGCTGTCAGTGTGATCGACTGGGTCTCTGGCGCCGCGGATGGGCCTTCCCTGGTGTACACCGTGGAGGCGCGGGCCTGCTGCCGCGCCGGTGTGGCATCGGGCGCCCACCCGGGTGTGAGCGCCGCCTGGCCCGGCGCTGCGGAGCGGCTGCCCTCGGCCCCTTGGGCTGCGGTGTTTCCCTTTGTGCTCAGCCTGCACGCTTCCTCCTTTAATCTGCGTCTGAGCCAGCTTCTATCAGCTTTCCTGCTTTCCATCAAGTCAGTTCTAGTATTTAAATGACTTTTAGTATTTAAATGGCAGTTAATTTTTTTTTTTGACCTATTCTCTATCTTTTTTGATCTGACTGCTTCGATGGTTTAATTTTCTGTGCCTGACTTTGCCCTCACAGAATGAGGACGGACTGAGGCGCGAGGTTTGCTCTACAGCCGCTGGCCAGGGCCTGGCCAGCACACCGGACGCGTGAAGTCCTGCCCTGCGCTCAGCTGCGTCCATTTCTCTGTCCTTCGGCCACCGACCTTTGCTCTGCCAGTTACAGTAGGAAGCCGAGTCTCATTCGCCGCCCAGCCAGGGTGTGCCTGGCACAGTCCGCGTGCCTGTGTGTCCAGGCCCAGGCGTGAGCCGGGGGGCAGGTCCCCCTCGCTCTCCGTGCTCTGGCCCTCGTGCCTGTGGTGCCCTCGTCCGCGTCTCCTGCGTGACCCACCTGCGCCTTCACACAGCCCGGTGGCCCGCTGTGCTCTTCTGGGGTCGGGCCTGCTGGGGCCCTCGGGGTGTCGGAGCTTCAGGGGAGGTGCCCTCTCTGGCTGCTGGGCAAGTGTGGGTTGTTGCCGAGAAGCTCGTCCCCGTTCCCCACAGCGGGCCGTGCCCAGGTGTGCGAACTGGCACCGACAGAGGCCTTGTGGCACTCATGGGTGTTCTGGCTGAATGTTTTTGCTTTTTGTTTAAAGAAAGAAAAAGTTTGTTGGGGAGAAAACAGAAAACTCTCTGGCCGGACGATGTGACGTATCTAACCTCTTCTCGCGAGCCCCGAGCTGGGTGCTGCCAGGGCCCCCGCACATGGCGGTGGGGCTGGGCTGGCAGTTGGCGCCCAGCGGCTCCAGGCGGCCCCACTGCCAGGCCTCTGCCTCCAGGCCGCGTCGGAAGCGCTGCCCACAAGACTCCATGGGCAGCTCCCTGCTCAGGTCCCGGCGGGGGGCTCCCCGGTGGGCGTCTCAACGGTCCTCTCAACCCTTGTCCTTCACGTCCTTCATGCTGGTAGCCCGAGAGCCAGAAGATTGCTGCTGCGGGCCAGAGACAGATGCAGGAGGCGGGCCAGACGGGGCCCTCACGTCTCCTCTGAGGCTGTTGCAGGGAAAACATCTCTCCCTCAGAACCTCCCTGCCTTGGCTCTGCGCCTGTGAGTCAGCAGAGGGCGCTGTTGCCATCAGTCACCCTCACAGCCCCGTTTAAGTCTGGCTGAGTGTCCTCTGCAGTTCTTGAGAAGCTCTCTGGTGGCCGCTTGGTATATTTAGTAAACTCCGGCTATGTCACTGCAGTGGAGCGACAGCGTGCCCCTATTTTTAAGAACACGTTCTTCCTCTCAAGGATAAAATGTTGCAGCCTCGCGTCCCTGGATTGAGGCGGCCCTACGACCTGTTTGTCATCAGCAGGTGGCAGAGGCCCCCCTGCGCCGTGAGGCAGCCCAGAGAAGGTTGGAGGGGGGCGCAGGGGACTTGCGCCTGGGCTATCGCGGCCCAGCCACGGCTGCGAGGCAGGGTGTGTGTCTCTCCCTCAGAGGCGCCAGGCTCTCTCCCCATCGGGCCTGTGTGGAGGAGGGCGGCTCTGCGGGTTTCCTGAGGGCTCCCAGGAAGGGCCCAGGAGGGCTGGAGGCTTCTGACTAATAACGGGGAGCGGTCCCAGTGGCGACTGTGGCATCACTCGCACCCAGCCCGGAGGGGGCGCCTGGCAGGGCCACTTCCGGCCTCCAGCGTCCAGTACGAGTTCCGAGGACGCCCCTCGGGTCCACGTGCTCACTGCAGCGCTGTTAAAGCCTCAAGGGGCACCTGCTGTGAAACTCGGAGATGGAGCTGAAAGTCCGTGCAGAAGCTCGCGCGTGCGCGTGAAATGGCGGGGCGTTCTGTGTGGGGTTTTCACGGGCAGGTGGCGCCGCCGCCTCCACGCGATAGGGGTGGAGAACAACAGCTGGAAGCCATGGGCCACCATGAGCCTAAGGAACAGACCAGAGCTGCGGGCTGCCATGGGCCCCCCACGCGGCCCCTCTTTGCCCTCAGATGTCGCTTGTGGGCAGTGATCTGGGCTTTTTTCCTCTTTGCGTTGAGCCTCCTGCCGTGAGCCGAGACACGCGCACAGCGGGTTACCGGGGCAGACGCCTGTGCAGGCCTACGTTAACTTCTAGAAGTGAGCAGTGGTGGGGCCTGGCTGTTCCAGATCCCGCGGCGATGTGCTGCTGTGGGGGAGCGCCGGTCCCTGAGCCACACGCTGGGCCTGGAGCAGATCCCTGCTCTCCGGTTCCCGGCCTTGTCAGCTGACTGGTGAGAACTGAACCGACCCCAGGCCGAGGGCAGCTGCTCCGCTCACGGCTCCGGCTCCCGGCGGAGCTGGACGCCGGGGTCTTTGACCCTCTGAGGCTGCGCCTGCAGCTCCGCGCTGGTTAGCAGAATCCGCGCGCAACGGTTAGCCCAGGCTGGCTGACAGGCTCTCTAGAGCTGGCTGTGCGTGGGGCACAAACAAAGATTCGTGGCCTTTGTTTCCAGACCACACAGGCCAGGGAGGCGCTGGCGGGGGTTCTGGCAACTCCGCGCTACCTCGTGTCACGTGATGTCTCAGGGCAGCGTGTCCTCCGTTCTGTTTTCTTGACTTTCTCATGCACTTTGCTAGGTGGTCCGTTGGGTTAGATTTTTTTTTTAAATACGTTTTGCTAAAAGCGGACCAGAAGACCCCAGGCAGCAGTCAGTGCTTGTGCCGGGGGTGGGCTCATGGGGCATGGGAGGGCCGCACACGGCTGCGGTGGGCTCTCGGGGTGGGTGCCACCCAGCAGGGCCCAGTGCCCAGCCAGTTCCTGCCCAAGGTTTTAATTGTACATAATCAAACAGCCTTTTTGTTGGCGTTTCTTCCCAGTGTTCTACACAGAGAAAGGCCCTACCACCTACCAGCGGGCAGATATTCGCCGGTTTCCCTTGGATTCTCTTCACATTTTAGCCCTCATGCCCTCTGGTCAGTGAGAGCCGTGGCCGCCGCAGGCCCCAGCCTGGCCTCGGGCTTCTTGCTGTTGAGGAGCAGGACCCGCCGCGTCCCCGCCGGGAAGCGCTCTGCCGGGCGCTTGCAAGTTTGGTTAGGAGATGTGCGTCCGCCACAGCAGAAAATTCTTTGGGCTTTTCTCAAAGGTTATTCCATAGTTTCTATACACCTGTCCTTTGACATGTACCTAACACGCAGCTGTGTGTGTGCGCATACAGCTGTGCGTCCTAGAGCGTTCAGGCTTGGCCTCTCTGTGCCTCTACGTTTCCTTGGGAAAACGCCGCATGGAGGTGCTGCACCTTCTCTGCTTGCCGGGTGCCGCTCGGTCACTGCCACGGCCTCCTCTCCCGGCTTCCCTGCCTGTCAGACTCATCCCCTCACCGACGGAGACTTGCAGCGTTTCCCACCAGACGCCAGCTAAATAATGAGTGCTTAGTGCTTTCTCTGTGAGGTACGACAGATGATGTCGAGGGGTTAAAAAGAAGCCACAGGCCTTAGGAACGTCTTTTTTTTCTACCAAGAAAGCAGGGTGCTTCAGCCCTTCTGCAGTAGCAGAACAAGTTCAGGTAACCGTCCTCTAAGAAGCCTTACTTTAAAGGTTTTCTTGTTTCACGCATTCTTCGTGTAAAGCACGGTCTCGTTTACTAATTGACTTCGAAAGTAGTGACGTTTTCCTCCCCTCTCTAGCTCGATGCTCACTGTTTCTGCGTTTCTGGGTCAGCTGATCCTCCGCGCTCTCCCTCCACCGGGAAGGCGTTAGAAGAGTGCCTCCTTCGCGGGCATCGGTTACCAGAATGAGCAGGACCAGCACTTGTGTTGCGGCTTCGTCAGTGGCTGTTAGTCATTTTCCATTTCTGTGCATCTGGCGGCCCATTATGAAAAGTCAGCCTCCCAGATAGCTGCTCCCCGTCCTCGTGCTCTGCAGCAAAGACTTTTTGCCCTCTTCGCCCAGGCTTACGCGCCAGCTGCCCGGCCTCCGGTTCGTCGTTGCTGAGCTGTGGTCCAGGGGCCGCCTGGCTCACCTTCGCGGATGCTCTTAGCCCGTCACCTGACCTGACGCAGCCTTTCCTCCTGGTGAAGCTGCTGCAGCCACCTGCCCCGCTCCCTGCGACAGAGGAGGTGTGCCAGCTGCTTCCTGCTTCGAGCCGTCACAGCAAGCTGATACAGAGGCCGAGGGAGGGTCTCCTCTGGATATGTGCTCTCCCTCTTGGCCAGACATGTGGGGCTGAAACTCGGGGGGGCGTCTCAGGGGACGTTTGTTTATCAAAAACTGCCAGGCTTTCTCAGGGTGGCCCCCCTCCCGTGGGGACAGTGGTGTCTCCTGGGCCTTTGATTTGCTTCCCCTAAGGACCGGTGGTGTTAAGCACTTCTTTTTTTTTTTTAAGATTTATTTATGCACACAAGAGCTGGGGTACAGGCCAGAGTCTCAGGAGGTGAGAGGATTCACCAGACAGAGTGGGGAGCAGAACAGGCAGATGGATTGAAACCCACTGCTGAGGGGAGCAGCGGGGAGGCAGGAGAGGTCTGCTGCGCCCTGTGGGTCCCCTCCCTGGCCGGCCGCAGGGATCGAACTCGTGCTGTAGTGGCCGCTGTTTGCTTCATAGTGCGTTGCTAACCTGCTGCGCCACCAGGGAGGCCCCCTGTTAAGCACTTCTTAATGTGCGTGTTAGCTCTTTGCATGGCTTCTTGAGGTGTCTTTTCATCCTTTTGCCTCATTTTAAAAAATGAGTTGTCTCTCTGTCCTTCCTGGATTGTTGGAGTCCTTTGTGCGGTGTGGACACTGGCCCATTCTCAGACAGAGGTTTTACAGTTTTCCTCAGTCCTTGACTTGCCTATGTATTTTCTTCATGGCGTCTTTTGATGAAAACCCAGTTTATTGTTTTTCGTTACTTCATGGTTACTTTCTCCTGACTTAAAAACTTTTCCTGTGCCTCTGGGTGGACCAGCTGGCAGCGCCACCACAGGCCGCTCTCCAGAGGGAGGCCGCGAGGAGGCTGCCATGAGCCTTTCGGCTGCTGTAGAATTTCCAGAATGGGGCTCTGACCCCGAAGCTCAACTTAGGGACGAAGGCCGTTTCCCTTTGTCCTGTGACATAATCAAGCTGACGTAGAAGAATCTTTGTTCTCTTCCACTCATTTCTCAAGGCTCCGGCATGTGATTTCTGTCTTACCTGTCTGCAGGTGTCTGTCTCGGGAGAAGCCCTAACCAGACGGCACGGCGGTGTTGATGAGTGGGCTGTGGCTTTCCAGACTTTGTCTGTGGACCCGTGGGCACATGCGGCCCAGCGGGCTGTCCTGCAGGCCCGGCCCTGGGGCCGTCAGGGTCAGCAGACGTGAAACAAGGCTGGGCCGTCTGAGTAATGTCTGTGCTGGGCTTCCCGCCCTCTGCTCCTGCTCTCAAGCCCTCACCCTCTGGGCTCCGTCTCGTGGGCCCTCACGTTCCGTGGCCCGCTGTGTGGTTCAAGCACGGCTCCCTCCGCGCCTTGGCTCTGCTTCGCCCTTCCCCTGGCTGTCGGCCGTCGTTGGGTGGGAGCACCTGGGCCTTCCGGGCCGTCTCCCGGGGACGGGTGGAGCAGCTTCCCCCAGCCGCCCCTCTGGCTGGGCGGCCACCTTGAGCACACGTGCCTCTCCTGCTGGTGAAGTGGCCGCCTGGCCTGGGCCACCGAGCTCTCGCTGCCCCCAGGGAGCCGGTGCTGGGCTCCGGAGGCGAGGTTGGGGGGCGCCCTGGGTGATCCAGGGCTTCTACCCGGGATGCAGTAACCAAACAATCTCTGATCCCTCAGGACACATTGAAAATGGATACGTGAAGCTTGTTGTTATCAGTTTCAAGAATAACACAGAACACCTACCTCTTATTGGAAAAGCTGGCCTCGCCTGGAAAACGAATGCTTTTGACGGCTGTGTAAAGGTAATTGCTGCTTTTCTATAAGTGACCTGGCTTCTGCATCATAAGGAGCCTCCGCTGGTGTGTGTGTACGGCCCTGCTCTCAAACCCAGAGCTGTCATTCTGACTCTGAAGATTTGCACCCGGCCTCGCCAGCCGCGGACCGTCGCGTGGCCCTCGGCGCTCGCCGGCACCTGCTGTCCGTCCTGAGCGTGGGGCCAGCGTCCGCGGCCCTCCATCCCTGCTGGAGCAGGTGGCGGCTGTGGGGTGGGCCGCGGGCAGCGTTCACTGGGTACGTCATTGCTCACGTACCAGTTTGAGATTTATCGGAGTTCAAAGTTCCAGAACAGAGAGTTCCTCCGACAGTGAAATCAGTGTGCACGTCTATCAAAATGTAGCCGCAAGCAGGAGAGCTGATCTGGTGGTTGGGAGTTGGCAGGAGGGGTGGAAAGGATGGGGCGCAGGGGAGAGCCCCTGATAATGGGCGCTGTCTTTCGTGGCCTGCTGTGGGGCTGCCCTGGCTCCCCTTCCCCTCCAGCCTTACTTTGTGGGCGACGGCCTCTCACCCGCAGGGCAGGGCTCTGGTGCGCCTGTGCCGGGTGTCTCTGTGACTCCATTTCCCCCGGGGCCGGGACTGCTAAGGAGAGCCCTGGCACAGCAAGCACCTAGTTGTTAAGCGCTTCCTCTCGGGCCTCTGGTGCCTGGCGCAGCGCGCTGTTCGTGAGTTCATCTGTGAACCACTGGGGTGCTGGTGACGGGGTGCAGGGGCCGGGGGCTCTGGGAGCTCACCACCGGCGTGTCGCATGTCCCGAGCGGCCGGCTGGCGGGGCTGCCGCCGGCCACCAGTCCCCGCTACCCCACCCTCTGGGTGGGCGTCGAAGCCCCTGTTGCGCTGTCTCGGGCTTCCTGCCGGAGGTGCTGACGGATGGGGCGGTCCTGGCAAGGCGTCTCTTGCACTTGCCCCTTTACTTCATTCTTTATCGCCTGGCAGTGTTCGATCCTATTTCAGTGTCCCTCTGTGTCCACGTGGAGCTTGGCGTCCACTCTGCCTCAGCTGCTGTTTGCTGGGACCGCTTCCTATGAGGACCATTGAGTCCAGCAGCGCCTGCTGGGCGGCTCCTCCTGCGGGTTACCACATGCGGGTGGCCGTGCCCCTGCCCAACAGGGGGTGCTCTGGCCAGTCGGCTGCCCAGGGTGTCTGCATGGGTGAGCAGGGGAGAGGCGCCTGTGAGACCAGCCCCCTTCCAAGAGCATGACGCTGCCAGTGCGCCCCGCCGCGCTCCCAGACCCCCGCTCGCCCTGCCAGGGAGCCTCAGACAAACGGGCGGGCTGGGGGACGGACTGACCGCTGACCCTGATGCGCGATGCTGACTGCGGCTGTCTGCCTGGGTGCTTTTTCCGGGTCCTGCGGGGAGGGGTAGCTGGAAACAGGGACCAGGGACAGAGGTGGGAGCAGGGCTTGAGGTAGCGGCTGCTACGCCCTCCTCTCCCCTGGAGGGTCAGGCACTCGTGCTGGAGAAGGAGACTCACAGGCGAGGGGTATGGGCAGGAGGTGCCCAGAGCCAGGAGGTGGGGGTGTCGCTGGGACTGGAGTGGTGGAAGTGATCTCCCTGGGAGCCAGGCCTGAGCCTCCAGCCAGCCGGGCGGGAGCGCTGGGGCGCTGCCGAGCCACTCACGCCTGCGCCGGCTCGTTCTGAGGTCCGAATCGCAGAGACAGAGCACCGACAAGTGCGGGTCTGGGAGGGTGTAGGGAGATTCTGCCTGAGGCTGCCTCCCAGGGGCCGCAGTGCCTTCTGAGAAGGGCACAGGAGCACAGGTGCCCCTGTGAGACGCGGCTCGGGCCCGCCCTGGAGGCGGGCGCCCTCGGCTCCCCAGGCCCGGCACACGCGTGGCAGCGGGAGGTCGTGGCATGGCCCCTCGGTTAGTGTGACGTGGGACATGCAGCCGCACCTGGCCGACCTGCGGCTCGGGGCTGCGCACACGGACCCCGCAGCTGTGGAGCGCGCCCGTGTCTGCCACCCGCTGCGTGGGTGTCTGGGCGCTCCTGGTGCCGTGTCCGCGGCCTGTTGTTCGCAGGAGGCGAAGGCTGGAGCAGGCCAGAGGCTGGCTGGACGGTGGGGCCGTGACTGCGGGCCATGTGGGGCGGAGCTGCCCCTCAGAAAGGAAGGACACACTGGCTCCTGTGGCCGCGGGGGACGCTGTGCCCCCTGAGACAGCCAGTCACAGCAGGACACGTGCTGTGGGCCTGCTCTTACGAGGGCCCCGGGGCAGCCAGGTTCATGAGCAGAAGCAGGAGGAAGGCTGCTGCGGCTGGGGAGGCGGGGGTGGGAGGCCCTGCTCGAGGCTCCGGCCTCAGTTCTGTGAGCCGGGAGGTACGAAGGGGGCGGATGGAGGCGGCACCGTGGTGTGTGCTTGGCCAGTGCCACGGGTCCAGAGCGTGGCCAAGGTGGAGCTTATGGCAGCGCGTGTCCCGCGATCACAAAAGTGGAGCCCGCTGACTTCTCCGCAGCTGTCGGCTTCTCGGCGTCCCCAGCTCTGTCTCCTCCCTGACTCACCTGGGGCCTCGGGCCTCCACTCCCCCAGCTGACATGCTTCTCTCTGCCGCCTCTGCAGGGGCACCCCCGGGATCCACCCACCCCTTGACCTCTAGTCCAGCGGCCAGGCGCTGTTTGGTTTGTCTTGTGGTCAGTTCTTCCACCTCGCCCCCCCTTGGCCCTCCCGTGACAGCAGGGGGCTTTGACCATGTTCCTCCTCTGAAGCGCCGTGGGCCACCCCCCCCCCCCCCACTGCTTCTGTGCTGCAGGTGGAGCTGGTTACACCTGGGGCGGTGGAGGGCCTGGAGGGCAGAGCTGACCTGCCCCACCTGGGGACTGAGGTCACCCCCAGGGGCTGAGGGACCTGCGCCTGAGCCGCCCCACCCTTCCTGCCTTCTGCTCGCGCCCTCCCGCTCGGTGTCTCCACTGGAGTCTCGTGCATCCCACGCAGCCTAGGTCACGCCTGCGTGTTCCTGCCGAGCGCCAGGACCGGCTCTCGTGGGCTCCTCGCGGGCTCCTCGCTCACGCGCCGGTGTCTGCCCGCAGAGCTGCTTCGTCATGGACGTCACCCTGCTGGACGAGTGCGCCAAGCCCTTCTGGTGCGTCAGCTCCCCGGTGCGCATGCGGCCGTGCCCCTCGCCCCCCGACGGGCCGCACTTCCTGGGCCCGACGTGCCGCGTGGACTACGCCGACGAGGACGGGCGCGTGTGCGCGGAGCTGGTGTGGATGGAGGAGACGGAGGAGCACTTCCTCGTCAGCCTGGTGCTGCACCTCAGCCTGGCCAAGGTGAACCGCTGGTTCGGCACGCGGCACTGAGGAGCGGCCGCGGCCGTGGGCTCCGCCTGCGCTGTGGGGGCGGGTCGGAGGTTCAATAAAGCAGCGGCGCCCGATGCCTCTTGTGTCACGTCGGTAGCTGTGAGTCCCGGGGCCTTTCTGAGGTAACGTTTAGAGGCTGCAGTTCACTGTTGAAGCCAGGACGCTAGCACAGCCTGAGGAAAACTCAGGACCTGAAGAGAAGAAGGGCGCTGCTCTCCTGCCTCCCGTTCAGAAGCGAGCCTGCCGGCCGCCGTGCCCTGCAGGGCAGCCGGTGGGTTTCGTGCTGGTGGAATCCAGATGGGGGCAGTCTGGAAGGAACTGGAGAGCGGTAGAGCCGCGCTCAGCAGCCGTGGCGCAGTCAGCAAAACCGACTAGCGTAGACAACCTGCTTTGCAGGGAAGGTTGTGTCTGAACCCGTCAGCAGGAGCCGTTCCTGGGAAGAGCAGGTGGGGGCCGGCTCGAGGCCGAAGCCGGACAGAGGGGCGGGGCGGGGCAGGGGCGGGGTGCAGAGCAGGCCGAGCAGGGTTCGGGCAGAGGTAACAGAAGACTTAAGCACGTGCTTGTCCTGGGAACTTGGTTCTAAATTTGTTCTGGATTGTACTTATCACGTTTTCTCTCCCCGCTAGACTTACTCCAGGACGTGGTCTGAAACGCTGTGTCCCTCATACCGGGCGTGTGGGTGGCTTCCCCTCCTGTTTTCCATTCTGCTTGTACTGAGTCATCGGACCCCTCTCTTTGGAGGGGCGTGTGTGTAAAGAGCTTGAGGTCAGCAGCAGAAGGCCTGGCACAGCTACTGGGTGTGGGCAGGAAATGGGAGCCTGAAAGGGCCGCTGTCCCCACCGTCCTCACCCCTGAGCCGGCCCTGACCCCGGCTCTCGGAGGGAGGAGGAGCCTCCGCAGGGGGTGTGGGGTGCAGTGGGGTGAGGTCATCCCCACCCGAGGGCCCTGGCGTGTCTGCCCCTGGGGGGCGTGCAGCGGCGGGGTGTGAGCAGAGCTGTGCCCGGGGAAGGCGCCAGGAGAGGCAGGGCGGGGCCGCACGTCGCCCGACGCAGAGTGGGCACCCCCACCCCGTGTGCTGCGGCTGACGGGTTCCCTGAAGGTGCCACTCCTGGCCTGAGGGTGCTGGGAGTGGGGCAGCGCTGCGCTCTTGGAGCCCTGCCCAGGGCTGCCTGGTGGGCGGGGCGGGCACTGTCCGATGGTGGCCGCAGGGGGCCCGTAAGCCCAGCCGCTCTGGGAGCCTGACAGGCACGGCCCACTGGCAGCAGACGGCCGCCCGCCTTCGTGGGCTGAGGGGTCCCGCGCGCTGCGTCTCCGCGGCGTCCCTCTGTGGCTGCCCTGGACATCTGTCCGAGGCCCACGCTGGCTGCGAGAAGTCCGGCTCCTTACACGGCCACCTCCCTTCTGCGTCACGGCTCGCCGGGCAGCGGGGCGGCCTGGAGCAGGCGCCGGGCGAGCGCCCTTTGGCTCCCAGAGGCAGGACCCTCACGTGTCAGGACAGACGAGGCCGAGACTTGACCCTCTGTGGGTACCTGGCCGGAGCGGTCCCTCGGGGTGGCCGAGCGCCGGCCTCCAGGTGACTGTGGAGGGGAAGGGCGGCCCCTGGCCCGTTCCCCCGGGGACCCCCCGGCGTGGCCCACCCTGTTGCAGGAGGCAGGGCCCCCAGCGTGGACCACGAAGCTGGAGGATGGTCTGTGCAGGGGGTTCTGGCCACCCTGGTTGATCACCCTTGAGAACGAGGGACGGTCGCCCCGAGACGCCTGCGTGATGCAGGAGCATCGCTGCCCCGCCGCCTTCGCCGCAGCGGTGTTTGACGGGGGCGTCACCAGCAGCGCTCAGCAGGCGGAGGCAGTAAACCCGAGTGAGCCCGGCAGGAGCGTCACAGAGCACTTGAGAAAATGCTTAGTAGCAAAAATGTGGATTTGTAGAGTTTGACATGGGCCCCAAAAATCAATGAATCAGACTTCATGAAAATGAAAACATGCAAACAGCTTACTCGGAGGGCCTAGAGAGCTGGTCAGAGGATTCGGGGTTTAACGCGCTCAGTGTCGCTGTCGTTGACAGACTCTACTAGCGTCCGCGGGGCGAGGTGGCGGGGTTAAGAGATTCTGTATTGATTTAAGATGCTGGGCTCTGGGTAGCTGTAGTGGCTTGAAGCTAAGCAAAGCGTGCATTTTTATAACAGGCTACAAGGAGATACGGACAGACACACAGAGTATGAGTAGTTGAAGACACTGGGTCGTGAATGCATTTCATCTGTAGCTTTATTAGAGCCGCTCTAATGAAATACAGTATTTACAGATCCGAAACCTACCTCACGGTCCCATGAACTCTGCAGTTCAGTTCTGCAGTAAGTAGACTCGGGGGCCCGCAGTAAGAACCACTCGACCTTTCCACACAGCCCACACTGCAGTGGGCCTGCGCTGGCCCTGGCTCTCGGCTGTCCAGTGCCCACTCACTCACTGGTTGGATTAGGGTGCAGGTTGGCTGCTGTCGAGTGAGACCCAGACGTGTGAGCCCCAGCTGCCCGCTTGCCCAGTGCCAGGTGCGTCCTCTCTGCAGCAGATCCTGCTGGCCCTACGCACGGCTGAGCCGCTGCCCGCCTCGGTCCTTCTGCCAAGGGGGCTGGCACTGCAGGAGCCTCCACGGCGGCTGCTGGGCCCAGGCTGGCTGTGTTTCTGTTCGGTGATGCGTCCCAGGCGACTGAGCCCACAGCGCTGCTCCCTCCCAGGACACAGCTGCATGTGCATGCAACATTTTAAAGATTCTCAAAGCTGCCATCCCTGAGTGGCCCCAGACGGCAGAGCCCTGCTCTCGGAGAGTCCACCGTGGAGAGCCTTCCGCCCCGGCGCAAGGCACAGGTGACGTGCTCCCTTCTGCAGGCAGTGTCGTGTCGTCCCTGGACTGGTGCTGCCCTCACGGGCCCCCTCGGGGCGAGCCGGAACCAGGGGGCAGAACCACGCATTGGCCCCGTGCTTCACGCCAGAAACCTCAGGGAGCCGCACGCCCCAAGGGGCTCTTCTCCTGTGTTCTGTGGGCGGGGCCGGTCCCTGGCTCTTCTGCATGGGCTGGAGCTTGACCCGCTCTTGGAAGGCGACAGGACTTCCTGGACAGAGTGCAGAAAATTGCTTTCGGTTCGTTTAAACACGCAGCCCTCTGCGGAGACGGCGAGCTTACCAGGGAGCAGGTGGCTTTACAGCGTTGCCGACGTCAGCGTGTGCGCAGGCTTCGGCACAAGTCATTCTCCTCAAGCTGCAGGCCAGCACTTTGCATGTAAGTGGCAAGTTCCTGGCTCTCCTGCTCAATCTCAGGTGGAAAATTGTTCCCTGAGCAGTGGCCAGGAAGTGCATCAGCAAACATTTACTGGGGACATTTGCAACTCAAGGCGCCAACCTGGATGCTGGGGACACAAGATGAAGAGGGTAAGAGCAGTAGCAGACCCCAGCGGCACCCGGGACCGCCTGTGAGGGCCTCTGGGCCATGGCAGGAGGGCCGAGGAGGCCTGGGCCCTGACAGTGGGGTGAGTTCTGTTTTGCAGAATTGAGGTGGTACAGGTCGGGAGAAAAGCATAAGGGAGAGGCTGAAGGGAGGGAAAAAAGGGAAGTGGAAACAGTTTCCTTTTCATGTTCAGTAGACCTGACTGGTGCACTGCTAGGGATGCAGGGCAGCAAGGGGCACCGAAACTGGCCGAGCACACTGCCCAAATAGTTCGCCGGTCACCGTCTGAGTTCTTCACCTGCACGCACAGTCGTGAGACCTCCCAGGCTCAGGTGACAACAGCAAAGGGATCCCTTTGACAAACCAGGGAAAACGAAGAGTTATGGAGGCCAAAAATGGCCTTTACCGCAACCAAAGCCATGCCCAGTGTTTCTCAGTCCTGCACAAAAGCAGCTAAAGTGGCGTCTCCTGCCGCTGCGACACGGAGCTCCTCTCCGGGCCGGGCCCCGTGTCTAAGGTGCCTCTGCGGACACGCGGCAGCTGGCAGCCAGCCGGGCGCAGGGCGCTCCCGGAGCAGCCAGGCGCCCCAGCGCCGCTCCGGACAAGCCACACGCAGACAGTGGCTGCAGCTGCTGAGACGGTCACGCTCCCAGCTCGGCCAGGCGCGGGCTCCGGGCCTCGCCTCTCTGCCAGGCTGCGACAGCAGCAGAACCAGAGGGACCCACAGGGCGCAGCAGACCTCTCCTGTCTCCCCACTGCTCCCCTCAGCAGTGTGCTTCAGTCCATCTGCCTGTTCTGGTCCCTGTTCTGTCTCTGGTGACTCCTCTCACCCCCCACACCTCTGGCCTGCACCCCAGCGCTTGTGTGCATAAACAAATATATGTAAAAAAAGACTGTCCTTGCTGTGGATGTCCAGCTGCCGTCTGAAACGGCGTCGGTCCTCTCCGTAAGGTGAGTTAATCGTCAGCCGGCCCTGGGGCGATGCTGCGATCACACCCGAGCCTGTGATGCTCCGGTGGGAGCAGGCTGAGCACAGAGGAGGCAGCTGCACCCACACACTCCCAGTCAGAGACCTACAAGCCGTGCCAGCAATTTTTGGCTTTTCGAAGTGCTTTTGTCACTGAAGGGATGTCGGCGTGTAATTTCAGACTCCAACGAGAGAGAGAATTACAGTAATTACGGACACTCTGTGACCAGAGCAGTTGTGGCTGAAATGATACAGTCGGAGTCGTGTCTCTCTGCACCGACTGAATTCTGTCTTCTGCGCCCCTCTTTGAAGAACGTAATCGTATTAATAAGACATTAGCAGGACAGCACGTCCGTCCTCCGTAACTTGCTCTCGCCATAAAAGTGAGTTATTAGGACAGTTAGAAACTGCACCAGAGCCCATGATCTCGAACGACTCAAGGCTTCTCCCATTCCGGACATAGCTGATGCTTTTGGAAATGTACATACCCCCAGTCTGTTTCTGTTGTGGCGCCAGCAAGCGCACAGCAGGTTCTTGATTCCGGCAGACGGGTCAAGGAGGAGGCCTGGAGCCCTCGGTGGCATTTTTAGGGCTTTATTGCTCTTTATATCAGAGGCGACCAGGTGTTACAAGGCAGGCAGGGCGGTGGGGGGTGGGCGGGTGGCTGGGCGGGTGGCTGGCCAGGAGGCTGGCAGGCCTCCTAGGCCCCGGCAAATCTCACTCTTTCTCTGGGCTCTCTGGTCTGTTTGTCTGCTTCTACATCTCTTTCTTCTCTATTCTCTCTGCTTATGTTCTCTTCTCCTGCTCTCTCTGCCTGTTGGCATCCTCGTGACGCCGTCCTTATACACCTGTGTCCCAGGGTGTGCCCACCTGCGCACGCCCGCACCCTCCTGGAGGCGCCGCCCTCAGGCACGCGTGCAGGACGCAGGTGTCCTTCGTCACACTGATGGCGGAGGGCAGAGAAACCAGGTCACTTTTCACGGACCCTGCAGTGGGACCCTGCCCCCTCCCTCATCCTGAATCCTCTCCTCTGGGGCTCGCCCACAAAGCTCTCCAAGAACCGGTGGGTGTAAACACGGGGCCAGTTCTTCTGGGGTGGTTCAGGCCTGGCCTCAGCGGTCAGGACGATGCTGAGTGTCGGGCTGGACTTGCCCCCCTTCCCCTTGGCCTGAGTCTGGGCCCAGCGTGTGTGCGGGGTGCGCTGCGCCTTGCAGCCAGCTGGGGCCCGACACGCAGGGCGACGGTGCAGGGACAGTGGGCGAGCGTGTGGGGCGGGAGGCTCCAGTCACAGCGCAGGTGGCCTGGCCTCGCGGCATCTCGGCTCGGAAGGATGCATGGGGTGAACCTCGGGCCCAGGAGGGGTGACCACGTGGCCTCGCAGACCCGCCCTGGTGGCGGCGCATGTGCAGTGTCGAGGTGGCTTGATGTGTGGGTCTGTGGCACAGAGAGGATTTGGGTCTAGGGCCGCAGCCTAGACCCAGTCTAGGCGCAGTCTGTGTGCCGCTCCGGAAGGAATTTTTATGACGCAGGCAAGCTTCCCCACCTCTTTAACTTCCAGCTTACTCATCTGGCAGCGGGGCCAACAATTCCCTTGCAGGCGATGGTGATTGTTCGCCATCTGCAAAGGCTGATGTGTGCCTGCAGCGTCTCCCAGTTGCACGCAGCGATCCTCGTGGCTGCAGAAGAGGGAGACAGGGCTCAGGGAAGTAGTTCGCACGGCTGAGGGGTCTCCAGGAAAGGAACAGAAAGCAGGAGAAAGCCAGCAGAGACTCCATCGCTTTTCTTCTTAATAATCATTGAAACATGTAGCTTATGTCCCCAGATATGCTGGTGATATATTTTTTTTTTTTTAAGATTTATTTATGCACACGAGCTGGGGTGCAGGCCAGAGGCGCAGGGGGTGAGAGGAGTCACCAGAGACAGAGTGGGGAGCAGAACAGGCAGATGGACTGAAACACACTGCTGAGGGGAGCAGCGGGGAGACAGGAGAGGTCTGCTGCGCCCTGTGGGTCCCTCCCTGGCTGGGAGTCGAACTCCCGCTGCAGTGGCTGGGGATGCTTCACAGTGCGGTGCTCAAACTGCTGCGCCACCAGGGAGGCCCCAGACTAGCATTTTAAAAGCAGTTTTCTCTAGGTGGTGCGACTCGATTTACACATCTATCTTCTCTATGCTTTTTGTCTCCTGCAAATTATGCTGGATTCTACGTTATCATCATAGAAATCCCTTGCTACACCAAATTGCAATCATAATTGCACGTAATAAGACATTATCACAGGATTTGGATTACAACTTGGTTATCTTTTTTTGCATCTGCACTTTGCTTTACGAGGTCACAGTCACTCATGTTAAGCAGGGCTAGTAGGAAGAGCTGATGAGGACGAAGCAGAGCTAGAAGGTGCCTGCTTGAAAGCTTGGTGCTGGTAAGTGACGAGTCTGTTTTCTCTGGGAAACTTAGAGTTTTGACATCCAACTGGCATAATATTGCTTTCTCATATATATTTTTTTTTTTGGGAGGGGAAGGAGCTTTGAAAGTTGCAAAAAATCACCTTATTTATATTATGTCGACAACCGCCACTTAGTAGATTTCTTTGTTCAAACCAAAATTATTCTTTAGGGCCTCCCTGGGGGTGCAAGGGGTTAAGTCTCAGCACTATGAAGCATCCATGGCACAGCAGCGCGAGTTCGATCCCTGGCCAGGGAGGGGGCCTACATGGTGCAACAGACCTCTCCTGTCTCCCCGCTGCTCCCCTCAGCAGTGTATCTCAGTCGATCTGCCTGTTCTGCTCCCCACTCTGTCTCTGGTGAATCCTCTCACCTCCCGGGACTCTGGCCTGTACCGTAGCTCTTGTGTGCATAAATAGATTCTTAAAAACGTTATTCTTTGGTCATGTCATCTTTCTGGACTGAAGAGAAATTCTGCATACTCAAGAACTCAACGTCTGCAGATAGATGTGGCCAGAGAGCCAAAGCTCCCCGACGGGTTCTGGGCTCTGTGTGAGCGGCTTGGGGTGCACTGGACGGGCCCCCGTCTGGGACTCCGAACCCCCGGCTCTTGTTCTGACTCTGTGGCCGACTTGCTGCGAAGTTTTAGCAATGCTATTTTCTCCGTGTTGTTTTGAAATAGTTAAAAGAAGAGAGATTGGACTCTGGTGTTTTCTTAAGCTGCACTCAGCTCTGAAACGTCGATTCTGCAAGGTGAACCTGGCGCTGGGCAGACAAGATTAAACATGTGCCGGAGTTGCCTCTGTCCAGGACGCACAGCGAACTACCCGGGGCCGCGTCACCTGGCGGATGGGCGGTGCGGGCGCCGGACACTGCACGCTGAATGCCGCACTGCCCAGCGGGGTGGCGCGGGGAAGTCATATCCTGTCTGTGAGCTTCAGTTGCCCTGTGAGCCTACGGGCAGTTTTCCTTCTTCCCTCTAGGGGTTGTGCTGGGACAACTCCGAGGAACTGTATTCTCCGAAAATGAGATCTCTAGTGCTCACGCGAAGCTGTCTTACCATAAATCTCGATGAAAATAACCAAAATTACAGCCAGAGACGTGAACTGACACTCACTGTAATGACCCAGAGAATACCGGTCTGTGTCTGCCCCCATCAGCCACTGTGTTCGCCACTCAGGCCAGCGTCTGGTTACGCGGCTTCTGCTCCGAACTTACTTTTGCCCGGAATTAAAAACTATATGCACGCGAAAATCCAACTGTTGTGTAACCGTGAGATGATTCAGTTGTTAAAATTTTGAAATTAAGAAATAAGCACTTTAGGACTGAATAATATTACTAAGGGTGCGAGAAAGTTCTCTGATTTGGAGATAATGTTCATCAAAAACTGACAACTTGTAAGATAGAAGATGTTTTATTTTAAAGGTGTATTTATGTATGCACACAAGAACTGGGGTGCAAGCCAGAGGCAGGGGGTGAGAGGAGTCCCCAGAGACAGAGTGGGGAGCAGAACAGGCAGATGGACTGAAACACACTGCTGAGGGGAGCAGCGGGCGAGGCAGGAGAGGTCTGCTGCGCCCTGTGGCACACCAGAAGAAGGAGGCCCGTGGCAGGCCCCTGGGGACAGGCCGGCCCTGCAGCCACCCCACTGGCCAGGGCAGGGCGGGAGGCTCCAGCCAGGAGGCCTTCGTTTGACCTGGGCCTGTAGCAAGGCGATTTTGCAGGACTCGGACGGGAGCCCTCCCTGCGCAAGTCTCATGAGACGCCCACTTGAGCAGCACCACTTCTCTCTCCCAGCGCCGCCTCCTTCGCCTTCACGCCCCTCCTCGCCCGCCACCAGGCCAGAGCATCAGGAGGGGTCTCCCGCGGTCGGGGCAGGTGCTGAGGGCGTGTGTCGTTGGGGCTGTTTCCTGCGTGTGGAGGGCGGTGAAGGCCACGGGGTGAGGACAGTCTGTGTATCCTGTGCTGTGTGGCGAGGACTCGGCCCCCTCCCTGGCGTTTGGCGAGGACCCGCGGGCAGGCTGCGGGTGGGGAAGCTCTCGGCGGGAGAAGGGCGGCTCTGGGGTGCCTGTGGGCTGCGGGCCGGGGTGGGGGGCTGGAGGTGAGTAAGGGGGCACGGCGGACTCGGCTGGAGCTGCTGCCCGCGGGGGCTCTGCCTGGCGCGGAGCTGATGCCACTGCCCGCTGATGGGCGGGGAGAGGAGGGAGGGACTCCAGCCTGCCTCTCCCGCCAGGAAAGGACATGAAGCCCTGTAGGTTTTGGGGACCAGGGTTGAGAACAAAACAAATCTTATTCGCTAAGGAGTGGGCTCAGGGCAGAGAAACGCAGACGTGACTCAAGGTCATTGCCACACGAGGAGGAGCAGCCGATACACAGAGGGGCGGGAAGAGGCTTTTCCTCCAGCTCACCGGCACTTTCGCTCTCCAGGGTGGGCCCTAGCGGGGGCAGCCCCTCCTCCGCCCACGGCTCCAGGTTGGGTGATGAGCCCGGCCTGCTGTGTCCGCGGAGCAGGGGCAGAGGGACGCCCGGAGAGCCTCGGGGCCCATGAGCGGTTCGGCCCGTCCACTCAGGGCCGGAGCCTGGACACAGGTCCTGAGCCGCGGGGTCTGGACACAGCGGCCACCGCTCAGCAGGCGGACGCGGCAGGAGAGAGCTCAGACTGCGGCTGTGGTAACGTGGGGACGGCGCGTTGCAGCTCTGGGTCCAAGAGCGTCTCCGAGAGGCTCATCTGATGGCCTTCCCCTTAGCCGCCCTGGCCCGTCCGTGGGTGAGGACACCTGCCACACCCACCGCCCTGGAGGCGACTCTCGGGACCTCCGTCCTGGGCCCCAAGACTTGCAGGCGGTGGAGACCCCGTCCATCCGTGTGGCCTGCACACCCTCCCGCCTTGATGCACGAGCGGGAGACTTTGCTTCAGAGAAATGAAGTTTCTCATGTGAGCTGGAGTCCTTTGGGGCCAGTTTGTTGCTGAAGTTGCTGAGACCACCTGGTGCAACGTCGCACCCTGGGGGGCTCCACTGCCGCCTCCCCCACGTAACAGACAGACGCCCAGTTCGCGCGCCTGCCGCTCTGGGGCTGCAGGGAGGCGGTGGGAGGCAGGCGCTCGGAATATTTATGAAGCCTCTTGACGGCTTCTTCTGCATTTATGCGTGAGTGATACCTCCCGCTACCTCCCGAGACAGGCACATCTCTATTTAAGGGAACACCTTATTTTGGGAAATGTTATTTTTTTTCCTAAAAGGGTAAGAGACTTAGCGGCTTTTTTTTTTTTTTTTGTTCCTAGAGAACTTTGTCAACTTGCTGATAGCTTGACAGAGAGGGAAGTTTCTGCAAAGCTTGCAGAGTGTCATCGCACTTGGGAGCTGGAGGGGATCTTGGTTCATCCCGACTGCTGTTGTTTTATGGACTAGAAAAGACCTAGTGGGGCAAGCCAGGGGCTCCTCCCCGTGGCGGGCAGGACGAGGAGTGGAGCTGGGATTCCCTGCCTGGGATGGTCTGATTCTCTCCCACCCTCCCAGTCGTAGGTGGACCCTTCCTGGTCTTGAGATTCCTTATGCCGGTTACTCCGGCCGGGGGTGCTCCCTGGTGTGGGACAGTCAGGAGGCCATGTGCGGTGTCCTCAGACCAGGGGCTGTGATACTCCTGATGTTCCCACAAAGGCCTCTGAGATCTGGAGCGTGTCAGGTGGCAGATCCAGGAGGCCGGGCAAGCGCGGGTCCGTTCACTCATTTCCTCAGGAGCTTTGAGTGACACTGCCGTGAGCTGGGTCCATCTGTTCCCTTTAGTTCCAGCCCAAGAGTGGGGTGCTGTTTCCCATTAGGTCAGCTGGAGTTCAACTCAGTTACTATTTCAGGAGACGTGTTTCCAGTCTGTCTCTGGAGATGGCATGTCCGTGTCACCTGGCTGGCGCAGTCTCTGCAGAGGGTATGATTCCAAACCTGCTGCCCTCCTGGGTGGAAAGTTCTGGAAAGTGCTGGAAAGTTCTGGAAAGGCCTGGAGGAGCCCATGGCCCCACCTGCCAGGAGCCTTCGCTCAGCAGACACGTGAAGGCTCCCGCAGTCCTGGTCCCGGCCCTCAGGTGCCCCCTGCGTGGCAGCACCTGGACCAAAGCAGTGGGCACTGCTGAGGTGGCTGTTTACCCCAGAAAGGACGTAGGGGAGGTGCCTCGTTCCTGGCATCGCACAGGGCACCGGACTCAAGGACGTGGCTGCTGAGTGGCTCAGACCTGTAGGATGTAGCTGACTCCACAGCTACCAGATTTACAGTTCATTTTAGATGCTTCTGGCCTGACTTCAAGCGGATGAATCAGATGAGCTTCTGGTCTTGGCATCCATTTCTTCACCATCTCAAATTTCTTTAAAAACTTTTGCATCTTTCTCCAGAATTCAAATCTATATTAGTGCTTGTCTCTTTTAAATCAAGGTGAATGTCCCAGGGGCTGCAGGAAGCGTCTGTGAAATAGAAAATATTTCTGTTCCTAAGAGCCCTGGACTCATTTCAACCCATCAGTCAGAAAACCTACTGTGTGCTGCGGTCTCTTTCCTGCCAACCCACTGTATGCTGGGGTCTCTTTCTTGTAAATCCACCGTGTGCTGGGGTCTCTTTCCTGTAAACCCACCGTGCGCTGGGGTCTCTTTCCTGTAAACCCACTGTGTGCTGGGGTCTCTTTCCTGTAAACCCACTGTGTGCTGGGGTCTCTTTCCTGTAAACCCACTGTGTGCTGGGGTCTCTTTACTGGCACCCCACCGTGTGCTGGGGTCTCTTTACTGCCACCCCACTGTGTGCTGGGGTCTCTTTACTGCCACCCCACTGTGTGCTGGGGTCTCTTTACTGCCACCCCACCGTGTGCTGGGTCTCTTCCCTGCCACCCCACCGTGTGCTGGGGTCTCTTTCCTGTAAACCCATCGTGTGCTGGGTCTCTTTACTGCCACCCCACCGTGTGCTGGGTCTCTTTACTGCCACCCCACCGTGTGCTGGGTCTCTTTACTGCCACCCCACCGTGTGCACGGCAGTTGAGGGGCACTGGTTCAAGGGGAAGCTCATCATGTCCACGCAGACCGCACGATCAGAGAACCTCAACGCGCGGGAGGAGGGAGGTGACTCTAGACAGGGACGGGTCCGTCTCTGCCGCCGGGACGCAGAGGCTCCGTGCCAGGCGCTGGCTCCTCCCTCTCGCTCTGTGTGCACCGTGACTGTCGACTCATGACTTCCTTTCTTCTTTAAAGATTTATTTATGCACACAAGAACTGGGGTGCAGGCCAGAGGCAGTGGGTGAGAGGATTCAGCAGAGACTGAGTGGGGAGCGGAACAGGCAGATGGACTGAAACACACTGCTGAGGGGAGCAGTGGGAGGCAGGAGAGGTCTGCTGCGCCCTGAGGGTCCCTCCCTGGCCGGGGATCGAACTTGCGCTGCTCTGCCGCCGATGCTTCACAGTGCGGTGCTCAACCTGCTGTGCCACCAGGGAGGCCCCTGACTCACAGCTTTCTATAAATTAAAGGAAACAACGTGCCGGTGGTTGAAGTGACGGGCACGGACAGCAGATTAATAACACCGTCTGTCGCGCGAGGAGGGTTCAGATAGCAGCACTGGGGAGCGTGTGATCTATAAATAATTGATGCATCATATTACTATAGACCCAGTCTTCCCGTGGATTGGACATTAATAAATCTTCCTATTTATATGACTAACAGCCAGAACGTAAAGAGCAGTCAGGAGACAAGAAAGGAATCTATAAATACCCATCAGGTCCCTGATGTACAGCGGGCGGGTGTTATCTGCACGTGATTTTGAGTTGAAGGCAAGTTGCAGGCATGTCAAAGACCATCAGCTCCACCTTCAAAATACAAACGTGCTACAGCAGTGATTGTTTTTGCCAAAGCATAGTTTGCACGTCATCAGATACGCGAGCTTCAGGTGTAAGTTGGAGGAATTTCCCTACTGTCCCATCACAATCTCCTCCACCAGGGCCGGAGCGCCTCTGGCACCTGCCACTTCATTGAAAACATGCTTTTCTTTTAAAATGATGTTCTTTTTAATTTTAATTATTTTTGGGGTAACGTTGCATCAGAACATCGTACATTCCAGGTGTACGTCGTTCTAAGCCAACACATGTGTCGGTGGCATTAAGTTCACTACCAAAAGTCCAAATCTTTACCTTCGCCTTCACCAGACAGCTCACCTCCTCCCGCAACCTCCCCCCTCCCCTCCCTCCTCTCTTCTGGTGACCACTAATTGGTCGTATAGTTCAGAAGCTCATTTTTTTATTTAGTTCATCCATTTGTCTGGTTTCTGTCTCGGTCCACCATGTCTTCACAAATGGCACCTTTCATCTTTTGTACAGCTGAATAGTATTCCTCTGTGTATCAGACACATCTTTATCCACTCAGCCATCCGTGGTCTCTTAGTGGTTTCCGGTGCTTGACTATTGTGAATAGAGCTGCCGTGAACCCAGGGCCAAAGTGCGTCGTGTCTCCGTGCTTTCCTTGTGACGGAGGCATTTCCTTTGATGCATTCTGCTGAGATGTAGCATGCCCACCCACACATCAAGGCAGGCTGCTTCTGAAACCATGTTTCTTCGATTCCTACTATTGCTTGCTTAGCATAACCATTTGCTATGACTTGCTGTATATGTTTGGCTAGTGTTAACTGTGAGAGGCGAGCTACTCATTCAACAGGGTGACCTTTTTTTCCCTTCACCAAATGTTTTGTTATCATTTTAAAGTCTCTTTGAAAAAGTATCTTCATAGAGTGTGAAGAAGAAATCCTAGAGGGCCTCCCTGGTTAAACACAGTACTATGAAGCATCTGCAGCTACAGCAGCGTGAGTTCGATCCCCGGGGACCCACAGGGCGCAGCAGACCTCTCCTGCCTCCCCGCTGCTCCCCTCAGCAGTGTGTTTCAGTCGATCTGCCTGTTCTGCTCCCCGCTCTGTCTCTGGTGAATCCTCTCACACTCCCACACCTCTGGCCTGCACCCCAGTTCTTGTATGCATGAATAAAATCTTTTTTTAAAAAATATTTTTTAGAACTGGGAGGACAGCTTAGTAACGTAACCGACTAGGCTAAGCAGGACGTCTTCATGTTCTTTCTCTTCCAGAATACTTTTTCTCCTCATCCAACTGTTTCATTTGTCTCTGTGTCCCACTGACACTGACTTCAAGAGGTCGGTGGTTTCACACCTCAGGTGGTTCAGCCAGTCAGTACAGCTGCCGAGTGGGTGAAGTGATGGAGGCTAAGGACGGACTCTGGAGGGCGCGCCCAGGACCGGGTGTCTGGCTCCCGCAGGAGGGGGGGTGGAAAGGGCCAGCGCAGCCATCACCCCACTCTGGGAACCAAGACCCGCAGGTGCGCCGAGGCCACGTCACAAGCAAAAGGTCCAGGCAGGTGTCTGAGCACAGACCTGAGGTAAAGATACGGAGACTGAGCCCACCGCGGCCTCGCCTGTCCCTTTCAGATGCCACAGCTTCTCAGTCAGCCAGCAGCCACGCCACGTAGGACTGAGCCCTCCAGAGAGGAGACTCTATCAGGGCAGGCTCTGCACTGCCCCGGCAGCGGTCTCTGCCCGCCTGTGCCCGGGCAGGCGCTTCTCCTCACCAGCTCTCCCCTCTGCACGCAGCGGCCTCCCGCCTGCCGGGACCTGCACCTGCCGGGGCNTCTCTGCACGGACCCTCAGCGGGGGCCGCTCCCTCCAGGCCGCCGCTGCAGCCACGCGGCCTCTCTCAGCAGACCCGTCCCTCTCGGGGCCTCTCCTCCTGCCGCTGGCGTCCCTGCAAGTGTCCGTTACTCTCCTGCCCCTTCCCTAATAACCAACATCTTTGCCTCGTGGAGAACTCGCCTGGGAACGCGCCGTGAGCTGCTGAACAGGGAGCTCTGGGGAGACCTTTCCAGAGTGAACCCAAGAACCTGCTCTCCGAACCCACAGACTCCAAAAAGGACATCAGAAGCAAAGCAAGAACTCTGTTGCTTGACAGGCGCAGAAGAGGGGGCTGTTCCACAGCCTCTCGTTAGTGGGGAGCGGGACAGCGAGCCGGGGAGACGCCTGTGTCGGCGGGGCGGGCGGGGCTTCCTCAGGGGCGCGCTGCCCGTGGGCTGTCATTGCTGGTTCCAGGCTCGCACTTCTGAGCCAGATGTGCAGGCTCCAGCTGGTTTCGCTAGTTCTGAGGTTTGGCCTTGAAACAGCTGCAGCGCCTGCAAACGATTTCACCTAGAAAAAAGCAGTAACTATGAAAACATGTACTCTGCGAAATTGCGTTTTAGTTTGCACGAGCAACGTGGAACACTGTTCAGTCAAAGGACAGGCCGGTGGGCTCCAGAGTGCACTCTTCTCGGCGGGAGCTCCCTTTGTGGCCGTGCTGGAGCCCCCTGCACGCACAGGCTGTGTGTGAGGCACGCCTGGGTAAAGACGGGGAATGTTCTGTTAAAAGCAGGCGGCAGAACACTAAGGTTTGAAGGGATCGGTCTCATGTGAGGGTATTATTAATTGATTACGATCTAGCTTGATGCATTTAACGCCAAGTATGAGCATGGATTTTTGTGCAGAAAACACCGCCACCCTTATCAAACGGCATGGAAACTGGAGACCTTTCCTTCCTTCCCACCGAGAATCGTTCTTTAGAAAAGTTGCAAAGGAAGCAGTAAGTGAACGCTTCCCATTTTAGCTCGTTGCTTGCTCAGGCAAACACTCTGACTGGAAGGTGACTCTTGGAAGAATCGTGACGTGCTGGGAATTTTCCATTTGGTCCCTGTGCGTGAGAGGAGGCAAAGAGCCCCTTGTCCCTGCAGGGGCTGGATACAGGTAAAATTCCAGCAAAGCCCGAAGGGCGGAACTGGGTGCAGTAGCTGCTCAGCCTGTAGGTGCACAGGGAGGGCCACGTCGGGGCGTGTTTGGGCATGTGGGGGGCGTATTGGGGGTGTTTTGGGGCGTGTTGGGCTGTGTCAGGGCATGTTGGGGTGTGTCAGGGTGTGTTGGGGGCATGTCAGGGTGTGTCAGGGTGTGTGTGGGTGTGTTGGGGCATGTCAAGGCATGTTGGGGCATGTTGGGGACGTGTCGGGGTGTGTGTGCAAACACCTTGCAGGGCGAGGTTGAAGCTTCTTTGTGATGGTCTCTGGGTAGGTCAGTTCTTGAATGGCAACGGGTTATCCCGAACGGTAAAGAAAAGTACTAGTTGGAAGTTAAGAGAAAGGAGGCACTTTCACACACACACACACACACACACACACACACACACACACACACACAGACACACCAACAGGGACACGCGCCTAAGTAACACGTGTTGCCGAGGGGCTGGCATAAATCGCAGACCTCAGGAGCAACTCAAAGACGTGCGCCCCCTGTCGACAGATGGGGGGGTCTGTCTCCTGCCCTGCCTTCCACGCGGGGGTGCGGGTGGGGACCCGGATGCGTCTGGCCTGAACAACCTCCCCTGACGCGAGCGAGGTAGCTGCCTTTTCACGCACAGGCTCTGCCCAGGCCGCTCCTCGGCCCCGGGCAGCCCTTAGTCTCTTCCACTGGGATGGCAAAGCGTTTCTTGAACACACTGTGTGTTTTTCGGGGGCCCACTGTTAGAAGAAATCACAGGATGTCTCGGAAGATCCAGCAGTGAGAACTGTCTTGGGCGCTCCGTCTGAACCAGCAGTTTGTTTATTTCTAAGCCTCCCTGACATTTCGCACCAGCTGCGAGATCCCTTAGCTCCGCGTGCCCTGCTCAGAAATCGTAGCAGACCGCCAGGAGGACTCGCACATCACGAGCTCCCTGCTGCGCGGAGCGCAGCCCGGGCGGTGAGCTGCTGCCGCCAGCAGAGGACCGGCGAGCGACTGCGAGTCAGGAGCCGGCCAGGACGCTCGGGCAGGGACATGACTGGAGGTGACGCGGGCAGCGTCTCGCAGAGGTGAGGCTTTTGCGGAGACCTCAGCTTCGCTGCTCTTCGAAGCCTCACTCCACGAACACAGTTCCAGTTCCAGCATGGCCTGCTGATCTCCAGCGAGGATGGGAAAAGGAGGTGACTTCTGTGTTCCTGCTCACGCCCCAGAAAGTGCCGGCCTCTCCTCCCGCATCTCAGAGCTCATCTCCAGAGGGGAGGTGGCCGGTCGCTGAGGGGTTGTTAGCTCCGGGGAGTGGGTAGCTGGGGCCGCTTGTTTGCTGCAGTGTTTGGCATTTACTCAAAAAGGGCTGGGATTCCACTCCTGGGGATCTACCCAAAGGACACAAAAACATTGATGCTAAAGAATACCTGCACCATGATATTTATTGCAGCACTATTTATAACTGGTAAGACCTGGAAACAACCCATGTGCCCAAAAGTAGGTGACTAGATCAAGAAGATGTGGTCCCTATACACGAGGGAATACTATGCAGCAATGAAAAAGATAAATGAGTCAACAACATGAATGGAGCTAGAAGGGATGATGCTCAGTGAAATAAATCAGAAGGCCAAAGAAAATTATCAGATGGTTTCACTTCTAGGAGGAACATAAGGGAATCAAAACAGGGCTCAAGGAAAAGAACAAGAATAATAAAAATAAATCACAACAGAAGAACAAATAGACAAAGACAAATCAGAAGCATGTTGTGGGAGGTTGGGGGGAGAGGGACTGGGATGAGGGTAGAAAGAGCACAAGGGACTGAGGTGAAGGTGCACTGGTGACATGGTGGTGGGAAATCCATGGGGACCACAACTGATGTCAAATATATATAAATAAAGAAAAACAACAACAAAAAGGGCTGGGCCGAGTTTCTTCCCAGCGGTGGAACACTGTAGGCTCCCCACCCATCCACACCTGCTGTGCCCCTGCTGGGGCTGCTGGGAGGGGCATCAGGGCCAGTGAGAACTTGAAGCTGCTGAGGTTTTTGCCAGGAGCAGTAAAGGCCTTTGTCTCTAGCCTGCGAGTGCCCTGCCTTCTGCTGGCTTCCAGGAGCTAGTGACACCAGGACGGCATGAAGCCTCAGCCTTTCACATTTTTACTAACTGCTCTGTCTTCGTTTAGAACCACAATAATGCTGCTTTTCTGCAGCAGGAAGGTTTTTTTTTTTTTTAAGATTTATTCATGCATACAAGAGCTGGGGCACAGGCCAGACAGGCGGGAGGTGAGAGGACTCACCAGAGACAGAGCGGGGAGCAGAACAGGCAGATGGACTGAAACACACTGCTGAGGGGAGCAGCGGGGAGGCAGGAGAGGTCTGCTGCGCCATGTGGGTCCCCTCCTTGGCCGGGGATCGAACTCGTGCTGCTGTGCCATGGATGCTTCACAGTGCGGTGCTCAACCCACTGCGCCACCAGGGGTCCTGACACCTCCCTTCTTAACCAACCAATGCTTTTTCGCTTTTCCGAGCTCTGCTGTCTTGGTCTGTGGGGCTGCTACCAGAAAATCTTGGCTGTGTGGCTTAAACAGCGGGACTGCGTTTTTACTCTGCAGGGAGCTGGACAGTGGGAAAGTGCAGTGGGGCCAGGCTGGGCACACCCCGCGTCCTGACTTCCGTGCCTTCTCCTGTGTCCTCACACGGCAGGTGTGTGTGGGATTTGGAGAGACGCTTTCTGGTCCTTTCTCCTAAGAGGACTAGTCCCTGTATGTTACTCCACCCTCATCACCTCATTTGCTCCAAACTGTTTCTTCATCATATAGATTTTGGGGGGACACGAGCATTTAGTCAGTGACACCTGCTCCTGGTAAAAGATGACAATGCTCGGTGTTGTGGATGGGTCTAGCTGATACTCTGGCTGTGGAGAACTTTAGGCTCCAGTAGCTGGTAAGATAGAATCACGCACGAAGAGGACCAGTGAGCGGATCATCAGGGCCGGGAGGACTGCCTGGCTTGCTCTGCGCGGCTTGGATCTGGGCCCTGGGGACTAAGTCCAGGTGGGAGGACAGGGAGGGAGGTCTCTGCAGGCAGCGGGCAATTGTCTGCACTTCGGCAGAAATGATGACACGTCCTTTCTTAGGACAAATCCTAGGAAATAATACTGGGGAGATTAATTACCATTTTAATGCCTTCAGACACAAATGGAGACGGATGACTTTAATAAGCTGCTGCTGGTGGATTTACCAGTTAGGAATGTGGAGGATGTGGATTTATGGTCATTTCATCTCACTAGTAAATCAAAAATGATTTGCTGGGTAAAATAAGGGGTGCAGAACCCCCCGAGGGCAGGGACCCTGCTCTCCGCAGGGAGGTTCACCTCCGATGGGCATACCTGGACCGCACACTCTGGATCCTCGCTCTGCCCGCGGGTCAAGGTTGATCTCCTCCACTCCTGAGCTCTCCACACACACAATGGCTTTTTAATAGCGGCTGATGAAAAAGACATCTATTTTGCTATTTTTGTAACTGTTGCTTTGGTGCACGGGCAAGCCCAGCTGTGACCATGGCCGGCCATAGTTGACTGGCTCAGGGGCTGCGTGTTACCTATGGGATGGTTGTGTTTCAAAGAACTGGGGCACAAGAGACCCTGGTCTCTGCAAATACCACCTGGTGGCCCTACCTTCCCAGCACCCTCGAGAAGTGGCAGAGAGGGAGGCAAGAGCATCCTTGTTTGCGCTGGCAACGGGGTTATTAAAACCGCACATTACAAAGTTCACGAGCGTGTGAAGTCAGTGGTTGGTGCTGTTTGGAAGCTGATGTTCCTTGCCTCTGACTCCCCAGTCGGGCTGTCACTCAGAGCTGGAAGGACGAAGTGGGCATCTGCCCTCCTGGCTCCTTGTCCCCTGTCTGTCTGGTGTCCTCTGACTCTTCCCACTGACCCACCTTTGCTCTGGGGTTCACCCCAGGTGCACTTGCAGCTCTTCCGGCCTGAGGAATCACTGTCTCTAGGTGTTCTCCATTTCCGGGCTGCCTGGCTTCTGTGATGGCTACGTTTATACCCACAAGCTCCTTGGTGTCATAAGTTGGGCAGAGGTCAGGGTTCCCTCCTCAGGACCACCTGCACTTCCGTTTTCTATCAGAAGGTGGCAGCAGGGCAGCGCTCACCAAGGCTCTGCCTTCTCGGTGGATGCAGAGCTGACTCCACTTCCCAGGCCTTTGGTTCCAGCCTTGGAGACACCGGAAATGATACAGAGACCTGCAGGCAGGAAGAGCTTGCTGGAGGGTACAGTATTGCCACGTATTCCCCTCCTGATGGAGGAACATAGGTGGCCACACGTTGGGAGAAAGAAGCCTGGATCCTCGAGTGACCACGTGGAGGGATGCTGGAGGCCCAGCAGCTGGGCCAGGGATGCTAATAAAGGCCCTCCTCATGTAGGAGGAAATGGCGCTCCATTCACGGGCACTGGCCTTTATCAGTTCCTGAGGCACCGTCTAGCTTATTCCAATTAGTTTAGAAGCCACTCACAAATGTTTTTCCCCAAGTCCTATGTCCAGTGTATGTTCCTATGTCTGTCTCTCTGGGGTTAAAATGAGGTTTGCTTCTTAGTAACATACTTCTACTCCATGCTAGAAAGTTATTCTCGGCAAAGAAGATAGTCCTGAAATAGAGTTGTTTGCAAATGAAAGAAGAGCCTTGAAAAGCTGAAAAGGATTAGCCTGAAGTTCTGCTGGGAAGGTTTGCATACGAGAAAAGGAATAGAGTTCAAACTTGCAGACTCACGGGCCAATAACTTAGCAGGAAGGGGGATGCATGGGATACAAACAAATTTAAGTGTGTGGGGCCCATCCATTAAGGGGGAGGAGGAAAAGCTGTGCAGTAGATCCATGGAGCTTAAATGGCTCCATTTAGCAGGGAATGTTCTGGAACCCTGGTTTTCCTTAGTTAAATCTCCTGGTTCGCTCATTAAGTGTGCAGTAAACTGGACCAAGGGCGTAAAAAAAAGAACATGAGGAAAAGGGCAGAGTGGAGGAGTGCCACCAGCACAGCTTTCAGCAGAGGCCCCTGCACTGTAGACTCCAGGCCTGGGTGAACTGTGGCAAAGGCCAAGACCATGGCACAGCCTCTCACTAACCTGCTAGAATACTGTGTCCGCAAAAACACTAATTCAAAAGGATACCTGCACACCTATGTTTATCGTGACACTTTTCACAATAGGCAAGCTATGGAAACAACCCAAATGCCCAAAAGTAGATGACTGGAACAAGAAGAGGTTGTATATATATATATATAATATATATATATAAACACACACATATACACACCATGGAATATTATGCAGCAATCAAAAAGGATAAACCCATGCAATTTGCAGCAGCATGGATGGAGCTAGAAGGCATTATGCTGAGTGAAATAAGCCAGAAAGAAAAGGAAAAATATCAGATGGTTTCATTTATAGGAGGAGTGTAGAGGAAACAAACAAGGGACAAAGGGAAAAAAATAACAATAAAAAAATAAAAATCAACAGACAGCTATAAATCTGAGACATTCCCGAGGGGAGGAAGAGGGAGAAGGAGCAAAATGGGTGGGAAGATCACAAAGGACTATGGTGATGGAGCACGGGTGAGCTGGTGGTGGGAATTCACGGGGATGAGAAATATACATTGTACAAAAATGAAAAATAATGTAAAAAATATATATACTTAAAATTAAAAAAAATACTCGTGTCCACAGCAGGAGCTGGAAGTTTCTTAACTCATCCCCTAGACCCTTCTGCTCCGCAGTGAGGAGAACTGAGCAAACTCTTTGCTGTCAGGCGGGTGGTGGGTGCCACGCCAGGCAGGGCCTCCTTTCCTGCACCCGACTTCTGAGCATGACCTCTGCCCTCCAGCTGTTGGGCCTCCTTATGGGTTAACGGGGGTGCCTCGTCCCTGGATAAGCCCCAGGTTGCTTTCCTCGCCAAGGAAAGGTCCCCGTAGCTTTACTTAAGATCATCTGGACATGCAGCCCCTCCCTCCCCATCCAAGTTTCTGAAATTTCACTTAAAATTCAGAGTTTAGGGCCTCCCTGGTGGCACAGTGGGTTGTGGGTCTTCCGCAGCCACTGCAGCGCGAGTTCAATCCCCGGCCAGGGAGGGACCCACAGGGCGCAGTAGACCTCTCCTGCCTCCCTGCTGCTCCCCTCAGCAGTGTGTTTCAGTCCATCTGCCTGTTCTGCTCCCCGCTCTGTCTCTGGTGACTCCTCTCACCCCCTGCACCTCTGGCCTGCACCCCAGCTCTTGTATGCATAAATAAGTACAATCTTAAACAACAGATAATAGAAATAAATGGCTAAAGCTATTTTTAAAAATTAAACAAAATCCAGACTTTATTTGTGCTCTGTTCGTTCTGCACACCGACTTCTGGGTGGGTACTGATTATTTTTGCTCTAGGAGTTTCAGCTGATGACCGCGCACCAGGAGGCCGCAGGGCCGGTTTGCCTGCAAAGCCAAAGCAAACAGAATCACGACCCGCTGCCCCGCTCAGGGCTGCAGGCAGCAGGCCACTGCTCACTTTGACTTGACCTGAGACCTGCGGTCAATTTGCTGAAACATCTACAAGGGGTGATTTATGCCCGATGACAACATAACCAGAGAACTGCAGGGAGAAAATCTTACTTACTTTAAATTTTTTTTATTTATTTATGCACACAAGAGCTGGGGTACAGTCCAGAGGTGTGGGGGTGAGAGGACTCACCAGAGACAGAGTGGGGAGCAGAACAGGCAGATCAGCTGAAACCCACTGCTGAGGGGAGCAGCGGGAGGCAGGAGAGGTCTGCTGCCTCTCCTGTGGGTCCCTCCCTGGCCAGGGATTGAACTCACGCTGCAGCAGCTGCAAAAGTTCCATAGTGCGGAGCTCAACCCCTGTGCCACCAGGGAGGCCCTAAGAGACACACTGTTACGGGTGAAGCTGGTTCCACAAGTCATAGACTGTGGTTCTAGAGCCTGACACTTAACTGCAGAGTCTTGCAAAGGTAGTAACTGAAAAGACACAGCTGCATCTCACCAGGGGGTAATTTAGGCTTAAACACACGCGATATCAAATCAGTCATGGCCAGACAGTGCTGGTGGTAGTGAGAAGTCTTCCTGCTCTGGAGGACCCGGGAGCCAGTTCCCGCGCCTGTCTGTCTGGCCGAGGTCACTGCCGGCGCTCATGGCTCCGGGACTGGCCATCGTGTGACCCAGGCTGCCGGGGTCTGCACAGCTCAGTGATCAGCCCTCAGATTCTTCATTACCTTCATTTCTGGTGCTCCAGCTACTGCTGCTCTTTAATTGCTAATTCCACAATGCCAGCGCGAGACTCCCCTCCAGTGCAAATGTGCTTGAAAGCACTTGCTGCAAAACGTTTTTCTGCAAAATGCCTCTGAGTGCTTCGAATTGTTTCTTTCCAGAACTGCTGTAGTTGAAGGAAGGTCAAGAAAATCTGTACACTGGTTCTTCTGCTTGTGAGGATCACGGGAGACTCTTTCACTCGGGAGGTACTGCTGGCGCCCCCTCCAGCCAGTACCCTCCCTGGCCAGTGCCCCCTCCTGCCAGGGCCCTCCCTGCCAGCGCCCCCTCTGGCCAGCGCCCCTTCCCCAGACAGCGCCCCCTCCTGCCAGCGCCCCCTACAGCCAGTGCCCTCCCCAGCCAGGGCCCTCCCTGCCAGCACTACCTCTGGCCAGCGCCCCCTCCCACCAGCGCCCCCTCCCACCAGCGCCCCCTCCTGCCAGCGCCCCCTCCCGCCAGCGTCCCCTCCCGTCAGCAGCACCCCGGTGCAGCAGTGCGGGTCCCCACAGGGTGCCCCCAGGACTGGGCTTTGCAGGGGCTGTGTGTGTAAACTCGAGGGGCCATATTTTCTCAGCCAAAAGTTGGGACACGTGGCCCAGCCAGGATGACTGTGCATATGGCTACGTGGGACACAATATTTCCTCCCCAGAAAGCCTGTGCATATGGCCTCCGTATGCACAGAATATATGGCTTCTTGCTTGTCTGTTCATTGACGCGTTGGCAGTCGTATGAGTATGTGACAGTAGCGATGCGGTTTTTATAGCCCCTCTGTCGGGCCCTTCCATTTGGAAAACATATTCATCACTTCTGTGTGTGACAAAACTTCTTCTCCATCCAGTGGCCAGGCCTCCACTGGAAGTTGTGGTTCTGGTTTCGGCCTTCTTCAGTGACTATAGTTTCTTCTATTTAAGGGTCTGTGCTCGGTCTTCGTTTGTTCTGAAGGTGCCTGTGGCGGGGCTGCCGGAAGGCAGGCCCGTATTTGGGGGGCTGCCGTGGGGAGGGGTTGCCTGTGGGGGCTGGTTTCAGGTCAGGTAGCTGAGGAGGAAGCTTTAGAAAACATGCAAGTTTAGGAAGTTGTTCTCTGCTGGGGTAGCTTCCATGGCTATTTGTTTTTTAAGATTTTATTTATGCACACAAGAGCCGGGGCACAGGCCAGAGGCACGGGAGGTGAGAGGATTCACCAGAGACAGAGCGGGGAGCAGAACAGGCAGATCCACTGAAACACACTGCTGAGGGGAGCAGCGGGGAGACAGGAGAGGTCTGCTGTGCCATGTGGGTCCCTCCCTGGCTGGAGGCAGGGATCAAACTCATGCTGCAGTGGCTGCGGTTCCCTTCAAAGAGTGGTGCTTAACCCACGGCGCCACCAGGGAGGCCCCTCCATGGTTATTTTGAAAGGCAGAATAAGTGATGAATGAAGGGAGGACAAGAAAATGACATAGAAATGGAAAGGAGGACCGGGTAGAAGGCCTTTTCTTGTCTGCATCAACCCTTCTGCCTGCGCCCAGGTGGTGAATGGAGAAAACTAATAAATAGGTGATTTTAATCCACAGAAGAAACGAGAGAGATGGGGTGTTGGTGATACCTGGGGGCACTCATTAAATGTGTGTGGGGGAAATGAGCACCGAAGGCACGCGTTACTGAAACTCCTGGCCGCAGTGATGTCATTCTGGTAGCTCAAGAGAACCCTCAAAGTGAGCAAGAGAGGATGAATCCGATAGAAATAACTTGAACTAGGAGCTCCTGAAAGAAAAACAATCTTTCGTCACAGTGGAGCTAACCTGGACACAGCGCAGAGGGGAGGCGGCAGGTGAGACTCTGTGACCAGTGGGAGGAAGATGCAAACTCGAGCTTGGTGCAACAAGGACAAAGAAGGATGGGACAGGACCCACCCCCCACCCCCTTGATATTTTTCTCCTCATTAGGTGGCTTTGAGCTAAGTGTAAGACGCGTTCACGATGCTTTAGCTTCT
>JAGFMF010012294.1:2640165-2658857 GCA_019455555.1 Galemys pyrenaicus
CATCCATCCATCCATCCATCCACCCACCCACCCATCCATCCATCCATCCATCCATCCATCCATCCATCCATCCATCCACCCACCCACCCACTCATCCATCCATGCTTCCATCGATCCATATACCCATCCACCCATCCATGCATCCATCTGTCCATCCATCACTAAATACATTTTTAAATACCTAATATCCTTTGATGGTTGGCACTGGGGAATCACAGTGAAGAAATACAAGTTATTGTGTAGAGGAATTAATGGAATTAATGTCTCTACTAGTCTTTCTTTAGAAATATTTATCAGTGTATCCCAACATCCTTTCATGCATCCATCCCTCCCTCCCTCCCTCCATGCATCCACCCATTCACCTGCATCTATATATGCACATGCATTCATAACAGTTGTAAGGGAGTTATAACAAATTATTATGGCAATCAAGTGGACAGGAGTTATTAAGTGGGTACCTGAAAAAGCACAGGAGGGAAAAAACACAGAGCAGCTAATATTGGGGTCTCAAGGATACAAATGAATTAGGCAGGCAAATGAGTAGAGAAGTTAAAGGAAGAGGAATAGCATGGGTATAAGTGAGGGGGTCAGAGTGTGGGAGGGGATCAGTGGGGGGCTTTGGGCGTGGGGCGAGTTAGCAGGAGATGAGCTTGGGAGACTGGAGACATTTCTAAAGTGGGCAGACGACCGAGTTAGCAGGAGATGAGCTTGGGAGACTGGAGACATTTCTAAAGTGGGCAGACGACGACGACGAGGTGTGTGCCCGGCCTGTGCGCAGACACCCCGGGGGCATCTTGATGGGCGTGCTTTGAAGTGGGCATGAAACTAGGTTTGGCCTGAGGACTGCGGGAGCCTCGAAGGGTCCCACGTATCCACAGCAACCATCTCCAGGGTTCCCAGGCGAGGGAGCCCTCAAAGTGCTTTTACAGCAGCTGGTTCACCTCGATGCCGCCACCCCAGCCTCCCGGCACACCTGCGGCTAAGTGCCCCCGTGGGGCCAGGCTGCCCTAACTCCATTGCCCCCTTGTCCTCACCTGAAAGTCGGGGTGACAAAACCCAGCTTGGAAGGTCGGCGTGAGCGCAGGCCAAGACTGCGTCTGTAAATCGCCCAGTTTCCGGCACTAGAGTGCCGAGCGGACGTCGCCACGAGTGTGCAGCCGAGTCGGGGGCTGCCGGGCCCGCCGGGGCTCACTGTGTGGCTGTGCTGTCCTGACAGCGCTGGGCCTCCCGTGCGCTGCCGGACGGCCCGAGAGGGACACTGCCGCCTCTCCAGCGCCCACCGCAGCTAGCCCTGGTGGGAGGCGGCTTCATGGGGATCATCGTGAGGACCGACGTCCAGACCTAGAAACCCTGGTTCTGGAGTTTTCTTAATTTCAGTTTAGTGAGTTTCGAATCTTTTATTGTGGCCACAAATAATTTCTGTATATTTTATTTACATAGCACCTGTCACTTTATGACGGGGGTGCTGAGAAGAGGGAGCTATTTCAGCTCTGACACGCTATTTTCGGTTCAAGCAATAGCCAGGCAGGGGAGCCCTCGGGCAGTGAGACCACGGGGTGACCGGCTCCCGCTGGCCTGTACCCCTGCCCCGCCCTGGGGGAGCGGCCGGACCCCTGGGGGTGCAGCTGAGTCACCTGCTCTTTGTGTTCAGGCCCCTTCCCAACAAGGCAGAAGGTGGGGTGCTTACTCCAAGAGCGGCATCAGGCTTTTAAAACTTGGGGTACAGACCACTTACCTAGTTTACATGGACTCGAGGTAACAGAGCCCCTGCAGCAGGCTCTGTGGGGGAGGCCGCCCCTGCACCAGCGTGCACCCCTGCACCAGCGTGCACCCCTGCGCCGCGCAGAAGGGCTGGCCTTCTGGGGCTGGAGAGGAATCCAGCCGGATCTCCTGATGGGCTTGTTCGTTTCCGCAGGGGGTCCGCTGCCTCGCTCCCTGCCTGCTGTGAGGGGGTTGCCAACACAGGCGCTCTCACCGTTATTCAGCTTAGTTCTCGCTCTTCTAAACTGGTCTCCTGCCCACCGATCTTGGAGCGCAGCCAGCGTGTCGGAAGAGGATTAAATAATCCTTCTCTCACAACTGCCTACATGTTGTGCTATTTTGTTCCTTCCCAAATGTCATCCGCGCTCACATGTACAGTTCCCGCGGGCGCGTTTCGCGGGCTGCCCAGCTGGCTGCGCTGCGCAAGCCCCGCCGGCCGCCCCGGCTCTCAGCGACGTTGACCTTGAGGCTGGGGCACCTCCGCCACCGAGCAGACCCTCCGCCGCCCACAGGTGGGTCTTGCCTTGGAAAGGCAGAGAGGCCAGTGGGGATAACTCCCCGGCTAGGACCGCAAAGCAAGGGCTCCGGGCCGGCCGGCTGTCCGCTGGGCACAGCGTGGGTTGTTTAACCACAGAAGGGACGCTGGCGGCCTGGGCATGTGAGCGGCCCCTGGGCTGAAGCCCGCGGCGTAGCGGGACTTGCCCTTCCTGCAGGAGGTGCCTGCACGCGCCTGCAGGCCTGGGCAGGGGAGCTGCGGCCAGGACCCCAGGGCAGCGACTGACTAGCTGGGGCCCTGCTGAGCTCTCCCACCTGCACTGCCCATGTCTGCTGGGCACCTGACCTGGACACTCGCTGACTAGTCATTCAGGGCGGCAGCGGGGCCACGGGGGCTACTTACATGGGCATCTGTCTCCAGTGGCTGGGCAGGCGCCCTGGGGCCAGGGTCTGGGGGTCAGGGCTGGGGGCCCCATGGGCAGTGGTGGCCGAGGTCAGCCTTGCAGGCTCAGCCTAGGGGTGTTCAAGTGCCAAGCAGCCTGCACGGGGACATTCAGGCGGCAGTGGGCAGCGGCCACGCGGGGGAGTCACCAGGAGCACCCTGGACACCGGACCCAGCATCATGAGATCGGGGGGCTGCTGACACCCCCTTCCCTGGAGACCACCTGGCTTCCTGAAGCATGGAGGAGAGGGGGGTTCTGGGGAACGTAGCCCACGGTGGGGCCAGGGCAGGGCCTTGTCACCTGGCGGTTCCTGGGGTGCCTGTGCAGAGAATGCACCCCCTAAACTACCAGACATGCACCTGTGGACTTCAGACCGCAGCACACGTGCACACCTGCACGGCCCGGCCCACGGGCCTGCGAGAGGACAGTGCCCTGAGGCCCGTGCCTCGTGACAGCTGCTGTGTCTCGGGGCCTTGGGATGCTGAGTCCCCAGAGTCTCTACCCTGGCGCAGCGGCAGGTCGGCAGCAGGCGGCCCAAGGCCAAGGAGGACCCCAAACTGCGCCAGCCAAGGTGGGGTGAGGCCGTGGAGGAGCACGGACGCGGAGACACCATGGACACGCGCCGCCGAGCGGGCACAGAAGCGTCCGGACAGGGCCTCCCGGGCCAGCTGCGGTGGGGCCCCCAGCGTCCTTGTTTCCCTGCCTCGTCTTCTAAGACGCTCCGTCGGCTGGCGACAGCTCTGCTTCCAGTCCCTGCACACTGGAGACGCCTGATGGGATCTCACGGGCACACGCGCCCCGCCTTCCATGACAGTCTGCCTCCGGCCGGGCTGTGATTAGCAAACTGGCCACTTGACTGCCCAGCACCTCGCCCCTGACTGTACAACCTCCTGGCCTCCTCTTTGCTCCCGTAAATCACCTCGTTTTCTCTTCAGGCTCCGGGCTTACCGACACAGCCCGAACAGGGGAGCACGGAGATTGTGCTGTAAATTTAGGCAGCAGAGCGTGCCAAACGAGTTAATAAAAATAAAACTAACAAAAGTCTTTCCAGGGGTTGAACTAGTAGATCTGGGCCGTTGCCTTCGGTTCTTTCCGAAGCGTGACAGGGGCTGTGTAAAGGTGGGAATGACGCACGCGGTTGTTTGTTCAAGCGGCTCTCCTCGGTAGCACTTTGTCCCCAAAATCCTGATGAGCACTGGGTCCTTCTTCCTACCCCCTTTCAAGTAGACGTGCCCGCGGCCGAGGGCGGAAACCACGTCAGGCCTGCCTGATGAGGCAGGCGGTGTGGTGCTGCGTGTGTCCCTGCTGGTGACCTGGGGGTCACCTGGGCTTGCTGGAGCAGTCCTGACCCTGGCTGGTTTCAGGTGAGTGTCACGTGGCTGTCCACACCAGGCCAGCACCAAGCAGGGCAGAGTAAGACTGTTCCCTGGAGCAGCCCCCCACGACCGGCATCGAACTCGCGCTGCACGGCTGCGGAAGCTTCACAGTGTGGCGCTCAACCCCTTGTGCCACCAGGGAGGTCCCAGGATCAGTGTTCTTGTGCAGTTAAAACCCCTGTGCCAAGGGAGCGTGGAGAGAGAGATGCATTAACTCCTCATTTCTGGGGGGCACGTGGGGAAGCGCGTGAAACCTCAACACCCTCCTTATTTTGGACCGCTGGTGGGGACAGTCCTCCCAGCTGTGGAGATGGAGGCTGTTTTCCGCCTCTGCCCACCAGATGCCAGCAGCACCATCTCCCGGCCGGTCACCAGACCCCAGACTTTCCCAACTGTCCCCTAGGGGACAAAGCACTGGGCTGAGAATAGCTGCCTTACGGATTTGTGGCGGATTAAGTGTGCCCAGCAGTTCTGGGACGCTCTGTTCTTCGAGACAAATCCAGGTGAGCACTGTAGCCACTCTGTCCAAAAATACACTGCGGGAGCAGTGCCCCGTGGCCCTGAGCCGCCTGGACCACACTTGACCTTGGAGGCTTGCGGTCTTGGCTCAGCGAAAGAAATCCAATTCCCCGGGGCTGCCGCGGCGTCTTAGAAACAGACCCTCTGCCGGGGCCAGGTCTGGCAGGTCAGAGATGAGCTGCTTGGATTCACCTCCCTGAACTCCCAACTCACAAAATTTAGCGAGCGAAACACGATGGCTGTTAAGGCCCTGATTTTGGAGCAGTTTGGACACAGTGATAGATAAACCGGAACAAAAATCATTTTGAAGGCAAAGCAGGTCAATCACTGGTGGTTTATCACATGCACCTGACTCAGTCATTTGCATAATTTCTATAAGCAAAAAAAAAGCATCAGGAGGTCTTGGTGACATGAGTTATACTTGCCTCTGGCACGGCCTTTCTGTCATCCTGTCATTTACTGTCTCCTACTTGGTGGACAATATAATATAGAGAATTCCCAAAGTGCTTTCTCCTTCCTACTTATATTATTTAGTTTTTAAATTCAAAACTACTTAGTCATTAACTAACTCATTTAGCAGTCTTCTAAAATATGCAAATTATATCTTTCTCAATTAGCACTTGATAAGAATAGAATAGATTGGAAAGAGAACTTTTATTCTATTCTCCTTACATACAGAGCTAGAGAAAAAGGTCTATTTGTTAAGGGAATTATTTGCTCTAAGTCATTAAGTGAATATAATTAGGGAAAAAAAGAAATATACCAAAAGACAAAGAGTGTGAACTCATGATTTTTCAAGCACCGCTTTTCTTTTCCTTTTTTTAAATGAATTTTTTAAAAAAGATTTTTCATTTATTGATGCAGACAAGAGCTGGGGTACAGACCAGAGGTGTTGGCAGGTGAGAGGATTCACCAGAGACAGAGTGGGGAGCAGAACAGGCAGATGGACTGAAACCCACTGCTGAGGGGAGCAGCGGGGAGACAGGAGAGGTCTGCTGAGCCAAGTGTGCCCCCTCCTTGGTGGTGGATCGAACTCGCGCTGCAGTGGCTGCGGAAGCTCCACAGTGCAGCGCTCAACCATTTGAGCCACCAGGGAGAAGCACATTTTTAAAATTTTTTTTAAAAAAATTGTTATTTACTTATGCACACAAGCGCTGGGGTACAGGCCAGAGGCGTGGGGAGTTGAGAGGAGTCACCAGAGACAGAGTGGGGAGCAGAACAGGCAGGTGGACTGAAACACACTGCTGAGGGGAGCAGCGGGAGGCAGGAGAGGTCTGCTGCGCCCTGTGGGTCCTTCCCTGGCCGGGATTGAACTTGTGCTGCTGTGGCTGCAGAAGCCCCACAGTGCGGCGCTTACCGCAGGGAGGATGTTGTTTTCTGTACCCTGGGGCTGGGGGCTCGGCTGGAAGTTTGCCCTGAGCAGGTGTTCGGTGCCAGGGGCTGGGCTGAAGGTTGTGTCCACGCCTTGCCATGGAGATGCTGCTACAGATTTGCCTTTTCAAATTCTTATTTATTTATTGAGGTAACATTGGTTACAACACTGCACATGCTTTAGGGGTGTTACAATGTGGTTTCCCACATATGCATCTGAAAAACGATTTGAAGTTCTTTTCCTCCATAGCTTTGGTTAAAAAAAAAAAAAAAAACAGCTTCTTTTCTCCAGAATACGACCACCCTCACTCACCATTGTTTATTCACTTCGCAGACACTGATGCTTGGGCAGTCCTACTGCCGAGAATAAATTCTATGTTACCAAAGAAATAGTTTAATCCAGATGCCCAGGAAAAAAAGAAGATTAAAGCGCAAGATTAAGTAACTAGTTACCCCAGAGGGATTATCTGAGGAAAGAAGCAGTAAATTCTTAGAAATTACTTCATAATCTTATTTTGAGCAAGATGAGTAAAAAGCTGTATTATTGCCTTTACCTGAGCGAGCACATGCCCAATTACGTGATCCATCCAAGGGCATGAACCACATCTGGGTGAGCCCAGCCCAAGACTGTCATTAGCAGCGAGAGCTGACAATGAACACACTTGCGGATTCTCCGTGCATGTGCCCCGTGTGGTGTGCGTTTGTCCTAGGCTGTCTAGAAGCTTCAGTAAATCAGAGTGTGGGTTTAGGCTTTTATCCAGGAAATGTATCACGAATACCCCGTACAAGAAGCATGTTGATGATTTAATGAAAACCCAGAAGATGCAACGAAACCGAAGCCTAAGCTGGGAGCTGCCAGAGGTGGTTCGAAATTCTTCAGAGCTTACTTTAGCTCCAGGTATTTAAAAGTCAGCACTGTTTTGATTTAGAGATTTAAACAGCTTAGCATTTTCTAACAGAGATTTAGAGAATTGGAGGCGGGGCGGCCAGATGTGCTTCCTGCGAGGCACTTGATTCGATTGTTTGCTGGGTTTTTTTTTTTTTTTTGATTATAATGTCTGGCAGAAGCTGGAAAGCATCCGTTCTTGCTCTGTCCTCGATGATTACTAGTCTTAACTGCTTTTGGTGGTCACACCGCTGACCTACTGGGCACCTGTGCCGAGGGAGATCAAAATGTGCCCAGCCCCGACCCGTCGCCACGCTGCAGTGCTGGGACAATGGTGGGGTGATGGGGACTCCCCCGACAGGCCTGGGTCCGTGGGTCCCAGCAGCGGAGACACAGGACTCTAGCTGGGCTCGCCTCTGCCAGAGATGGGAGTGAGAGGAAGGGCCCCCGTCACCCCGAGACAACCCCTTGGTGCCCTGGCGGTGCATCCACGATACCCACTCCTGGCATTTAGGGTTTAGCCCCCAGAGTCGAAGGTGGGTGCCCTGGGGGCTTCTGTGGTGTCTTGGAAAGAACGCTGGGCAGGGGGTGTGGAAAGCGGGGTCGTTCAGGGAAGACCGGGCAGGGGGCTCTTGGAGGCCAGGGAGGTCAACGCATCAGATGCCGCCCTCCCCTCCAGCCACCCCCCGGGGAAGCCGCGGCCCTGCTCCTCCTGCGTTTGCACGAAGTGAACAAGCCGCTCCCGCAGCCCAGAACCCCTGCTCCACTGGCAACCGCCGTGTCTGCTCCAGGGCTGGAACCACTGAGAACATGGCGAGGGGCACAGTCCTTCAGAAGGTAGTGATGGAGCAGGGTTAAGTCACGACTTCTGGGTGCTAGGCAGGGTTCTGGGACCCAGCGAAGGGGCTGTGAAGACAGAGGGTTGGTGAGGGTGTGGGCATGGCTGTTTACCAACCAGCACAAAACAATGCCAGCGTGTCAGCAGCTGGAGCAGCTGTCCCATGTGGGCATCCGCCCTGCCTGGTTTCAGATGTGGGCCCTGGAAAAATTGTTTCGCTTCTCTGGAGTTCAGGTCCTTCATAACAAGGGAGGACGCTAGTGACCCATCCCTTGGACACTTGTGACGCAACCGGATGAGGTGACGCAATCGGACACTTGTGACGTAACCGGATGAGGTGACGCAGGAAGAACGCTGAGCTTCGTGTCTGGACACAAACAGCCAGCGGCCGGCCGAGTGACCGGGCTTCCGTGCCCACCGGTGTGGGGACTGACGTTCGCAAGGAGTGTAAGTGGAAACGGCTTGCGTGTGTCGAGCCCTTCTCTGGAAGAGATTAGAATATTTGTGGCTAGATTTCTGCTTACATTTTATATTTTAAAAAACACTGGTAAGAGAAAAATGCAAAATCAGTGCCTTAATTTGGCATTATTCCCACCCCAACTCGATAGCATCAGGCTCTCAGAGAAGCAGTTGCTCAGACTCGAGAAAGTCTCATCTCTGCAGTTTAAAAGGAACTCCTTCGCGCTCCTCAAGCTGCTGGGACACCTCGTCTGATTGTCTACAGCCTCGTCAGTCACCCTGCTGTTGGCCAAGGCCATTGGAAGGAATAAACGAGTGAACTTAGATAGGAATGGATCTTATTTAGGGTTTCTTAACCTTTGCCAATTAGAACATTCAGGACGTGCGCCTTGGTCAGGGAAACATTACAAAGTGTTCCATGAATAGCACTGTCTTAGACGTACGAAGCTTATTAATGAAAATACCAGTTTGAAGCGAATTGTGCTTTCCATTTTTTTTATTTTACAAAACTTCTCTCTCGTGTTAGGTCACTGTGGGCGTATTGAGGTATGTGTTTATTTTTTGAAATAAGCCACTTTGAGATGCAATTCTGATACCCTGCGCTTTCTCCATTGGATTTTGGTATTTCCGGAGTTGCACAATAAACACCAGTTTAGTGTTTGCACATTTTCCTCACCTCAGGAGTGAGCTTCGTCGTCACATACTTGTGAGCTTCCTGAGTGTTTTCCGTTCCTTCCTGATTTCAGTCTGTCGTGGTTAGTGGACAGCTCGTGTGGTTTCGGTCCTCGAGCTCTGGGGTCAGTCTTCTGGCCTGGTGTCCGCCCCTGCGGGGGTGGGGGTGGGGGTGGGGGTGGGGGTCTCCATGCGCCCTCCTGTGGCGGAGTGGGGTAGTGGTCCAGGGTGTGTGAGGCCTGGCCCCAGCCGGTGCTGGTCAAGCCCTCTGTGTCCTGCATGAATGCTCCCCCCATCGCCCCACACATTTCCATTTCTCCATCCGGGACTGTGGCATTGGCGTCTCTATTTCTTACTGTTGACTTGTCCGTCTGTCCTTCCAATCCACCTGTTATCAGTCCTGTTATGGGGGCTCTCGGCGAGGCCCTGAGTCCTGGGCTGGGGCTGGGGTGAGGAGCTGCTCGGACTGGGTCACCATCTAGGGGCGGCCACCTGCTGAGCGGGCTCCCAGTTCGGATGCAGGCTCTGGCTCTGGTTCTGACCCAGCTTTAGTAGTTTCTCCAATAGATGTTCTCCTATTTGCCATATACCCTGAGGAAATTTCCAGAGATTTTAGATTTTTTAAAAATAAATTTCAGGACTTCCCTGGTGGCGCAGCGGGGTGAACGCCGCACTGTGAAGCATCCGCGGCACAGCAGCACGAGTTCGATCCCCGGCCAGGGAGGGACCCACAGGGCGCAGCAGACCTCTCCTGCCTCCCTACTGCTCCCCTCAGCGGTGGATTTCAGCTGATCTGCCTGTTCTGCTCCCCACTCTGTCTCTGGTGACTCCTCACCCCCCCACACCTCAGGCCTGTACCCCAGCTCTTGTGTGCATGAATAAATAAATCTTAAAAAAAAATTTCACCAGTTTTAATCATTCTGCCAGGGGTAGATATGTCGTCCTCCTCATGCTGCTATTCCAGAATATTCTCCCTGTACACTCTTAAAGCGTGACAGCCCAAACAGCCCACAGCATGTCTATGCTCACAGACAGAGATTTGGGGCACAAGCGAGAGTCGCCCCCACACCCATGACTAAGCCGCTCACCTCCAGTTCCCTCATTATGGGGAGCCCACAGGAACTGGAGCAAGAAGTCGGGAGCCCTCGGGAGTTAAATGACAGAAATGGCCCTGTCGTGGGCATTGCATTTTTTAGGATGTCTCCCTGAGAGTTTGTCAAGATAGCCTGATGTGTAAGTAGGGCTCCTCCCCAGTTTCCACAGACCGTACTTCAGAAACAAGACTCTTCTTATCTAGGAAAGGAACTTAGCTAAAGCGCGCGTGCTTCCCAGGATCTCCGAGGAGTCAAGGACCGTTTCAGTTCCAGGTGAACTGGGTGGCCCCCAGGGCCGTCCGAGAAGGCGGGGCGAGATGAACGACGCCAGTGGGTCCTTGGGTGACTGTCAAAGGGTCAGCAAGTCCGTTGTCGGGGAAAGTTTCTAAGCCAGAAAAAAAGTCTGATAAATGTTTTAAATTTGTCTACTTTAACGACTGAGTTATGAACTTTTCTTCATGTTATATGGACGGATGCAGGATTGCTCCCAGATTTCCTTGGGCTAGCTAGAGTTCCCCCACTCTGAGTAATCCTGGTCAGTGATAACACTGATCGATCGACGGATCGATAGGCAGGTAGGTAAGTAGGTAGGAAGATACATGATGACAGGGAGAAAGACACCATTGGGGGGCTGGATAAAGCACCCCTGCTTTTTGTCGTGGTCCAGTTTCTCACTTTTGCTGTGATTTTAACCATAAGCTTCCAGTTTACTAAAATGGCATCTCATCTGTTCACCCAACCCCTGGCTAGGACGCATGTGTAGTCATCAAGACGAATAAATGCTCTGAAGAACATTTTTAAAAAGATTTAAAAAAAATATTTATGCACACAAGAGCTGGGGTACAGACCAGAAGTTGGGGGGCTGAGAGGACTCACCAGAGACAGAGTGGGGAGCAGAACAGGCAGATGAACTAAAACAAACTACTGAGGGGAACAGCGGGGAGACAGGAGAGGTCTGCTGTGCCCTGTGGGTCCCTCCCTGGCTGGGGATCGAACTCGTGCGGCTGTGCTGTGGCGGATATTTCACAGTGCGGCGCTCAACCCACTGCGCCACCAAGGAGGTCCCACCTAACACTTTTAAAGTAAATAGTGTAGTAACAGTATTCAAAAAATTAAACAGTGTTTTAAAGTTCGACATGTACGCGAGCAAAGTGATGGGGTTGGCAGGTCACACACCTGATGAAGTCACACACGATGAAGTCACATCTGATGAGGTCACACCTGATGAGGTCACGCCTGGTTCGCATCTCTCTCCAGCCCCAGGCTGTGGCGGTCCCGTTCTCTGCGTGTTCCCTCAGGTGGCTGTAGCGATGCCCACCTCCTGGGGGAAGAGAGAATAAACTGAGCTCTCGTTCCAGAAGGTTCTGCGGGAGATAGGAGGCAGTTAGTTAGTCCTGGTGCTCTAAGGATATTCATCTTCCACCACCAAAGAGCAGGATCAAAATACAGAACTTCTCAGCGAATCAGCTTTGCAAACTGAAATGCGTGTGCGCTTTGCAGTGGAAGGTCATCTCAGGACCCATGGGTGGGGCCAGGAAGCCCCTCTTGGGGGAGTCTCCTCCTGGTTCTCTGGGGGCCTGAGCTGCAGCAAATCTGTCTGGGGGTTCATTTCAGGTGAGCGGATAACCAGACTGAGTCCTTCCCCTGCGGTGGAGCTGCGAGCATCAGCCGCCAACTCCAGCCTGACAGCATCACTCGTTACAGTGTGTCTCCCTGACGGCCTCCTGCGTTCAGCCAATCGCATACTCCGGTCCTTTGCTAATAGACTCAGCGGCGACCTGTCTTTTCTGCCCTGCACTTCACGCCGCATGTGCCATGCATTCTTCCAGACGGGCGCTTCACTCACAGTGTGCACTGTCCACGCAGGTGCGTGAGCTGGCGTCTTGGGCTGTCGGGGTCCCAACTCGGGTGCCGTCTGCTGCGGAGTCAGCAGCATCCACGCACCAGGAAGCAGAGATGTCAGGTCTCTCTTCAGCCTGCTCACTGACGCACAGACGTGGCGATGTCAGCCTCTTCTGCAGACTGCTGCTGGCCATGGAGCTGGCTCCCCAAGCTGTGGTGCACGGAGCTTGAGGTGTGTTATTCTTAGAAAGCCGAGCAGGGAATTCTGTGCGCAGATGCAGCTCTTCCTGCGCTGCTTTCGAACAAAACAATTACCATAAATTCTTACCCACGGCTCCCAAACACAGTAGTCTCTTGGAATAGCTGAAAATAAACTTTGGTTTTTCTTCTTCTATCCTGGTTTGAAATTGGAGGAGCCGGCCTCCTTCCCAGTTGTTTGTTTGTTCTAGCCTTCCCTCGGGGCTTAGACCTTCCTGTGAGAAGTGCATGGGGAGGGAACCTGGGATCCTTTGGTGCTGGGGGGCAGCTGCCTGCCCTGAGGGGTGGGCACTGTCCAGGTAACCTCACCCCCCAGATGTGCGCTCCTGCGGGCCCCAGCCCTCTCTCAGCTCCTCGCCCTTGTGCATATGGCTTATTTCTCCATTTCCGGCCTCATCAAGGTCCTCAAGGAGGGCTCTTGCAGCGCCTGGGCGGCCAGCTTCCTGGACAGAGACCGGAGACGTCGCCTCCACTGCTGCGTGTTTGCACCGCTGACTGGAAGGGGCTGCAGGCCGGGTGGTGGGTGTGGGGCGGTGGGGAGAGGCCGGGCGGGGTCTCCCTGGCTGTCTGCAGCTGGCACTCCGGAAGCAGCATCTGCCTCCCCTGAGCTGTCCCCAGTTAGGACAGCTGGACAGCCACACACACTTCCTCTGGCCTTGCGGCCAGGCTGAGGGGACAGCTCAGCTGCCCGCAGCCTCTGGCCGTGCTGACCAAGTGAGACTGGGGAGAGAGGCCACACTCACTGCATTTGCGGTTAGGGGCGCGCCCCACTTGGTGCTTTCTCTGCCATTGCTGGTGGTGGAGCAGTGCTGGCGGGGAATGCTGCTGTTGCCATGGCGACCTGTGAGTGGTTCTTGGGTCTGCCCTGAGGCTGGGGCCTCCGGCTGTCATGTCCTCCAGGGCCGTCCCGAGGGCTCTCTACGGGGATGTTGTCACCAGGCTCAGCGGCCTGGCCTGCGCTGCCCGGAGAGGCCAGGGGCTGGGGACGGAGCAGAAGGCCGGGCGGGGACAAGTGCCGAATCTGCAGACATGAGGAGCCCCAAAGTGGTGCCTGAGACACCCAAGAACAAAAAGACAAAGTTTGCCTTTTCCTAGCTGGGCCCTGACCCATGTCACCAGAAGGAATTTGTGTTGAGGAGAGCCACTCATGCTGCTGGCCGCGTCCCGTGCTTCGTGACTCTGTGGCTTCGCCGGCCACCTGGTCATCGCCAAGGAGAGCCGGTGGTCACCGGCCTCCGAGAAGCCTCACCGCTCACCGGGCGTCCCCGTGGCCACCAGCCTCCGCGGGGCTGTGAGGGCCTTGCCGGCTGGTCTCCAGTGTGGGGCGGTGCGAGGACCGAGGATGACACTCGTCTCCAGAAATGTTCTCCTGTCTGCTTCCTTCTTTTTGGATACGGGCCACCTGCACGGGGGTGTGGTGCAAACTCGTGTGGCTTGACCTGACCCTGGAGAGGTGACGGCGCTTTCCCGTGCCTCACGCGTCTTCTCTGGAGAAGCGGCAGTTTCAATCTTGTGCCTTTTTTTTTTTTAAGATTTATTTATTTATGCACACAAGAGCTGGGGTGCAGGCCAGAGGTGTGGGGGTGAGAGGAGTCACCCGAAACAGAGTGGGGAGCAGAACAGGCAGATCAGCTGAAACCCACTGCTGAGGGGAGCAGCGGGAGGCAGGAGAGGTCTGCTGTGCCATGTGGGTCCCTCCCTGGCCAGGGATCGAACTCACGCTGCTGTGCCCTGGATGCTTCACAGTGCGCGCTCACCCCACTGTGCCCCCAGGGAGGCACTTGTGCCCATTTTTTTTTTTTTTTATTACAAAATTGCTCCTTAGGGAAATGCTTCCTATTCTCACAAGACATCCAGGACTTCGCATCTTCTCCCAACACCTGACCCTTCTCTCCACGCTCTTACACCTGGAGTCAGGAGCGATGTGTGCCCACAAACGAAGATCCCAGAGAAAGCGAGAATGGCATTTATTCTCCACAAGCAAACCAGGAGGGATGAAAGGATGCAAAACCCACACAGTGTTTCCACGACCCTTTTGCCCTTCATCACTAATGGGGGGCCCCCTCACCCTGCAGCCCACATGACGCCAGCCGGTGGAACCCGCCACCCGAATCTCAGGCTCTGCTCGCCTGGATCAAAGTCGTCAAATAGAAATCAGCTCTGGGCACATGGCCCGAACAGGGGAGTCTGTCCTTCCATAGCCGTCTACAGACAAGCTGCTTATCGCAGGCCCGAGAAAGCAGGCCCCGCTGGCCGGGCACCGTGGAAGCCGCTGCATGTGGGAGAGCAAGGGAGCCTGGTTAATGTACCCATGAAAGTCTTTCAGAGTTTTACTCATGTAGGGAAAATGTCTTTGCTGAAAGATAGTTTGAGGCAATAAACAACCGGATGGAGAAAGCTCTGAATTCAAAGCGGGTTTTGAGGAGTTGCTCTCCACACATGAGCTGGCAGCCTCCCGGCAGACCCCAGGGCTCGGCTCAGTTTCTCGAGAGTGTGCTGGCTTTGCAGACGCTGTGCTCCGCCGGCGGGGCCTGACCTGCACGCGGGTGGGTGTGGCCTAGACTGCAGTGTCCTGCAGGTGACTGAAACCCCCCAGGGACATGGGGTCAGTCTTGTCTAAAGAACTGAGACTTTCCTCTGCATTCTTCCTCGAAATGAAACCACCTGATATTTTCCTGTTCTTTCTGGCTTTTTTTCACTGAGCATCATCCTTTTTAGCTCCATCTGTGTTGCTGCAGAGGAAACAAATAAGGGACTAAGGAAAAAAAATCAATTACAATAAATAAAAAATCAAAATCAACAGAGAACTATAAAACTGAGACATTCTTGAGGGGAGGAGGAGGGAGAAGGGACAGAATGGTGGGAAGAGCACAAGGGACTGTGGTGATGGAGCACGGGTGAGCTGGTGGTGGGAATTCATGGGGATGAGAAATAGACACTGTACAAAAATGAAAAATAATGTAAAAATATATAAAATTAAAAAAAAGGGCCTCCCTGGTGGCGCAAGGGTTTGAGCGTCGCACTGTGGAACTTCCACAGCCATTTCAGTGATGGTTCGATCTCCGGACAGGGAGGGGACCCACAGGGCACAACAGACCTCTCCTGCCTCCCCGCTGCTCCCCTCAGCAGTGGGTTTCAGCTGATCTGCCTGTTCTGCTCCCCACTCTGTCTCTGGTGAATCCTCTCACCCCCACACCTCTGGCCTGCACCCCAGCTCTTGTGTGCATAAATAAATAAATCTTATATAAAACTAGGATGATGGAGTGGAGAAGATTTTGAGGAACATAAATGATAAACCCATCTCTTAATTCCTTAATGGCTCGTGCACTCTCTCGCTCTCTCTCACACACATTAATTTTCTTGAGGAGACTCAGGAATCCTACTCCGTTATAGTTTCAATGAGAGGTCCTTGAGAAAAGTTGTTTGAAAAGGCTCCTCCATTCGCCATCTGGGACACCCACACACTTCCGTGAGTGTGGAGCTGCTCTCCATGGCACTGGCACTTTTGGGGGTGAGTAATTTCGTAGGTCTGCTGTTTACATCAGTGGTTCTCTCTCGGGCTCAGGGAACTTGTGTACAGAACGTCTTCCTGTTCTCAAAGGTCGGACATCAGCGCGGCACTGCTGGCAGGAGAGTCTCCACAACAGTTTGGCCAAAATGATTTTCAGCTGACTAAAGTTTTGACATTTTGGGAAACTTCCTGGATGCATTTCCCCCTCCGGAACCCACACACCCGCCGTCCTCAGCTCCAGAGTGCACCAAGGTCACCTCTGTCTTCCTGGACAGGGCACCCTCCTTGCTGCCCAGCATCTTATGGACGGCTTCCATGCTCTGACAGTCTCACCAGTCTCAGTAGCCAGCCCTGCACGGGCCCTGATTTGTGGATGCCCCCACCCCCTCACATGCCTTGGCTTCCAGAACCAGGTGGTGCACAGGGTGGGGCGCCCCACCGTGCGATGCAGTGACCCTGGCGCTGGGGTGGTTGAGCTTTTGAGAAGGTTACAGTGGGGAAGCCACGCCACCTGCGGAGACCGAGCGGCAAGGTCCTCCAGGCGGTTTTCCTCCTCGCTCCTGACCCTTCCTGAAGACTTGGGGTGCCTAACAAGTTCCTTTCCCGCCCACTTGAGCGAGAGCACCTCCGTAGTAGATGAGTCACGCCGGTGTCTCCACTTAAAAAGGCAACTTGTCGGGCGAAGAATCCATCGTTCCCCTGACTACAGCCCTGAAAATCTTTTTCAGCAGAAGGTCCTGCAAATAAATCCAAGTCGCTCTTGAGTCTGAAAATCGACTCTGAAAAGCACTGAGCTGTTCTGTGCGCGGGGCCCTGGAGGTCTCCAGAATGCAGACTCCCAGGGCCCAAGCCAGATCATCTGAGCTCAGGTGCCTTTGTCCCCCCCCCCCCTCCCATCACCGGTTGCTCCCGGTGGGGGCCCGCCAGCGCCCTCCTCTCCCTCTGCTTATGTGGCTCCCTCCATCGCCGCCAGGGGGCGCTCCTGTGAGCCTGCCCCAGCTGCGGGCCAGAGGCGCCTGTGTGTCTATTTTCCTTCTGCTGCCGCTGCCTTAATTTCACTTTGAAGCTCGGCATGGCGGCTGGCCGGGGTCTGTGCCCTGGACGGCAGGTTCCAGGTGAGGAACTTGGGCTCTGCTTTACGTAGGTCTGCTGTGTACGCCCGTGGCTCTGCTCTCAGGCAAGAGAGCTTCGGGTGCAGAGCGTCTCCCCGTTCTCACCAGCGCCCGCCCTGCTGGAAGAAATTCTCCAAGGGAGGGAGCTGGGCTGAAACGATTTTCAGCTGACCAAAGTAAGCCAGCGGTCACCACGACTGACCCAGGGAGGAGAGCGAGGGCTGGTGATGAGCAGCCGGCCCTGGGCCTGACGGCGTCCTCGCGCCTCTGTCCGGCCTGAATGGAGCACGCTGGACGGAAGGGGTCTTATTTAACACTCTAGCCTCCCGGACCCCGCTGGCACCTGACTTGTGACGCGAGCAAGGACCAAGGCCTGAGAGACACAGGGCCGGGCCCCTGGATGCAGGTCCCCAGCCCAGCTCATCCTCCCTCCCGGCCAGTCGCGGTGATGACCCCTCGCCTGGAACCTGCGCTGGGCCCGGTGCCCAGGGCCTAAGCATCAGAGAAGTAAAAGCAGCGGAAGGAAATTAAACAGACGCCTCTGACCCGCAGCCGCAGGGACCTACACCAGGGCCCTCGGCTGGCGAGGGAAGGGGGGCTGAGCTCTGGGCAGGGTAGATGGGGGGCCCTGGGGAGGGGCCCCAGAGGCCAGGAGTGGAGGAGGATGGCCGTGCTGAGAGGAGCTGGCCCAGCAGTGTCCAGCGAAGATTCGGGGGTGGGAGGAACTGGCGACTTGTGCTGCTGGAAGGGGAGGAGGACTTTCTCACGAAGGCTCTCAAAGCGGAGGGTAGAATGTTCCGTGCTGCAGGGTAACGGGGCAGCGGGGAAGGGCCTTAAGGAGGGGGATAAAGCGGTCAGACACGTGTAAGGCCCAGGGAGACCAAGTCACAGCTCTGAGGGTCGCTCCGCCAGCAGAAACTTAGAGTGAAGGAGCTGAGCGAGGGGAAGAACAGCTCCCTTCCAAGCAGGTGGGGTTCGCATCTCAGCAACCTTGGGGTGCTCCTCCGGAAAAACTGATGCACTCCGGGGCCTGGAGGTGCGCTAGACCACTGCGGGCCGCCCCGCGGGGGGCAGCCCTGCTCAGCCGCAGCTCGCCCCGGTGTCGTGTTCCCTCTACCTCCGCCGGGGCTGCGCTTGCTCACGCGGGTTCTGCGTCTTGGGGCGTGACCGCGCGGACGCGCCACGGACTCTCCTTCGGGAATGGCCTGGCTGCGGCCAGCAGCTCCCACGCCCGGTGGGTGGACTAGAAATAAGAACCAGACGTGCCCGGCTGGGGAGAAGCGTCTGGGGCGGGAGAGCTGGAGCAGCTGGTGCAGGAGTCCTGACCTCTGTGCCCGAAGACACACCTGAGCGTCTCCTGTGTGTGCAAGGGGCTGCCGTGAGGTCTCCTCGCGGGCTCGCTGACCTTGCTGGGTGAACGTACATCTGGAAATGCTGCGTAAGCTGCTGTTTTATAAACACAGCAAAAATAGAGTGTGCGCCAGCGCTCTCGTGCCACGTGCATTTTCAGCGTAAGCCTCAAAATAACCCTTTTCCCCTAAGAAACGGACTTGGGCTGACCTGCGCTGCAATGTCAAGGGCGGCCCTGCGGCCGTCCCTCCCGAGGCCCACCTGCCCGCCCGGCCGTGTGCTCTTCGCGGTGGAACTGGACGTGCAGACACTTAATTGCAGCGTTGATTGGTGCAATTGTAGGGCTGCACACTTGCTGGCACGCGCCTCGTGTTCCAGCCTGAAATAACTTTCTCTGTTCGCATTCCAGGCCAGAGCCGGCGCCGGGTCTGGGACGCGCGGGGTTTGCTAGAGCATGTGCAGCCTCGCGGGCGACTCCAGAAAGTGGGGCGCGCTTCTCCACCCCGCTAGTTCGCTCTGTTGACACCACCCCAAATCGTTGGGGAGAATTTCGGGGGGAGCTTTTCTATGCACATAAAGACAGCCTCCTGCACAGAGTCCCTCCAATTTTGGAGGGGCTGAGAGGCCTCACAGTGAGTGACAGATGGGGGCTTTAGAAATTCTCCAGGAAAAAAAAAAAAAAAAAAAAAGAAATTCTCCCGGAAA
>JAGFMF010012294.1:2664364-2699039 GCA_019455555.1 Galemys pyrenaicus
GGAGGAGGAGAAGGAGGGAAGAGGAAAGAAAAGGAGGAGGAGGAAGAGGAAGAGGAAGGGGAAGGGGAGGGAGAAAAAGGGGGAGGGAGAAGAGGGGGGAAAGGAGGGGCAGGGAGAAGAAGGGGAGGTGGTGGAGGAGGGGAGGGAGGAGGGAGAGAGAGGAGGGAGATAAGGAGGACGGAGAGGGAAGAGCAGGAGGGAGGAGGAGGGAGAGGGAGGAGGAGGTGAAGGAGGAGGGGGAGGGAAGAGGTTGAGGGAGGAANAATAGGGGGAGGAAAGAGGAGGAAGAGGAGGAGGAGGAGGAGGAGGAGGAGGTGAAGGAGGAGGGGGAGGGAAGAGGTTGAGGGAGGAATAGGGGGAAGAAAGAGGAGGAAGAGGAGGAAGAGGAGGAGGAGGAGGAGGAGGAGGGAGATGCTGCATGAAATCATGACAGTTTCACGTGTGAACTTGGGCTAGGCCACTGACATGAGCCATGTCATTTGTGACTGTGCTCAAGATGTCCTTTATCAAGGGCTGTGCCATTTGCTTGCATGAAGCTCCAGAAAGGTGTCTCCCCAGGGTGGAGGTGCCTGTCTCCTGGTGTTTGTCTCGGCAGAGGAGAGCCCCCTACTCTTGTATCCATGCTTTCTGGCTGACAGTCTATTCCGGAGGGAGGGAGCCTGTGATCTGGGAGAGTGAGCAGACTTTCCAAAGCTACTTTCAGGGGAAGATCTAAGGAGAATTAATGGTAAGAAAAATGCATAAAGGATCATACTAATCAGTTTGCAATCACTCAAACTTCAGAAAAACACTCTTCCTTTGAAAACAACTAATTTGCACAGCCTTTCTGCCTGTAATGATGCCCTACGAATTATTACCAGAAATTCCATGTCAAAAGCCATATGCTTTAAATACAAGCTTGGCAGTCCGGCTCCTCTTTGGCTGGCATTTGTGTAGGGAGACTCATTTTCTCTCCCTTTTTGAAATAATCTCTGCAGAGAGAAGTTCCAGACATGACCTGCCGGAAGGACACCCACTTGCAGACCGCGCTCCCTGAAGCCCCAGCCGCACCTGTCCTCTTCCTTTCCAGCTTGAGTGTCCCCAGGCTCCCCGGGCTGCTGCAGGACTGGTAACCACAGAGGAGGCTGTGGGGCCAGCCTCTTACAGGGGCTCAGTGCAGGGCCTGGAGGCAGCAGCAGCCCAGCCTGGATCCCAAGGTCGGGGTCCTGACCCAGGAGACCCCAGAGGCCCCAGCAAGGAGCACGTGGTTGTGCTTTTGCACCAGTTAAAATACTTGGGTCTGGGAGGGAGTTTAAGGTCCACAGAGCTTTGGGATCATTTAATCCCCATTTAAACGTTGAGTTTACATAATAAAGGGACCCTAAAACTTGTCTTTTTTATTATATATTTTTTTTATTTATGCAGACAAGAGCTGAGGTATAGGCCAGAGTCCTGGGAGGTGAGAAGATTCACCAGAGACAGAGCAGGGAGCAGAACAGGCAGATGGACTGAAACACACTGCTGAGGGGAGCAGCGGGAGGCAGGAGAGGTCTGCTGCTGCCTCTCTGGCCGGGGATAGAACTCGTGCTCACGCTGCTGTGCTGTGGATGCTTCACAGTGTGATGCTCAACCCCTTGCACCACCAGGGAGGCCCCTGAAATTTGTCTTTTCCTAAAAGACAGAGAATCTTAGCAGCGTAGTCGTCGAAGAGATGACTCATATTTTGACTTGTAGATTTAAAAAAAAAAAAACACCACCGGAAATAGGACCACGTCTTTCATGGCCCTATCTATTATTAATATTAATTAATAGTATCAGCAGTACTAATGCTAATTCATTAATCTTAAATAATCTATTTCATCTTTGCAAAGTAGGGAAAATACCTCTGGTCCAGGTGGCTTGGAGCAAGTGAGGACACGATTGCCTGGGGCTGGGATACGTTCTGGTGAGGGCGCCCCAGGGAGCCGGGAATGGGTGTGGCGTCCGCAGTGGTGGGGCGGTGCTGGCCCTGGGGGCGCCAGAGTGGCTTCTGCTTCCAGCCTGGTCTTGCCCTCTCGCCCCTGGTCCTGTGGCGCGCTGTACACACGGGAGGCTTCATCTTGGAGCAAGTCGGCCGCGCAGGGCCTGTGGGCTGGACGGTTGTCAGAGGGATGCGGGTGTCCAGCGGCCGCTCTGCTGCTTCATTTTCCTGTGGGGTCTGCAGGGGGCCGCGAGGCCAATTTGGGGACTGATCCTAAAGATACCGAAAATCTGCAGTGTGCGCCTCCCTGGTAGTGTAAGGGGTTGAGCATCACACTGTGGGACTTCCGCAGCCACTGCAGCATGAGTTCGATCCCGGCCAGGGAGGGGACCCACAGGGCGCAGCAGACCTCTCCTGCCTCCTGCTGCTCCCCTCAGCAGTGTGTTTCAGTGGATCTGCCTGTTCTGCTTCCCACTCTGTCTCTGGTGACTCCTCTCACCCCCATGCCTCTGGCCTGTACCCCAGCTCTTGTGTGTATAAATAAATCTTCAAAATAAAAACAAAAACAAGAAAACCTGCAGCGTGCTCTGGATCTTCACCTCTGGATCAGCTCCTCCACAGCTGAGGGAACTGAGGCCCAGAGAGGGGACGTGGCTTCCTGGGGGCCCACGGCAACTGCTGGCTGACCCTGGGTGGGGCTTGCTGGGCCGGCTGCCCCCCTTCCCCGCCCTCCCACCTGCCTCCGCCCGCAGCACCCCCAGCACCGATCCCCCCCCCTCCGCCTTCGTGAGTCACACTTGCTGATGCATCAAGAACAGAGATCCCTGCAAACTCCCTTTACGTGTTTTCTTCTTGCTCAAATTCTTACAGACTCAAGATGTTCTTTGAAAAGAACTTCCTGAAGTAAGCAAGAATTCCAGTAATGCCCCACGGCGCTTTTTTTTTTTTTCTTGGCTTCAGCTTCCTACTGATTCATGTCCCTTGATAAGGGAGTTTGTCTGTACCAAGAACTGTAATCATTTTCATCACCGGTTCCTCAACAGTTCTGTAGCCCATTTCCTTAGCTACTTGGCCAGAAAACAGAAAGCAGCCCCGGCGTTCTCTTTCCTGCAGCCAGAGCCCGGGGCGCCCAGGCAGCATCGCAGGATCTTTCCTTGGCTTTTCCCCCCTTCTTTTAATATTTTATTTCTTTATGCGTTCAAGAGCTGGGGTACAGGCGGTACAGGCCAGAGGTGTGGGGGTGAGAGGAGTCACCAGAGACAGAGTGGGGAACAGAACAGGCAGATGGACTGAAACCCACCGCTGAGGGGAACAGCGGGAGGCAGGAGAGGTCTGCTGTGCCCTGTGGGTCCCTCCCTGGCCGGGGATCGAACTCTCACTGCAGTGACTGTGGATGCTTCATAATGTGATGCTTAACCCCTTGGGAGGTCACCAGGGAGGCCCCCTTTAGTTTTTGAATCATGGGAAGGCCCAGGAGGTTCTAGAAAAGGGGCTGGTGCAGCTTGGGTAGGGCTGTTTACTCCCCAGAAAATGCCCTGTCAGGCTTTAACAAGGGGCGGGTCTGCTGCATGGCCCGCCGGGATCCGTCTATGCCAGGCTTTGAGAAACACTGTTAAATTTGCTTTTCAGTTGTAGCAAATATCACATATCAAATGGTTTGGACTCACAATGAAAACGCAGTTCAAAACTTGCAAAAGTAATAGATACCCCAAAGTCAACACTTCCTAATTGCTCTAGAACATTTCACTATTATCTGTGTCCATGAGGTTATATACATCTCATGTGTTGGAGGCCAGAAAGTCTCTGTAATGGCTTAAGTGACCAGGTGTTCCCCAACTCCTTGTTTGGTGATGATTTTACACCCCTGAAGTTGCAGTCAACCCAGCTCGTCCCCTGTGCCCCCACCCTGTGTGCGCCCTGCTCCTCGTTCTCTCCCTGGGCTGCCTTCTCAGCTCAGCAGCAAAGCTCCAGCAGCCTGGTCCAGCTTGCTGAGATGTAGAGTGGCTGTTCCTGTCCCTTTGCTCCCTGGAGGGGCTGGTCACTGTCTTTCTAAATCTCTCTCCTTGGTGACCCTTGGCCACCAGCCCTTCCCGATTCTTCTCTCCGGCACCTCTTCCTCTACTGTAAGTTTTGTCTGTGAACCAGGCATCTTCAGGCTCCCCTCACCCCACCCCCTCTGTTCTGAGTCCCACAACTGTCTTGGTGTCCCCGGGGCCAACCCAATGTCCCTACCACGGCACCTACTCTAACCCCTCCTGGCCAGAAGTGCAGGCTTTGCTTTTGAGTCATCTGAATTTGTGAGTGAACCCCCACATCCTCAGTATCCCCAAAAGTCTAGACCCACCGTTAGCTTCTTGGGATGCCCTCTCTGTGTTTTTATCTTCTTTTATGTCCAGATTCTAGGCTGTCAGGCAGCGTCAGCATTAACTGTGCCCATCATGCCTTCCACAGGCCTGGCTTACAAAGTACTGATCATGTCTTGTTAAATTGAAAGTGTAGAATTCACTTTAAAAGTGATAAAATTTAAATATCCCCTGGTGTGGGGCAAACTAACAGTCCCTCCCTTAATTCAAGTGAATGAGGTTTCAGTATAAAAACAGATTTTATTAAGAGAAACTAAGAGTTGGTTTTTCAAGAAGGTGAACGAAGTAGACAGGCCTCTAGTTAGGCTAACAAAGAAAACAAGAGTTAAAATGCTAATAAAATGGTTCAGAAATGAAAGGAGAAATGACCACAGAGAGCACAGAAAATATAAACGTTCACAAGAGTGTGCTAGGAGGAACTATATGCCCAGAAGTTTTATAACTTTGAAGAAATCAACAAATTTCTATTTCTGTATAGTTTACCGACCAACCTAGGAAGGAACAGAAGTTGATAAAACCAATCACAAGTGCAGAGACCAAAAGAGCGATGAAAAAAAATCTTACCCCCAACAAAAACCTATCACATTGTAGGTAGGAATGTAAATGGGTATAGCCATGATGGAAAGTGATTTGGTTTCATCTTAAAACACTAAAAATGAAATACCCTTTGAGCCAGCACTCCCACTCTTGGGCATCTACCCGAAGAGCAAGAAATCATTAAAGCAGATAAACCTGTGCTCTACGCAATTCATTGCAGCTTTACAATGGCTAGGCTGTGGAAGCAGCCTAAATGGCCAGCCACAGATGACCGGAACAAGAACAGCTGTTCTAGTCACACTATGGAATATTACTCAGCCATAAAGAAGGATGGAATGCTGCTATTTACAGCAAAATGGAATTTTAAGGGAATTGTGTGCAGCAAGCAAGCCAGAATGACAAAGACAAATACTGTACATTCAAATAACGATGATCTGACAAAGTAAAAGAGTGAAAAATTAGTGAATGTTAATAAACACAACGAGGGGCCTGAGCTTGGGGGCGGGGGGGGGATAAAGGGACAGAGGGAGGGTGATCGGGAAAAATGGCTCGATTTGGACAACCCCCTGCTCCCGAGTGGCCTCCGATGTGTGGCCACAGCAACACATCTGCTGTGAACTACAAATTTGCTTTGAGACTCAGACTACATGTGTCATTGTCCACAGCTGCCCGAGCTTGTTTTGGGCAGAGTTCTGGGGATGCTTCACGTTGCTGTTTTCACAGGGCAGATCTGAAATAAACAATGACAGCACAGGAGTTTTCAGCTGGAGTCTAGACTCTGTTCAGAACTGAACAGAAGCTTCTAGAAGGTGATTTGTTTTTGTTTTTTTTTTAAAGATTTATTTATTTATGCATACAAGCACTGGGGTACAGGCCAGAGGTGTGAGGGGGGTGTGAAGGATTCACCAGAGAGTGGGGAGCAGAACAGGAAGATCAACGGAAGTACACTGCTGAGGGGAGCAGCGGGCACAGCAGGAGAGGTCTGCCGCACCATGTGGGTCCCTGCCTGGCCGGCAGCAGGGATTGAACTCATGCTGCAGTGGCTGCGGTTTGCTTCATAGTGCGCTGCTTAACCCACTGCGCCACCAGGGAGGCCCCTAGAAGGTGATTTGAAACGGGCATTTTGTTTATTTTGCTTCTGCTAACGGACACAGGGTGCCCCCGTGGGGACATGGGTGTCCCCACGAAGACAGAGAAGGTGTTTCTCTTTGCTCGTGAAGTTGGCTCTGGCCAGCAGAGCCTGCAGCAGAGGACAGAGGCAAGCTCCTGTGCCCTCCCATGCACCAGCCTGCAAATGTTCTAACTGGCTGCCAGCAATTCCTGGTCACGTCCCTGCTGGCCTCAAAGTCCCCAGAGTGTAAGGCTGGAGTGATTGTCCTGCACAGCCCTCAGGGTTCTCCACGCAGTGCCCGGGCCCAGGGACGGCCAGTCCCAGGAATGCAAACTTGTCACAGTTTAAATGGAATTTTCCTTGTATCATACGCTTTGCTGTATTTTAGGTTTCTGTGTGCAGCCGAAGTCAATGCTAACACACAGTGCTTGGGAGACGAGTTTATTTTGATATTCGCGAACTTGTGGGCTCACAGCAGCTTCCTGAGTGAGCCCCGAGGTGCCTGTGAAAGCGGGGGAGGGAACTGGGAGACGTGGTCACCGCCGCAGAGAAACATGCTTCGGAGAGAGGAGGAAACACCCCCTTCCAGGCGCTCCCTGAGGGCTGAGGACTTGGGGACGTGCCCAAGCGCGTGGCCCGGCCAGACTGCACTGCCTTCATGTGGCTGGACATGCACGAACCAGGTCAGCGGAAACCCCCTTACCGAGTCAGCGGGACCCCCCTTACCCGGTCAGCGGGACCCCCCTTTCCGAGTCCGCGCGTACTGTCCGCCCCCACACGGCCGCATTACCGACAACCCACAACAGGAGAGTTTCCTTCCACTCACTCTGCCCCCCAAGGGCCGCTGGTGCCCTGCCGGCCTGCTCACAACAGGGTGCGAGACCACGGCCGGTGCCCTCCCGCTGTGGGGGTCTCCCCGTGGCCCCAACACCGGGATCCTGCAAAGGCCGCTGGAGAGGGGCGAGCAAACGTTAACTCTGTTCCTGCGAGCTACGGTCCGGTCCGGCTCTTTTCCGTACCTTTCCCGCAAGTCGCAGCTCCTCAGGTGCCAGCGGCCACTGCATAGAGGCCCTCGGGCTTCGGTGGAGGCCGAGGCAGGGGGCTGGGCTTGCGGCCTCAAAGCTCCCTCTTCAGTAGGAAAAGGCAGAATCCTACGGTTTCTTGGACTTCGCACAACTCATTATCAAATGCCGGGCACCCTTTCCTCCCAGCAGGTGCGAGAACATCCGCCGGCCTCTCGCTTAGGTTCTGTTCTGCAGTGCAAGGGGTTGAGCGACGCACCGCAGGGCTCCCGCGGCCACAGCAGCGCGAGTTCGATCTCCGGCCAGGGAGGGACCCACAGGGCGCAGCAGACCTCTCCTGCCTCCCGCTGCTCCCCTCAGCAGTGTGCTTCAGTCCATCTGCCTGTTCTGTTCCCCACTCTGTCTCTGGTGGATCCTCTCACCCCTCCGCCCCCGCCACGCCTCTGGCCTGTGCCCAGCTCTCGTGTGCATAAATACAAAAATTTAAAATAAAGTAAGGGCCATTTCACCAGGGCACCATCACCCACAGGGCCACAATTGATGTCAACTATATAGAAATAAAGAAATGAAATAAAGTACGCGCATAGGTGCTTCCGTGTTCACGCGCATGGGCTCCGCGGACAGGTTCCGGGGGTGCGGCCCCATGGACAGTCTCTGTGCACCGGGCTTGATGGGTGCAGGAGAAGGCCCTGAGGGACCGTATGGGGCAGCGCTGCCACGGGCTTGACAGGCGAGGCGCCCACCGCAGGCCGGAGGTAACCCCGTGTCTGCGCCGCCGCTGGCGGGCGGGGCTCCCTACACCCGAGCTGCAGGCCTGACCACTGGACCCTGCAGCCGCCTTGTCCGAGCCCTGAGAGCAGCGTGGCCGACGCTCCTTCCTCCGAGCTTGTCACGTGCCTGGGCTGGTCCCTTTGAGCCGACGGCTGTGGGCGGTGGCTCCTGGAAGGGACTTCAGCACTGTCCGGACCCCCGACGCCTGCGGCGTCCCCGCCACTTGCTTAGTGCGGGCCGAGCGGGCGAGCACAGACCCCGCAGCGGACCCCGAGTTCCCGGCCAAGCTGACCTGTGTCCCGGTGATGCTGAGCCACGCTGCAGAGAAGCCACTCACTGCCACACAGCCGAAGGCTGCCTGTGCCCTGCTCTCCACAGCGCTTCTCTCCACGGGGAAATGCAAACGCGTCCCCATGGAGGGCACTTCCACCCGCGCTTGCGCACTAGGTCATTCAATAGTCCTCAGAATTAAAACAGAGGTGTCCTTAACCCTGCGGCCTCAGGCTGCCCGGGTCCCGCGCCCCGAGCGCCCGGCGACGGTGCCCGCGCGAGCCGCTAGGTGGCGCCCGCCGAGAGCCTCTGCTTAGACGGGTCGAAAAACAAGGGGCCTTGCGGGGCTGGGAGAGGGTCTGGGAATGAGACATCACCTGACAGCCTCCTGCCGGTGCCTGGGCAGCCGCTTCCAGCTCAGCTCGTGCAGGGAATGACTTGCTTGTCTTCTCTTACTTGCTTTATTTTCATTGAAGAGACAGTGCACTGTAGCAGTAGATGCAGGTGTAGCGGCAGGAAGGCAGCACAGGAGCAGGGTGCGGGATGGTTCTTAGCAGACGGGTCAAGGAAAGGGTAGTCTTGGAGCCCTCAGTGGCTTTTCATGCTTTTATTAGTAGAGGTGGCCAGGTACATGGCATGCGGGGGTGCCGGGGGGCCTGGAGGCTGGCAGGCCTCCCAGCCCCAGCGCATCTCACCCTCTCGGCTGCTTTGCTGCTGCTACTCGCACTGGTCAGTACTGTCGGTCCTGTCAGTCCTGGCGTCCTCATGGCGCCGCCCATTCAAGCCCGTGTCCAACTCAGGTGCGCCCACTTGCGCATGCCCACCCTGGAATGCTCGCAGCACCGCAGGTGTCCAGCGTCACAGCGGTGGGAGGGTGGGAAGACCTGATAGTTCTCTGACCCTACAGCAGGTCACCCCGAAAGCCCAGTTCACCTGCACCCTCTTCCCCCTTTCCCCCTTCGCTCCGGGGGCTACTGGTAATCTGACGGCCACCTGTTCATGTCGTTTCATGCATTTTACCTGTGTGCTTTCTCTGCACCATATCAGTGAATAATAAGGTATTCGAGAGAAAAGGCTGGGTTTAAATTTAGGCGCGAGGAGCTGTTCCAACTGTTCCGAAGGCAGAAAGTAAAAGGTTGAGAAGAACGTGGCATGAAGTTCCTTCACTGCCTTCAAGGGTGTGACGAGCTTCCCCGAGGTCTCTGTCCTCCTTGGTTTTCAGCATCAGGCTGTTAAAGCTTCTTAAATATTTTATTCATTTATGCATACAGGAGCGGGGGTACAGGCCAGAAGTGTGGGGGTGAGAGGATGCACCAGAGACAGAGTGGGGAGCAGAGCGGGTGCATCTACTGAAATCCACTGCTGAGGGGAGCAGCGGGGAGGCAGGAGAGGTCTGCTGCACCCTGTGGGTCCCCTCCCTGGCCAGGGATCGAACTGGCGCTGCAGTGGCTGTGGATGCTTCATGGTTTGATGCTTAACCCCTTGCGCCACCAGGGAGGCCCCTGTCAAAACTTTTTACAGGGGAATTGCTTCCTTAGGGGTGGAAGCACAAAGCCCTGGGGGGTGGAGGGAGTGTGGGGCTGGACACTGCCCGGGGCCAGTGTGTGGTCACGGGTCACCCAGTCAGAGGCAGCCGGCTCTGAAAGCCAAGCCAGGACCTGGAGGCCCATGGGACCTACACCAGGCCGAGCCTGGGCCACAGTCCACATGGACGCCTCCTCTCTCTTACTTGCAGTGTGTGACCTTGAGGGTGCTTCTGTTTAGAGATAGTCTAAACTCTGATGGGGAACCGAGCAGAGAGCCGTTGCTGGAACATGGTGGAATGTGAACTTTCTCGGTGCTTTCATGTTACGTTTTACTGGTGTAGGGCTGGTCCCGAGGGGCTGCATCTGCCGCTGGGTGGACCTGGGCAGAGATGGCCCCGTGGGCAGCAGCCTGGCAAATACAGGAGCATTTAATATGCACGGGGTCTTTGATCTTGCAAGTCTAGGCAAGGGATTGAACCTGGTGTGTGCACCCCAGGACCCCCAAACCTGCCACTCTAAATAGGTTCTGCCATCTGCCGCATCAAGACACAACCTTTAAGGCCTTCAATGGAAAGGGACTTTAATATAATTAGGGAACAGTACAGAAAAGACAGAGTGAAGTTACTAAATCAAGCCCCCCAAATTACCCATCCCCTCATGGGCGAAATTCCACTCCCCAGGATTGGTCCAAAAGCTGCCACAGTCTAAAGCACCTTCGACGGGGAGCCATAGAACAGGAGCAGACAAGTCTGGAAGGAAAAGAGCAAAATCAAAACCAGGATGAAACTGCCATGTTAACCTCCCCACGGGTCTCTCACCCGCATCTGCTCCAACCAATCCAGGACCAAGAAGCAAACGCAGCTTCTTCACATGTCCTTCTACTCCACGTGCCTCCTCCAGGTCTCCTTCTTGCTCTCCATCCTGCTTCCTTCCTTCTCAGTCCCTCTCCAGCTTCTCCTCCCCGCTGCTCAGCTCCACCCTCCTTTGGGTGGGGCAAAGACCCTGGGACTCCCCCTTTTCCTGGGGACCGCCCTGTTAGAGCATGAGTCAGGAAGCAGATAGGAAGGTGTTCTGATGGCAGCACTGCTCGTAAGGACAAAAGCACAGAACAACCTAGCAGCTCAGCCTGGGGGGCTTGTTCAGGGCATGTGGGTGGCACTGTGTGGTCATTCAACAGACGGATGGCACCGCTCACTGGTGCGTTGTCCGCGGGCAGATGTGTCTGAAGCAGCCTGCAGGACAAACCGCAGCATGGTATTTCTAAGACAGTACCATTTGTATAAAAGGCAAGACTGAGTTAATTAGCGGATAGGTGTGCATGCTTGAATAGCATAGAAAGATCTGGAAAAACACATGAGAAGAGGGTAACTGTGATCTTCAGGAAGTGGGGCCAGGGGATGGAAAGAAAAATCCTTTTTCTCCCGACTGTCTCTCTTCTTCTTTGTCCTATAAGTGTATTGTGAGAACAGAGGGTTCGGGCAGCTGGGTCACTTTGACGCCGGCGACAAGATGGTGTGTCCACCCCAGGCCTCTCTGAGTAAAGCTGACGTCGTTTTGGGGACAGTGGGTTTGGAGAGCGGGTTCTTGGGTTCACTCTGGAAAGGTCTCCCCAGAGCTCCCTGTTCAGCAGCTCACAGCACGTTCCCAGGCGAGTTTCTCCACATTGGTTATTTTAAAGAGCAGGTTTGTTAGGGAAGGGGCAGGAGAGTAACGGACACTTGCATGGACACCGGCGGCTGGAGGAGCGGCCCCGAGAGGGACGGGTCTGCTGAGAGAGGCCGCGTGGCTGCAGCGGCGGCCTGGAGGGAGCGGCCCCCGCTGAGGGTCCGTGCAGAGANGCCCCGGCAGGTGCAGGTCCCGGCAGGCGGGAGGCCGCTGCGTGCAGAGGGGAGAGCTGGTGAGGAGAAGCGCCTGCCCGGGCACAGGCGGGCAGAGACGGCTGCCCCGTTGTGGGGGCAGCATTCGGTTTTTATCACCTTCCTTTGGTGGGGAAGGGCTCACCTCTGTGGGCGGATGGTTTAGTCCTTCATCTCCACATCTTCACCTCACGTCCATGCTCCCGACGCCCCCTACAGCATCTGGTCCCCGCCTGGGGGCTGCACTTCTTGATCTGGGCGTTGACCCCTAAGGGTCTTAGTTTCTATAACTGGGTTCACGTCTCACGCTCATCCCTTCCGCCCACCTCCTTGTGTGGCAGAGGTTCTTGACCTTGGGGTGTCTCTATTCTTTGTCTTGCATCGAAGCCAGCCCCACAGGCGGGTCCCAGGCAGACACTGGAGTGGCTCCTGTCCCTGGGGGTGGTCGAGGTCCCGCCTCTGCCCCAGCGGGGTGCTCTCACCCTCCCCTCTGCACCCTCTGGGCTGGGCTCCCCCAGGGGCAGGGAGCAGCCTATGCAGGGTGCAGCTGCAGCTGGCGGTGGACAGAAGCTGGCGGGCCGGGCTCCAGGTCCCGCGTGCCTCTCCTTGGAGCCATCGGAAGAGTGAGGTGATGGATGCACCGCCTCCCGGCACGCACCACCGGCTTCCCTGCTCTGGGCTCGGGCCTGCCGCAGCACCAACCAGGATAGGACAGGCCTGGCTGAGCCGCCAAGGTCACGGGGCTCTGGGTGAACCGCAGTCTCTGCTCCCAGCCTCCCTCCTCATGCCGCCTCCTGCGGGGCCTGCTTCTCCTCTGTGTGTGAACCCCCAGGCTTGGGGAGCTGCCGCCCTGCTGTCCCTTCCGTTTTTTATGATGCTTCTCCCCATTACTTTTTCTCTTCTTTATATATATTTGGCATCCATTGCGGTCCCCATGGGTTTCCCACCGCCACGTCACCAGTGCACCCTCACCTCAGTCCCTTGTGCTCTTTCTGTGCCTCTCCCCTCAACACAGTGCTTGTGATTTGTCCTTGTCTTTTTTTTTTATTGTTATTCTTTTCTTTGGTTGTTTATTCGGTTCCCTTATATTCCTCCTAGTAGTGAAAGCATCCAGTATTTTTCTTTTGCCTTCTGAGTTATTTCACTGAGCAACATCTCTTCTAGCTCCATCCATCTTTCTATGAATAACTCCAACTACCTTTTTGACTGCTGCATAATATTCCATCTTGTATATGTACAGCATCTTGTAGCAGCAGGAAAGGTGGCACAGGAGCAAGGTTTGGGATGGTTCTTAGCAGACAGGGGTAAAGCAAGGAGTCTTGGAGCCCTCGGTGGCTTTTATGCTTTTTATTTTCAGAGGTGGCCAGGTACATGGCAGGCAGGGGTGCCAGGGGGCTAGGAGGCTGGCAGGCCTCCAAGCCCCGGCACATCTCACCCTCTCGGCTGCTTTGCTGCTGCTGCTCGCACTGGTCAGTACTGTCGGTCCTGGCATCCTCATGACGCCGCCCATTTAAGCCCGTGTCCAACTCAGGTGCGCCCACTTGCGCATGCCTACCCTGGAATGCTCGCAGCACCGCAGGTGTCCAGCATCACAGTGGTGGGAGGGTGGGAAGACCTGATAGTTCTCTGACCCTACGATCTATTTTTGGGCATTTAGTTTACTTCCAGGTGATTCTCCCTGTTATTAATAGCATTTTTTAAAGAACAGTTTTATATTCACAACCAATAGAGCAGAAAGTACAGGGACTCCCCACAGAGCTCCTCCACACCTGGCGCGCCTTCCCCGTCCACAGCCCCCACCGGAGTGGACAGTCCTCGCAATGAATAAACCTCCCCGGGCGCGGTGTCGTGCCAGGGTCTGCAGTGACATCACGGTCATGCTTGGTGCTGTGGGTTGGGGGCCACACCGTGGGGCTTCTGCAGTCACTGCAGCACGAGTTCCATCCCCGGCCTGGGAGGGGCCCACAGGGCGCAGCAGACCTGTCCTGCCTCCCGCTGCTCCCCTCTGCAGCGTGCGTCAGTCATCTGCTTCTCTCTGGTGAATCCTCTCCTCTGGCTTGCCATGTCTAGCTCTTGTGTGCATAAATAAATAATTTTTTTTTTAAGTAAAAAGAACACACAGGTGAAAAGCTTCATACCATTGATTTGCAGCGATGTGTTAGATTTGAGAACAAAGGACAACAAAGAAAACCAAATATCCACTAGTGGGGCCATATCTGCAGGGTCAGAGAAAAGTTGTCAGGCTTCTCCCCCTCCCGCCACTGGTGTGATGATGGACACCTGCGTCCTGCACGCGCACCTGAGTGGGCATGCGCAGGTGGGCGCACCTGGGCTGAGACCCGGGCGTATAAGGGCGGCGTCACGAGGACGCCAGCAGAACGAGAATAGGGGAGAGACAGAGACAGAGACAGAGACAGAGGCAGAGGCAGAGGCAGAGGGAGAAGAAGCAGCATTAGAAGCAGAGATGAGAGGCCAGAGAGTGAGATGCGCCGGGGGCTAGGAGCTGCCAGCCTCCTGGCCCCTCAGCCCCGCACCTGCCGTGGGCCTGGTCGCCTCTGATAATAAAAGCCTAAAAAAGCCACCGAGGGCTCCGGAACTCCACCTTGACCGTCTGCCGGAATCATCGAAAACTTGCTCCGCGCCCCTTGCCGGCACTGCAGGTGGGTCCTCACATGACCAGGTCAGGTGATGGCTCTGGGGTGTGCATTTTGGAAGAGTCTCAGCTTCATGCAGTGGCTTGGCAAGAAGAGGGCTCAGCTCAGATCTGCCTCCCCAGCCAAGGAAGAAAACGAAGTGGTTTTGGGGCTTGGGGCCGTAACACTGGGGGCTGGGGCTGGGACTGAGGGGCGGGCTGAGGCAGAGAAAGGTGGGCTTCGCTGGCTGGGCTGGGGGCGCTCACACGCGGGGTGTGAAGGGACTTTGCTCCGGTGACGAGTCCTGGCGCCCCACTGGTGGGCCGCATCCTCCGGCGGCTCCTCTCTCTGTGTCTCTGTCTCGGCTGCAACAGGCCTTGGACTCCGGGTCTCCAGCCGGCGATCTCCAGGCTCGGCTGGGCCCGTAGGAGCAAGACTCAGAGAAAAGCTTGTTTCTCTTTTGTGCTCCCGGGAGAGCGCGGCCACCTCAGCCTGGGTTCGTCCCCGCCCTCGAACACGTGCTCTTCCTGCCGTGTGGCCGAGTGTCCCCTCGCGGGCTCTGTGAGAGCGGGGCCCAGGCGAGCCCAGGCTGCGGACTGCGTCAGAGACCGCATGCTCGGCCCCCTCCCTTTGCTCCAGTCAGGGCCGAGGCAGGCCACCTGTCAGGTGAGTCCTGAGGCACCTGCCGCTGCCGGCATCTCACCCTCTGCTCCCGGTCTCCGGCCCTGAGCGTGGGCTCCGGGGCAAGCCGGAGCTGCAGGGAAGCTAAGAATGAGACAAACGCTTTACCTGGAGACAATCCCGTGGAGACGGGCTGGACCTGAGGCATCGCGCTAAGGGCTCGAGCAGGCGGGGCCCAGATGCCCGCAGGTGCTAGGAAGCTTCGTGGTCACTCCCTCCGGTCCTGCTCGCTGCGCCGCTTTCTTCCCTCGCACTGTGACCCCACGGCCAAGGACTGAGTTTGCGTGCAAGCCCCCGGCTCGGCGCGCTGCGGGCACAGCTCAGGGCCTGGATGACGCGGGCCTCTCCTCCGTCCTTGCACTTCTCTACCACTTCGGCCGGCCAAGGGCTGGGGTCCTGCTGTGTCTGCTCGTATCCCTTTTCCCTTGCTGCATCGTCAGAAGATCCGTCTGCTATGGACTGCGTATTGCACACTCCCCGCCTTCACTCATATGCTGAAGTCCTAGTTCCCTGTGATGTGTCGCTTGCAGGCGGTGAGTGGGGTGATTAAGGAGAAGGGCCATGGTGGCCGCCTGAGCCATACTAGTTCCTCCTTTTCTACGTATTTCCACCTTCTCTGCATATTTCCACCTTCTTTCTTGCTGCTGATTGATTCTTTTTAGCAATGTTCTTCTCTTTGAGATTGTTGCTTACTACACATTTGTCTGTTGTGAAATACTGCCTGGTGCAGCACTATTGTTTGTTAATTGTCTGGCTGTCTCTCCCAGCCAGTGCGTATGCTTTAGGGTGTCCCATGGGGATGATGAACGTGTCAGACCTGTGATGGATAGGAAAGGCATTCACTAGACGGCCTGCGGCATACGCATCAGTCTTTCTGATCACTCAGAAGCGCCTCCCTAGCGCCTTGTTCGCACCAGCCCCTAGCAGAAGCCACAGTCACTGAGAGCATGGGCAGGGAAGCCAGGTGAACTGGGTTCCAGGCCCAGCTTCTCTCTGGCTGTGTAAATACGTACAGACATGTTGACTAGCTGCCTTTTGCCTCTGTCCCCTCTTCTGTGAGGTGAGATGGCATCTCGGCACTGGGCTTGCTGTGCCATGTGAGACAGGGTCAGCCACTCCACCACCACCCCGCCGCCATCACCATCACCAGGACCTACACCAATGTGACCATCACTTCCATCACCTCCATTGCTTCCACCATCATCGCCTCCACCACCACCATCACCTCCACCACCACCATCACCTCCATCACTTCCACCATCATCACCTTCACCACCATCACCTCTACCACCATCATCACCTCCATCACTTCCACCATCATTGCCTCCACCACTACTATCACCTCCATCACTTCCGCCATTATCACCTCCGCCACCATCATCACCTCTACCACCACCATCACCTCCATCACTTCCACCATCATCGCCTCCACATCATAGCCTCCACCACCACCATCACCTCCATCACTTCCACTATCACCTCCATCACTTCCACTATCATTGCCTCCACCATCATCACCTCCATCACTTCCACCATCATCACCTCCACCACCATCATCATCTCTACCACCACCATCACCTCCATCACTTCCACTATCACCTCCATCACTCCCACTATCATCACCTCCATCACTTCCACCATCATCACCACACCAACACACTCTGTTTTAGAAATTGGGGTGAGTTCCCAGAGCTCTGAGAGGAACAGGTGTGTGAGGGGTGGGCCTGTGCCTTCCCAAACCAGCAGTTGCTTTCCCCTGAGGAAGCCTTGTTTCCTGTCTCAGCCCTCACTGCCCTTTGCCTCGCCCCCTCCGTCTTCACACCTCACCTTCATTTGCAAAGCCCCTTCCTTGCTCCACGCAGCTTCTACTCACTCAGCCGTGCTCACGGAAATGTCTCCTTTAACCAAGGGGCATTGCAGGCTGGGCCCTCTCATGACCTCTGCCTTGCTTCTAACAAGCGCTGAGAGTAAAAACATGGTGCACTAGCTGGGATTCAGAAGGCACTGGGAAGCCTGGTGGGACAGGCCTCGCCTGCCGGAGCAGGATGCAGATCGGCCGCAGACGCGCTCCCCGTGCTGCTGCTGTGTTGTCTTTGCCAAATTCATTCTTACGTCGTTCATCAAGAAATGACTGTTTCCAAGGAATCCTGACGGTATCCTGAAAAAGAACAGACTGAGTCAGCACGTCACAGTGCCAGAAATTCTGGGGACTTTGGAAACCCTCAGGTGCTTGTGACAGGGTCACGAGGGATGAGCGCTGTGGCCGTGCCCACAAGGGTCATGGCGTGAAGGAGGACGGGAATGAGCTCTGCGTTCTTGGGTGCAAACAGCTCTCTGCTCTCCGTGGCCTAAGGCCAAGTGCCCCTTCGCCTGCTCCAGCTGGCCTCCGTGTCCGGCGGCTGCAGACAGCCCGCCCGGAGCTCCTGCATCACCTCCCCAAAGCAACGTGCTCACCTGGGGCTGGTTCCTGTTGCTGAATTTTCTGGCTTTGAGAGCTTTGGAAGAGCTGCTTGAGCCAGCAAGGGTCCTTCCCGGTGCTTTGACTGCTAAGCGGCAGCACTCAGGTCTTTCGTAGCAACCTCTAGAAAACTCTGAGGACCGAAGATGATGCAGAAGTGGCCTGAGTTGAGGCTTCCAGCCCTTCCCTGCCTGCAGGTGAAGCCACAGGAGCGCAGAGGAAGCCCTTTGCTGTCTACAGCCCACCTGTGGCTTTTCCACTCCAATTAACCTTCTCTACACGTGGAGATTCTTTCTTTAGAACAAAGTTCCAGGACATGAACATCCATTTACGTGTCTCTGCAAAAAGATCTTCTGTTTCTCGGATGAATTCTCTCTCTAGTTTTGAGGTGTGCTGCGGAAAGTCCCCTCTTGTAACAGACTTGCACAGGTAGAGATCAGGGAGGTAGAAGAAAAGGAGGTGGGGAGGGTGGGGCCATGCACATGGCGCCCCACAGGGCCAGGAAACAGGCCCCAAGAGCAGCCCAGACCACCCTGCCTCTACCTCTGACAAGAAGTGGGCAGGTCCCATCGGCAGGCAACACCCATCCCAGAGGTCTTGGGAGGAGTCCGTGACAAACCGCATGAAGCATTTACACAGGGCCTGGCACATAGTATGCCCTCAAGAAATGGTGTCACCGCTAGCAAAATATTTACAATTATTTGTATAGAATGCAATAATAATAATAAAATCGTTCCTAATGTTGTGCTGCAGACTGAAGAGTTCACCCAGACAGAGACACCCTCCCAGCCCCTGGGAGAGGCCTTGAGGCCCTTGGCCTGTCCCGAGTGGCCGGAGAGTCTCTGTGACTCCTGGAGGGCCCCAACCAGGCCTGGGAGCTCAGCAGCGGGCGATGGGCCCCAGGCGGGACTGGTGTGTGGCTGGGAGGGAGTGTGGGGCAGCCTGATGGACGGGGTTCAGCTGAGCCCCCATTCTGCCTGTGGACACCAGCTCGGGGCAGGCTCTGTGTGGGTCGCTGTGACAGGCTGGGAGGGTGGTGTGTCTAAGGCAGCTTTGTGTTCCAGTCTTTCCAGCTTCCTACTTCATTGTGTGTCTGTTTCAGTATTTATCAGCTGCTGTAACAAAAGTACTACCAAGTGGATGGCTGTAACCATGGAGACCGACTCCTCTGTAGCAACAGAGACTGACTTCTCACAGCCTGGAGACCAGAAGGGCCAAGGGCAAGTCTCGATAAGTGTGGTGTCTGGTGAGCCATTCTTGGGTCATCTTGCACCATGTTCTCACCCAGTGGAGGGAGCCAGGGGGCTCTCTGGGGCACCTTTAATAACAAGGGCACTAACCCTGCTCATGGGGACTCCTCCCTCGCCACCCAGCCACCCGCCGGCCCCCCTTCTGACGCCATCACAGACTGGGCATTAGGGTTTGGACCTAAGACTCTGACGCGAACATTCAGTCTACAGAAGTGTGTCTCCCTTCGGCTAGCTCTGACTTGTATCCTTTTGCTATAAAAAGCAGTATAATTGTAAATATAGCATTTTGCTGAATTCTGTGCATCGTTCTAGCAAATTATGAAACCTAAGAGAACCGTGAGGGGCCTGAATTTGCAGCTAAGGGGCCTGAAGTGAGGGTGTCCATGGGGACCTAGACACTAGGTTGGTGCCAGAAGCGCTGAGACCGCCTCCACTCCCCCGGCAGCTGGAGCCCAGCGCCCTTCCCCTGGTTTGGCTGAAGCCAGGCAGAGTCTCAGGCTCCCTGCCAGCCAGCCAGCCAGCCAGCCAGCCAGCCAGCCAGCCAGCCAGACAGACAGACAGACAGACAGACAGACAGACAGACAGATAGCACTGGGGAAGAAATCTATTTGCAAATCCTGACCTACCCAGGGCTTAAGCTCCTCCTAAAATGGATCATCCTGTTGTCTTAGATCGGAGGGCCGCCTGAGCCGAGCACCTTCCACTTCCTCATTCTTTGGTCGTAGATAACTGAAGACACAAGCACTGCATTTTCCTCACCCACAAAATTGGACTAAAAAGCATTCAGCATGTTCAGGTTCTAGGCATCACGCTTGGTGAACTCGGAGGCATGGAGACGCGTGTTGGTCCTTCAAGCTGCTGTCCACAGCAGCACGTCCAGCTCGGGATGTGCAGACTCTGGTGTCTGCATCATGGCTTGGGCTTTGGGGGAATGACAAGGGGTTCCCCAGATCATCTGAAACAATCTGGCAGCCCAGAAAGCCCAAGGCTGCTGGCCCCACCTTCTGGGGTCGTCAAACTGGCATTGCGCACCTTCCTCCCAGTTCTTTCTCCTCCCGGCCGTGCCTCCTGTGTCTCCCACCCCATCTCTCACCTCGAGGACCCAGAACCCTGTTGTTTTCTATCCTGGTCGTCATCACTGCAACTTGTGTTCCTCTCTGATCTGAACCTTGTACTTAAGCTGAAAAGTCATCTTTATAAAAGCATCAAACCTCTTTCCCTTCAGTGTGGGCTCCCAGCTACTGGCGAATGCCAGAAGTAATTTGATGAGCAGGTAGAAGCCAGGACAGCAAGAGCTGGTTGGCTCACACTTCTCTGGAGAATCATCTCCCAAGGGTCTCATCATTTCACAGACATTATAGCTCTCCCAGTTGCTTCCCATCAATGTCAGACCTTGGCGCTGCCATCCCAGTGGGGTGTGGGGTGCTTCCCTGTGTTTAACAGGTGTTCTCTGGAACGTGTTTACTAACCTAGAGACAGGTGGCTCCATCTGGACCGTGGAGATGACATTTGAGCGATTGCCTGTTATTAGTGCCATTTTCTTTCCCCTTCCATGGGCTTGTTGGTTCTTCAAGTCTCTTTTCATCTGAATTACTAGTTTATATTTTGGCCTGTTTTTCTCTGGGGTTATTTGTCTAATCTATTGATTTAAAAGAGCTCTTTATGAACTCTCCATGCAAATACTTTGTGGTTTATTTGCGCTGCAAATATCACCTGCATAGCCTATGGCCTTCTTATTTATGGTGGTTTTTTTCCTTATCGACACTTTACATTTAATACAGTATTTCCTTTATGTTGGATGTATCGCTACATAATTTAAAAATATCTTCCTGGCTCTGCTATTATAAACTCATTCCCTGATATTTCCTCCTGAAGTTTAAAGGTTGCTGCCTGCAGTTCGAGTTTTATTGTTTGGCGTGGTGCGATGTGGGGCTCTGGTTTCGTTCTGTTGTTAGTGAACAGTCACCTGCGCTGGAGCCGCCTGAAGGGCATGACAGCCTCCATCCGCAGTCTGTGGGGGGTCGGGGCGGGAGGGGCAGCGTGTGGGGGCGGGAGGGTCATGGGAAGCGCTGGGCATTTTCCTCATCATGTGAGAACTTACTGCCCCCTCAGACACTGGCCTCTAGAGATAAGGGGACAGTTACTGGCCCCGTTTCTGATGAGGGGTCAGTCAGCCTGGGGATAATTTTAAAAGTAAGGAAAGTCATCTGCTTGTCTATAAATCTGCACAATGTAAAACCTTTTAAAAGTCCTATTATATAGCGTGTTCCGTCAGAAAAGAGTGATATTTTAAAAGGAGATGTGACAGCCGCTCTCGCTGACATCAAATATCCCCTGGAAGTTCCAGGAAGGTGGAACTGGCTAAGAAGGTGCCAGAGTGATTGGTGCCCCGGGAGGAATGTGGAGTGATTGATTTTGAGTGTTCCCGTTCTTGGCGCGGGGTCACTTCTTCTGAGGAAGCCCTGGGAGTCCACTTGAAAACACTCAGATAAACTGGAGGAGAAGCAGGTCCCACGAAGCTGACGAAGGGCCGGGAGGGAGTGGCTTGGCCTTCAGATGGCTTGACCGGCCTTCAGATGGCGTGCTGTCAGCTACGTGGTTGAACTGGTCTTGTTTCTTTATTTTCACTTACACGTTTTGGCTCTTTTGCTCTCTCTGCCTCCTGAGTGGAAAAGGCCTGTGGTTCGCTTGTTTCTTCACACTCCCCTGAGTTTCAGGCCACCTGGGGCCAGGGGTGAGGGTGCCTGCCCCCCACCCCTGTTTCTTGTGAGTAAGCAATGAGTGGCTGGTCTCTAGGCCTCTTGTCTGCTGTGTGCTCACTTCAGATGAGAATTGTGACGCCACCTTCTCTGGGCTTTGCGAGTTATCAGAGTCAGAGAGTGGATGTGCTGGTGTTTCTGGGCCCGTTTTAGATGGGTTTAAATTTGTTGGTATCTTGGGATCACCTCCTTCTTCAAGAAGACCCCGGTCCTTACGCTGTCTTTCCAGAACCGTCCTTCCTGCAGGTTTGATTTATTTTTTCTTTTCCTCTTTTTCTTTCTTTATATATATTTGACATCAGTTGTGGTCCCCATGGATTCCCCACCACCATTTCCCCAGTGCACTGTCACCTCACTCCCTTGTGCTCTTTCTGCCCTCATCCCTAGTCCCTCCCTCCCCACTCCCCACAAAATGTCCCCGATTTGTCCTCGTCTTTTTGTTTTTAAAAAATTATTATTCTTGTTATTTTCCTTGGTCCCTTATTTGGTTCCCTGATATTCCTCCTAGGAGCGAAACCATCTAGTATTTTCTTTTGCCTTCTGACTTATTTCGCTGAGCATCATCCCTTCCAGCTCCATCCATGTTTCTACAAATGACTCTAGCTTATCTTTTTGATTGCTGAGTAGTATTCCATTACAAATTACATCCTTCCCACTTCGGCAGCTCTGATCATCCTTTGGGGCGTCTGTGAACTGGGGAGAAGCCAGGTGAGCGGCATCAAAAGATTTTATTTTCTTCAACATTCATACAGGCAGCAGTATCTCTGCTGAGGAAAGAGAGTTCTGGAGGTGCAGGAAGCAAAAGCAGAGCAGAGAACACTTTCCTCTTATGCCTTTTATAGCTTCAATAACCCGCAACCTGTTAAGCGGTTTCTTTATTACGCTTAAACTGCTTTCTTTGCAAAAAGTTAAAAAGTAGATGATAAAAAAGGAAATGTATTTTTTTCAGGAGAAATTCGTATTTCTAAAATGTCAAGTACCAAAAAACTCCCTGTCTCCTTTTACCTGCTATTCTGAGCTTCATAATACAACGGGGAATAACAAGAAATGTGGACTCTTAATAGTAACTGCACATATTATAGTCTCTATAAAATATTTTTACAGAGAGTCTTCTCTTTCCTGTCACTTCAAGTTGTATGAATTAGCTAGAATTAACATAGTATTCTGAGAGCAATCTGTGACCCATGTATTCCAAAGCCATAGACACCCCAAGTCTGAATGATACTCTTGATGTGTTTGGCATTAAGAAACTTACCTTCATCTTAAAGGTGTAAAGTATGGCAGTGAATGGCATAAAATCTTATTTTCTCAAGGTCATTTAGTTAGAATTAGGAATAGCTAAGCCACTTCAATATCTTAGAGATTTACTTACATTTTTAAAAGATTTATTATTTATGCATACAAGAACTGGGGTGCAGGCCAGAGTATTGGGGTGAGAGGACTCACCACAGAGTGGAGAGCAGAACAGGCAGATGGACTGAAACACACTGCCGAGGGGAGCAGCGGGGAGACAGGAGAGGTCTGCTGCGCCATTTGGGTCCCCTCTCCAGCCCGGGGCAGGGATTGACCTTGTGCTGCAGTGGCTGCGGTTTGCTTCATAGTGCGTTGCCGAACCATGGTGCCACCAGGGCGGCCCATGCTAGCTTTGAATAGGTTTAAGATTTGTATTTTCCGATTCCCTGTCTGCTGTTGCATTCAAATAAAGACATAAAGAGACTCAATTTTCAGGATGTTTATTAAAGTAAAAGTTGAGAAAGTAAAATTAAAAGAGAGGTTTTTTTTCAGAAGAAAAACTGAACCCTCAAAGTGAATGAGGAGTGAAGAGCTTCGTGGAATCGCTGCACTTGAACGCCTGACTGCGGCTTTGGCTCTGAGGGGGCGCTGGGATGAATTGAATGATTAAAGAAAACCTTTTCAGTCTGCGCTGTTTGCGCTCAATAATGCAAATCAAAATTACATTCTGCAATAAACCAGGCTCAACTGGGTGGATTCTGTCAGCAATTTGTAGTCTTCTTCCTCTCTCTTTCCTCCCTCTCAGAAAAACTCACCTAACAGCCCTGAGATAATAAGACAAAAGACAGAAGAGAACAATGCAGATAATGCCAGGCTCATCCTCCAGCATTTGTTCAAAGCCTCCTGCCATCAAGTGTGATTATTCCTACTTTGTTGATGAAAAAATTAGTCTCGAAGGCACAAATGAGCCCCAGACGGCGGTGTTCCTTTAAGTGATTTTTTCTTTCTGCTCAAGAATAACAATAGGGAAAAATGTTGGAAATTTCCCCAACCCTCAATACACTGGCTTTTTTCAACAAACAAGCATTGAGCACCCACTAAGTTTTGCGAAGACAACTCACACGTGAGCTCGGGAAGGAGCTGGGGTGAGCCTCAGCCAGCAAACCCCGCAGCTGCCCGCTTGGGCTGGGTCTTCACCCACACACCCACCTCCCTCCCCGCTGCATTCAACACTCCCAGATGCTGCTGAGAAGAAGTTGCATATGACAAGGTCAAGGGCAGTGTGGCCAGATGAAGTCAACGAGATGTGGCTACACGTCGTGTCTCTTAAGTGTAGTGACCCATAAAGCTGGTTGAATCTCGAAGTTCTCATCTGTGAACCTGAACGCTGCCATTGCTGTCTGCCCCCCTGCTGGTGGGTTACGGAGTGGATGGAAGGAAATAGGTGCCCACGGAAGGACTCGTAAGCTCTGCTTCTGTAATGATTTATTGTTCTTTTTGTTAGTTTATGATTGAGGCCGGCTCTAAATCAGCCTCATCAAGAACTCTCACAAGAGGGTGTACCGAGGAAAGGGGCTGTGGGTTTTTCCTACTTGGTGTTGAGTCTAGTGGCTCTGGATAGCACTTGGAGTCCTGTGATTTAAGAAACACTCTGACTGTATTTTCTCATCGTCATCTCCTGGTGGTGCAAGGGGTTAAGCGCTGCGCTACGACGCATCTATGCCACTGCAGCACGAGTTCGATCCCCGGCCAGGGAGGGACCCACAGGGCACAGCAGACTTCTCCTGCCTCCCCGCTGCTCCCTCAGCAGTGTGTTTCAGTCCATCTGCCTGTTCTGCTCCCCACTCTGTCTCTGGTGACTCCTCTCATCTCCCGTGAGTCTGACCTGTACCCCAGCTCTCAAAAAAAAAAAAGACATATGGTGGACCAGTTTTGCCAGGCAATTATAACCAAAAGCAAACAAAAACTCAACAAGACCAAAAAGCCAAGATAAACCAAAGAGACAATGGGGGGAGGGGAAGGAGGAGAGGGCAAAGACAGGGATGAAGGCAGAAAGAGCACAAGGGACTGAGGTGATGGTGCACGGGTGGAACGGTGGTGGGAACTCCCTGGGGAATACAAATGATGTCAAATATAATAAAAAAAATAAAAAAGACAAAGACTACCTTTTTAGCCCTATTTTGTGTGACTGAAGAATCAGACTCCCAAGTGGGGGTCACCTGCCGGTGAAGACGCCAAGGGCTTCTCTAGCTGTGACGACTCGTGTGTGAGCTCTGGCTATGACCTTCGACCCTCGAGGCGCTGACGAATCTGTTCTGTCCGTTCTGTTCCCACCAGGCCCAGGTCACCGAGTGGTGCGGGGCTAAGTGCATGTGCAGGGGCCAGTCCCAGGGTATCTGAGCCCTACAACCAGGAGGGATATCGACTCACCTGCTGATGAGAGTAGGCAGTAGAAACGTCACACTTTTAATATACACAAAATTCTGTCTTTAAAAAGACACATCTGTCTCTTGTGTAATTAAATTACTGAGGTTTACACTATGGATTTTCAATATAGCCGCTGGTGCTGTCTTGGCACCATTACTGTGATTTTATACACACACACACACATTTACACACACGTGTGCATGCCTGCACACACAGTCTGGCTTTGTAGCTCCAGGAGAGTAAACTCGGGCGCTAATCGGTTTACCATCTGTCCATTTCCAAGCTGCTGTCACCCAGCGTGGCAATCAGGAGGAAAACAAGATGTGTTCACTCTGAACGCGCGTTCGCTGTCCTGATAATTTTCAGTTGCTTCTTGTGGGACTTTCTGTTCCATTGTCAGGGTAAAAAGGCCTCTTCATTTCAATCAGAGCGTGCGTTTGCACTGTGTTTGCAAATGTGTTCTGCTGAAGGCCTGAGTCGCCACCAAATAGTGGTGAAGGCAGGTGGGCCTGGGCATGTGTGGAGGACGTGGGCACCGAACCCTCACTTCAGGCCTCTCGCGAGAGCTGCTCCTGCACGCACAAGTGTTTGCACGTACGTTACGCCTCAACACAACTTACACAGTTATGCTACTGTATGACTGTGTATATGCTATGTACATACAACTCCATACAATTATACCACTCCATATAATTATATCCACTGTGTATACTACTACATATAATTATACTACATATAATGCTATACACTGTGTATACTATTATCTATAATTATACTACCATATATAATTATATATGCTATGTATACACTATAATTATATTACTATACATAATTATACGATACACACACCATATATAATTATACTACTACATATAATGATATACACCATATACACTACTATATATGATGATATATACTATATGTACTACTATATATAATTATACTATTTATACACTATGTTCACTACTATATATAGTTATACTACTACATATAATTACACTGTATATACTACTATATATAATTATACTACTGTAATTATATACACTATATACACTACTACACATAATTATACTCCTATAATCATACTATTATATATACTATGTATACTATTACATATAATTATACTACTATGTATAATTGTACTACTATATATAATTATATATACTATACACACTACTCTATATAATTATAGTACTATATATAATGATATACACTATATACACTACTGTATATGATGATATATACTATATATAATTATACTATTATATAGACTACACTACTATATATAATTATACTACTATATATAATTACACTGTATATACTACTATATATAATTATACTACTGTATTATATATACTATATATACTACATATAATTATACTACTATATATAATACTATTATATATACTATGTATACTACTATATATAATTATAATTCCATGCATACTACTACATATACTACTATATATAACTATACTACTACATATAACTATACTACTATATGTAATATTCACCATATACACTACTATATATGATGATATATACTATATGTACTACTATATATAATTATACTATTATATACACTATGTTCACTACTATATATAATTATACTACTATATATAATTATACTGTATATACTACTATATATAATTATACTACTGTAATTATATACACTATATACACTACTACATATACTACTATATAATCATACTATTATATATGCTATGTCTACTATGTATCATTATAATTCTGTATATAATTATACTATTATACAGACCATGTATACTACTACATGTAATCATACTGCTATCTATAATGATATGCGCTATATACACTACTGCATATAATTATACTGTAGGTGGGCTGACCCCCCTCTGCTCCCCCGTAGCTGGGCCGACCCACAGCTCCCACCTAGCCCTGGTGTGGTGCCTGATGCTCCCTGCTCGCCTGGCGTGGGTGTCATACACATCTGGATGTGGCCTGATTGGTCCCAGCTGGAACAGGCCCCCCATGGCCCAGCCCCAGCCCTGGGGGTAACCAGAGCCCCGTGCAGACTGGCTGGTTTTTCTTTCTCTGGCCTCCACGTAGGTGCTCCGGGGCTCTGCCTGCCCCAGCCCCTCGGCAGGGCCCACCCACAGGAAGCTTCTGCCTGCCCCTGGCCCTGGCTCCTGCAGCTGCAGCTGCCTCCCCCTCGCTCCCCGCTCCCCTGGGGCTCAGAATAAAACAGGAGGGCTCACCCCACAACAGGAGGGCTCACCCCAGAGCCCGATCCACAGTCCAGCGGGAAGCTCAGCGTCTCTGCTTGGGACCTTGGTCTCCGCTCTGAGGTTAGCTGAACCAGACTAGGCAGTGGGTGCGTTCCTTTAGGACGATCAGGGGAGCATGAGAAAAAGTCTGCCTCTGTTAAGGAACTGAACTATGGCAGGCATGACTTCAGAGGCAGAAAGATCCTGCCAGAAACGTTTAAAGTTCTTCCGGTTCACCTCTTCTCAGTAGGTGAGCACCGGGGGGCTTGATGACTTTAAATAGGAAGATGGGAGCGTCACAAGTTGAGAGTCCAAACGGGGCAGAACAGTGAAGGAAATGATAAATTGGCTCATGTTTTTTCTTGCAGTTGCTTAAAAGAGAGAACTGATGCCTAGTGCCTACTTCTTGTCAGAGAAGATTTTGATGTAGTCTTTACACTTCACTGTAAGTTCCCAAATAGTAATCTGCATCTACCTAATTTTAAATTTAAGTGCTAGAAGTGAACTGCAAATTTCGCTGATTAAGATGTATAAATATGCTCGGGGGGTTGCATTAGAATTTTGACTCCGCACAGTAGTTAAAAGCGGCTTACAAGGGTGGGAACTAAACCCAAGACTTGTTGAAAGATGCTTTTAGTACCTGCTTGGGACAGAGTCATGTCCCCAAGGGCTTGGGAAGAGCCTAAGTTTGGGACCCCACATTGGGCCTCTGGGAGTGGAGGAGACTGGGGCCCAGGCATAGGACCTGCTTAGGGGCATTCAAATAAATAAATGACAGCTAAACAGAGGTCAGCTGACCGGCTGTCTCCTCTCTCTCCCCCCTCCACCTTCCCCTCCTCCACTTCCCTTCCCCTTCTCCCCTTCTCTCCTCTCCCCCTCTCCCATTTCGAAAATGGGATTATATGTTTGCATCCACAAATACTATGAACTTAGCACATAAACATGTGAGACAAATTCTAGCTAAATCAATAGTTTTGAGCAAGTCTGACGTTGAGAAGATAACATGACCAGCCCTGGAAATCACTGTCCCCTTAATAAGTAGTGGAGGGTCCCACCTGCCTGTTTGATTCTACAGACTCAGCGCTCTCCTGGGGCAGCTGTTGGTGGTGGTGGAGGCTGCCGCCTCACACGCACGCACCTTGTACTTCTCGGCCCTCCTGCCTGCCTCATAGCAGCAGGATCAGCCTTGCTCTCTGCCCGTTATCAGCATGTGCAGGGCTGGAGAAGAACTGAGACTGTGCAGCAGACAAAGGTTATGGCAGTTCTGCAGAGCAGAAGAGCAACTTGAGAATGCGTGTGTGTGAGTGAGAGAGAGAGAGAGAGGAGAGAGAGATATTCATAGCTTAATGCTAGTATTTGCCCAGGGTGTAAGTGCTGCCCGTGAGATGAGATTTGGTGGGGAGCCACGCTGGACTAAAGCAATCTCATAAAACACCTCGTGTGCAAATAAATAATTTACTAGTAACACCAGGCTTATGTGCTCAGAATTTTCTCTAGTCTCTCTCAAAGCATAATAGCTCTTTAAGTCTTGGGTAAACAGCACATTATCAATATACCTTGAATGTTAGAGAATAAACAAGCATCTATTTATTCCTCCGTTTTCCAGGGTTAGAAAGGAACCGAGCAGCAGAGGGAAGGCCAAATGGCTTGAAGGTATTATTGACTAATTATGTGAGTTTCAGCACTGTATATGGATGGAGGGGCTTAGGGGGGAGATTAGAAATGTGTACATGCAAATAATTTCAAAATACAGTAGTTATCCCACCAGTAAGTCATTTAGCACAGCTGGATTTGTGCTGCTTCGTGGCGAGGAAATGGAAGAAGCACTTCACTCCTTTTGGGGAGTGGCGGTTGCCCCCGAGGCTCCCTCCTTTGGCTCAGCCTCAGCCCCTGCTGTGCCCAGACCCGGTCCCTTCTCGAGTCCTGGCCTTCTGGCCACGCTGAGTTCCAGGTGGAGATTAAAAGTCGTAGCAGCGAACCACCTCACACGTGTGCAGCTGAGCCGACCGCCTTGCTCCAGCCAGCTCCGACATCTGCGTTCTGGACTCCTGCGTTCGTCTGCAGAATGGGAATGAATGCCTTGGTCGTTTGAGGATTAAAAGTCTAATTAATGGGCTCCCAGAGTGGACACTCATCAGCTCTCGGCCATCACTGCCTGCCTTCCCTCTGGCTGCCTCAGGACCACGTGCTTCCCCCCACAATGGCTGGGAGGGAGGTGGAGACCACAGCGTCGAGGTGGCTGTGCTCTTGCTCTTGGGCCAGTTCATGAACTGAGCTGATTTCTGGTCCAGGTCGACTGTGTTTATTTGGCCTGGCATCCATGACTGGTGTGGGAAGAACTTGCTGGAAGTCATGGCAAGGGATGACCCTCCTTTGAGTTTCTTTCACACCTCTGCTCCGGCCTCTGAACTCTTCCTGTCTGTCTGATTGCTCCTTGGACTCGAAGGCAATGTCAGGGCGCAGGGCCCTGAGCCTTGTGCTCTGTCACTGGAAGCGAGGAGATGCCTCTAGCTTTGCGAGGGTCTGACACTGGGCTTGCTGCATGATGCTCAGGGGACCGGTGTAGGGTGAATGGAAAAGTGATCAGCTCTCTGCCCTCCCGCCATCGGTGTGATGATGGACACCTGCGTCCTGCACACAGGCCTGAGGGCGGCACCTCCAGCGGGGTGTGGGCGTGCGCAGGTGGGCGCACCTGGGCTGGGACACAGGACGGAAGAAGAAGAGAAGCGGTGAGGAAAAGAAGAGAGACCCAAGAGGCTAGAGCCCAGAGAGTGAAGGTGTGCCGGGGGCTAGGACCTGCCAGCCTCCTGGCCCCCCGGCCCCTGCCTGCTGTGGGCCTGGTCGCCTCTGATATAACGATGCAATAAAAGCCTGGAAAAGCCCCCAAGGCTCCAGGCCTCCTCTGTGACCTGTCTGCGGGAATCATCGAGAACCTGCTCCGGGCCTTCCTGGCACTGCACTGGGGGAGTGTGCCGTGAGAGACGGTCTGGGAAGGGGAGTTTGGACTTGGCATTCCCTCCGTGGCCTCAAGGCACAGTGCACTGGGACCATGTAGCAGCAGGAAAGGCGCACAGGAGCAGGGTGCGGGATGGTTCTGGGCATACGGGTCAAGGAAGGGACTCTTGAAGCCCTCGGTGGCTTTTCATGCTTTTATTAGTAGAGGTGGCCAGGTACGTGGCAGGCAGGGGTGCCAGGGGGCCGGGAAGCTGGCAGGCCTCCCAGCCCCAGCGCATCTCACCCTCTCGGCTGCTTTGCTGCTGCTGCTCGCACTGGTCAGTACTGTTGGTCCTGGTGTCCTCATGACACCGCCCATTTAAGCCCGTGTCCAACTCAGGTGCGCCCACTTGCGCATGCCCACCCTGGAATGCTCGCAGCACCGCAGGTGTCCAGCGTCACAGTGGTGGGAGGGTGGGAAGACCTGATAGTTCTCTGACACTACAGACCACAACCAGTGTAGCGCCAGGGAGCGTGGCGGGCACACCACTGGGTCTTGGGACCTGAGAGTGGGTGGCGGGACTGAAGACCAGAGCTGCCTCGAGGGCGGAGCATTTCCTGCAGGGAAGTGGAGGCTCTTCCTTAAACTGCTACCTGCCCTGAATAGACTGTGTGGGAGGAGAAATGCTTGGCCAGGTCTGAGAAGGAGTCTCAGGCTCCCCGCAGCACAGATAACGGGGCGAGGTACCTTCCCCTCGTTTCGGTCCATGATGCTGCTTCAGCTCTGAGCCCTCAGCATCTGCAGTCGAGACACAGAAGAGGGAGTTGGCAAAGTGGCCGTTTTCGTGTTTTCCTGCTTTGGCCCGGGTCCAGGACCTAGAGACAATTGGTGTTAAGTGACTTCTCAGATTCTCGGGTTCTGCCTCAGTTGCTGGCAAGCACCCACGGCGTCAGGGAGCTGCGAGGCATCCTTCCCAGGGCCCGCCCCCCCTCACACCCCCAGTTGGTCATGGATGAGGAGAACGTGTGTGTTTATAGGCATAATCTTAAGTGATTCCAGGCAGGAGTTAAGAGAACTGGCGACTGAGGTTGTCAATTACATCTGTGCCCAGGACAAGCAGGTGAGTTAGGTTCTGCGCAGTTGAGTTAGGTTCTGTGCAGGTGAGTTAGGTTCTGTGCAGGTGAGTTAGGTTCTACACAGGTGAGTTAGGGTCTGGGCAGGTGAGTTAGGTTCTGTGCAGGTGAGTTAGGTTCTGTGCAGGTGAGTTAGGGTCTGCGCAGTTGAGTTAGGGTCTGTGCAGGTGAGTTAGGGTCTCGCAGGTGAGTTAGGTTCTGTGCAGGTGAGTTAGGTTCTGTGTAGGTGTTAGGTTCTGCGCAGGTGAGTTATGTTCTGTGCAGGTGAGTTAGGTTCTGTGTAGGTGTTAGGTTCTGCGCAGGTGAGTTATGTTCTACGCAGGTGAGGTCAGGTTCTCGCTGATGCAGGAGACTCAGACTGAATGAGAAGGTGTGTCCAGTGGTGAACACTGAACACGATTCACCGAAAAGTTAGCACGTCTATATCTGGTTATATCCTGTTATACAATCTGCATCACCCCACACTGACCCTGATAGCTGTGGATATGTGGAAGAGTCCCTGCTTTTATGATGGTCCTTTCCCATCCACGCATCGTGGAAATCCCACCTCTGGGCCACCTAGGATGTGACAGCTGCCTGCTCTGTGCTATCTGTTCCACCATCTAGGCCCCTGTTAACTCACAGGCAACTTCCTCCTATGTGGGTCCTCCTATCACCTAATTAAAGACTTTCAATATTGACTACTTTAAAAGTCATCTTTTCCTGGGTGAATGATCTTTTTAGTTCATGCTGCTATAAGATAAGCACTTAGAGACCATTTAGAAACATTTGGTGAACTCCCTAAAGACATTTGCTACAGTCTATGCGGTGCTAATAAAAAGCCACAAGCGTGACTAGCTTTTCTAGTAGCTGCATTATAAAAGTAAAAAAGTAACAGATAAAATTAATTCCAATCATATATTTTATTCAACCTAATATTTACAGTTTCACCATTCAACATGCAACCTACATCAACACTTAGTGATACATTCATTGTATTAAGGCTTTTGGCAAGCACCTCTCTACATTAGCCTACAGTGCTGAATAGTCTAGACTATTGATAATATACCTGTGGCCACTGTCACAAAAACTGTGACTATGTGAGATCTCACTTTGGCATGGACAGTAAGTTCTCATCCCTCCCCAGCGTTGGTCAGGGCTCTCGGTTCCCCAGGTGCTGTGGTACAGGTGGGCTTCTCTAAGCCTCACCTGGACAAAAAAAATAAAAAATTATTCACTCTGGATAAAACAATTTTAAAAGTAGTCAATATTGGGGCCTCCCTGGTGGCACAAGGGGTTGAACGCTGCACTGTGGGGCTTCTGCAGCAGCTGCCATTCGAGTCTGATCCCCAGCCAGGGAGGGGACCCCCATGGCGCAGCAGACCTCTCCTGCCTCCCCGCTGCTCCCCTCAGCAGTGTGTTTCAGCCGATCTGCCTGTTCTGCTCCCCGCTCTGTCTCTGGTGACTCCTTTCACTCCCAATACCTCTGGCTTGTACCCCAATTCTTGTATGCATAAATAAATCTTCAAAAAAAATAACACCACTTAACCTTCTTTCACCAACCTCCTCCAGCCCTCCAAACAGTATTATAGTTATGAAACTTAGTTCATCTGCTAGCTCATTGTTTTTTTTTTTTTTTTCATTTCCCAGTTTCTCCAAACATGTCTATAATTGGTCCACACAAATGCAAACCTTTGTTGTCATGGTGGTTGTCTTCCTAGATTTAAATCCCTGTTCAAAATAGAAATAACATGTCTCCATGTGCTTCTATGCCTCTTGGTTATTTCTGACCGCATTAACTTCGCAGAATTGTCTGCACATAATCTCCGGCAGATGTTCTTCTCCTGCCAGGAACCAATCGCAGTGGCTCCTAGAGGAGATGTTGTTTTGCTCTGCTTTTTCCAAAGCAGGTTCTTGATGGGGAATGGTAGCCCTTATGGGTCCAGTTAGTTTCTGACTTTAGGGAGTTTTTAATTAGAAAAGCTGCATCACGCCCTGCGGTTGAGGCAGGCAATGTCTTTGGTCCCAGGCACATCTCCAGGGCGGAGTGTGTGCTTGCTGGGCTTGAGGTTCCCCGAGTCTCCCTCCTGCTGAACCTCACCGCTCTACCTGCCTCCTGAGATGCCACGTGAGCTCTTCTCTCACCTGAGGCTTTTCTGGGGTCAGGATGAGATATTCGTGAGGGTGTCGGGGCAGGTGGCTGCACTGTCAACTGTCTCAACAGGCCTGGCATCGAGGAGGACAAGTTCATCAGCCCACTGCCCACTAGGGGTTTTGGGGCGAGAAGGGGGAGTTGCAGAGCCTGGCCTGAGGCAGAACACCTCTAGTTTGAAAGGCCGAGCAGGGACTGGCTAAAAGCAAACCTCGGGCCTCCCTGGTGGTGCAAGTGGTTAAGCGCTGCGCTACGAGGCATCTATGCCACTGCAGCATGAGTTCGGTCCCGGCCAGGGAGGGGACCCACAGGGCGCAGCAGACCTCTCCTGTCTCCCGCTGCTCCCCTCAGCAGTGTGTTTCAGTCCATCTGCCTGTTCTGCTCCCCGCTCTGTCTCTGGTGAGTCCTCTCACCCCCCACACCTCTGGCCTGTACCCCAATTCTGGTATGCATAAATAAATCTCTTTAAAAAAATAAAGGCAACCTCACAGCTTATTTTTCTTGGGCTTAGCCCTGTTTTGAGAAGAAGCACTCTGTTTCCTCTGCATCATAGTTTTATTTCCCCTCTTGGAATAAAAGGAGGAGGCTTCTCACACGGTGACCCCCCTCTGCAGGATGAGTCAAGCTTTCCCAGGAAGGATGACCTTCCTGGGAAACCGCCCTAAGATCAAGTTTGAGCGGAAACTTCCTCACTGTGTCTCTGCCTCTTGTAGTCTGTTTCTGTCTCACCAGCTGCAGACGCCGCAGCGCGGGCACCTGCCTGAGGCCCGTCCTCGCCTCCAGCCGGGTGTGTGGCCCGGGCTGGGCACTCACCGTCCCTGAGTAGGTGGCCATTGCCAGACCGCGGTCTGTAACTTGAGTGGAGCTGATGTCCTGCTTTCTTCAACCGTGCACCCAAGGGGCGGCCCCGAGTCCCTTTACCTGACTGCCAAGAGCCAGAGGCAGCCCTGGGTAGGGTTTTCTATCATGTTTTTATTTTCGCAGTTAGGGCTTTGCCCCCTTTAAACTCCATCCAGAGGATTGCCCGTGATTGGTAATGATTTGAAGCTACAGACTTGCAAAGATTTTGATAAAGTTCTAAAGTTGCAAAAGTCATGCGTTGAGGAGAAGATCTAGAGCTGAGAGCTTAGCCAGTCTATGGGAGAGGAGGAGGCATTTCGAGACACTGATATAAACTAGCTTCTGAGTCATTAAAGAGTTTCTCTTTTATTTTTTTAATTTTATTATTTTTTTAAAGATTTATTTATGCATACAAGAGCTGGGGTACAGGCCAGAGGCGCGGGAGATGAGAGGAACCACCAGACAGAGTGGGGAGCAGAACAGGCAGATGGACTGAAACACACTGCTGAGGGGAGCAGCGGGCCAGGCAGGAGAGGTCTGCTGCGCCATGTGGG